>CAJOBZ010000040.1:1597500-2197500 GCA_905332375.1 Pieris macdunnoughi
ATTCTTAAAACGCAGACAACGCTCTCGCAAGCCCTCTGGCATTGAGTATGTCCATGGGCGGTATCACTTAATATCAGGTAAGCCCTTGTTTTGTAAAAAAAAAACTTTTACTAACGCACACAAAGCTCTATTAACGACGTAGAATTTTAACCATTTAATCTAATCTCATCACAACACATTTCTAAACAACTTATTCGAGTAGCTTTAATCGTAAAACAAGTCAGACAGAAGTTAGCAATTAGGTAATTTGTTATCGGCGCATAAATAAGAGTAATAACATCGAGACAAGGCGCCAATTATAACATAACGACAATTCTTATACAACGCAATTTTATCGATAAGTAACGGCGTGTATGACACTTCACTAGCGATAGTGATGTCAAGTGTCAATGTCGATAAACGTGTCCGGCGAACAATCGTGACATTACCATAGAAATGATCTCATTGTAAACATGCCGTGTGTAATTAGATTATTTAAAAACGATTTCGATATTGTTCGATGCATTTGGAATGCTAATAGTATTTATTATGGTGAAGTTTTTTTAGAGTGCTTGAAGAAACTGGGAACTGCATGATTTATATGATATACTTTGAGAGGGATTCGAATGTACTAACGTTCTAATCCCTGTGAATAGATATCCATATTTATATTCAACATCATATATTTTTTTATATAAACTGCCTAAGTAAGGAAATTATTATTTTATTATTTTTCAAGGACCAGTCGGCAAAATGTTGGACGGCCTGACACTAGGTAGACAGACCTGGCGAAGGTGGAGCGAAGGGGTTGGGCCCATGCCTAGCAGTGGACCTCAACAGGCGTCGAACAAACATACAAAAAGAATTTGTAATTTTATCTTTAAATTAGATTTAATTTTTAAGTTGAGACCAGACTCGAAAGACCCTATTTTTACGTAACAGGAGGTAAGCAGGCTCACCTAATGTTAAGTGATACCACCGTCCATAGACAGTCATTGCCAGAACGTTCGCAAGTGTGTTGCCGGCCTTTTAAGAATTGGTTCGCTCTTTTCTTGAAGTACGCTAAAACTACCTTCAGAAACACTCAGTTGTATCACGACCCCCATACGTACATCATTAAATAATATTGTATAAGGCAAATGCGACTGCTTCTTTTACATTGTTAATTGCTTTTTATAGACAGAAGAATTGTTGATTCACCGGGAATTGAACCTCCGATACACAAACACAATTTGTAACCAGAAACGATAATCGTTTTTGTACAATGACAGTCCCATAACATATTATTTTAAATAATATGAAAGTGGGATTTTATCAAATCTTTGAACATGATCCTTAATGTATAAGATTACGTTTAGATAAACGTTAATTGAAATAAGACACAAAATTGGTTAATTGGTTTCGTAATAATTTGATTCACTCTTATATTATAAAGAAAGTTTTGTATGTTGGTAATAAACTAAATAACGAATGGAGCAATTTCCTCTTTTAGTTAAAATGCTACATTATCCTATTACAAACGATATTTATTTCCAAAATAAAGGCAATTATTACCGCGACCACTATGTGGGCAGCTGCCCTGCGATTCTGTAACTCACTTTTCGAGCTCCACAGCGTTTTCGCATCGGCGGCCAGCTCTTAAAATCAGTCGTTGAAGCAGATGATTTTATGATGCGCGCATGCCGATAAACCGCTGTGTGAATAAACAACAAGCTCCCACATTTACAGAATCGCCGGGCAGCTGCCCACTGAAGTATTTCCGAACCAATTCGACTTTTGGTCCTTCAAAGACCATACAAATTTCTAAAAGGCTGGCAATTCTTCTAGCAACGTCAAACATGCTACGAAACATCAGGTGAGCCTCCTGCCCTTTTTTATAGAACAGGGGGTACTGTTCTATAAAAAATAATTATTATGAAATATAATACGTATAAGCGGTAATTTTCAAAAAACAAAATTATCAATCCTGGGTTCGATTCGCGCGGAAATATTAGGCTTTAAAAATTTTTAAACAGTATGTACCAGTTATAATTAAATGTTTCTGATGCAAAGGTCATGGCAGCATGCACAGGTGTGTTGAAGATCGGGGGAACGATTTATATAAGGAAGATAATAATAGATAAAGTAATGAATATACCATTAAGAAGAATTACTAAATCTACTTGGAACTAAACTTAAGTAGAAATGGGCGAGGAACAGAAAAGTGGAGCAACAAAGTTTTAAACTGGTGGCCAAGGTACAAAAACGCAAAAGTGGAAGACAATTTAGAAGGTGGATAGACCAGATTGAGGAAACAGCAGGTGGTACATGGCAGAGAGTGGCACAGTGCAGACAGAAATGGCGGGAATTGGAAAAAGCCTTTGCCATATCTATGAATGAATGAGGTGGTAGAAATAGAAATGTATTTAAATGTAAAGTATCTAAAATAAAAGGCTTTTATTATTTTACTAGCTAACCTGGCAAACGTCGTTTTGCCATGTATATCATTTATAATAAAAAATAGGGGTTGATCGTAGAGGGGTGAAAATTAGGGGTTGTATGTATTTTTTAATGCTACTTTTAAATTATCATAAAAAAAATTTATCTAAAAATTAAAAAATAATAATTTAGGGGTGGACTACCCAATATGCACACAAAATTTCATGAGAATCGGTCAAGCCGTTTCGGAGGAGTTTAACTACAAACACCGCGACACGAGAATTTTATATATTAGATTATTATTATGCATGACTTATAAAAATAAATAAAAGTGAAAACTAAATAAATGTTGTCCAATTACAAATACTATTCAAATTCCTATATCAAAAATGATAAAATAAAATCCCATACTGAATACCAATTTAAATTCAATGTTTTCTGGAAACAGACGCATCTCAAATTGTATTCATATTTAAAGCCAGTTTCCATGAATCGTCATTCAGAAACGTTATAAATTGAGTGTTTAGCTGTATTGCAATGACAATTTTAGTTGAGCTACGCGCGATCGTTCTGTCCAACAAATCCCTTTTATTTTATTAGTTGTCATAGGTCAACTTAACTGGACGGTAAATAACTTTCAATGGTTAATATATTGTACTGAACGCATAGTTATTAGAGGCACGTACGTGAGGGCAACGACCTTTAATAATGTTTCTGATATGGCAATCTTTACAATAGAAAATGCTGTTTAGTGCTCATTTGCAAATGATTCATTGATTTTTACTCATTCCCAGTGTTGAATAGTAGAACGTATTTATTGATCCGGAATATTATCGATAGAGGAAGCGCGTGGTGTGAATTTTTGGCAATGATTCTGTTAATATTAATATTTGTTGAACGATGTTGGATGAATAATAATATCATGGCCTCCTTATGGAATGTGGAAGCAATATTAAGATACTTTAAAGATATTTTTGACGAAACCGCCAAATAAATCAAGTTTCCATTTCTTGATAATGTACTACATATAAATATTATATCATAGTTAATATTACACACCAATATGCCATATGTAGCATTCTTCTTCTCAGAAGAAAAAAATTATACAGTATTTCAATATAAGCTATAGATATAGCAGATTTTTTTTTTTATAGACCAAGGGGCAAACGGGCAGGAGGCTCACCTGATGTTATTTGATACCGCCGCCCATAGACACTCTCAATGCCCGAGGGCTCGCTAGTGCGTTGCAGGCCTTTTAAGAATTTGTACGGACTTTGTACTTCTTTAGTTGACTCAAAGCCAAATCAAGAGTCAAGCGCAAAATGTTCAGATCCAACATAAAGACCGTGTTGCTGTATGGTTGTAAAACGTGGAAAGTTACAAAGAGCGCCACACAGCTCGAGGTCTTCGTGAACTGCTTCGTCAAATCCTTGGAATATTCTGGCCCGAGAGAATCAATAATCATCCGCTATGACAGCTGTGGAAGATGGTATAAAAATTGGTGGGCCACACGCTCCGGAGGGATCCAAGTCACATTGGCAAGCAAATCCTCGACTGGAATACTCAAGGCAAAAGGAAACGTGGCCGTCCAAAACCGACCTGGCAACGAAGCATCATTGCAGAGGCAAAGGAAGCTGCAATGACGTGGAGTGAAATTAAGAGAGCTGCCCAGGATAGGTCAGGCTGGTTATCTACTCTGAATGCCCTCTGCCCCACTTGGAGGACATAGGCTTTAAGTCAGCAAGTTAGACTCAAAGTGGTGTAAGACACTTTTTAAATCTGTTCAGGTGAAGTTGTTTTAAGATAAAAGTTAATTATTTAGTTAGATAGGCCTAATTGAATTAAATGATTTGACGTTGACTTTGAAATACAACAGCAAACATTGCTCTCAAACTGAGCTCCAAAAGAATGGGCAAAAAACTCCATACTAACTCTTTTGAAATAGTTTTTACATTTATGTGATGTTTGTGCTGCTAACTCCTGTTGTAGGGATATCCTTAGTTCTTCTATCGAATCCGTGTTCGATGTGTTTATAATAAAATGTGATACCGATAGTTCTGAGAGGTTCATTTGTATAATTGCTTCAGGTCCATTAGAGTCCCGTTATCTACCTTAACCGGTGACATGCGCATGATTAGTTTACAACCCGACAGCTGATTAAAGTTTGAACTATGTCTTATGGGGCTACTTACATCTGCACTATACGGTATGTTAATTGATTTCATTTTAAATAATCTAACTTGCATGAAGTTCCCATTTGGACCAAAACTGTCACATATGTATACTTTTGGTAAATAGGGCTTCAAACCTTCTGCCAATCGTCATCAATTTTCAGAACAAGCTTGCTTCACGATTAATTTCTTTACGTGCGAATGTATTAAATTTCAGTGTTCAGTTTGAGAGTTCTAGGCTAATTCTCCTACGTGTAGCAAACTAGGATATCTAATTATAACTAATATAAAACGTATATGGCGAGAGAACATTGAGGTTTTTGCTACCGTGGCTAATAAATGGACTATCTAGTCAGTTATAAGATAGCCTAACATTTGCCAACATAAAAAATTAGTTAAAAAAACTACTTTTATATGCATCGCGTCGCGTGTGTCGTATTCTAAAACAAGACTGTTATGGCTACATTTATATGTTACTGTAAAAGCTCGAACTGCAGTAAATCCTAAGATATTCAAGTAAAACCTAAGATCTACCAATTGCTAATGGTAAATGTCCCAAAAGGTTTGCGATTCTCTTACCACCATTCCGTTGGTAAATCTTAGGATTTACATTAATGGCACGGTAAATGTTGAAAAACAAAAAATGCAACTGCAGATCATCAGGATTACTTTGTAATTCTAAATGCCACAATAGCAAGCCGTCTTGTAATTAGTGGAATGTTTTTTTTTGGTACCTTATGTAGGTGAGATATTCAGAGATATACGTTATGTGTTTTTTCAAAATAATTTAAATAAGTTGGTATTAGTTTGTACTTATTACTATCATATGATACCTTTATAATACTATGTACCTGTTTTATCTAATAGTTCATTAAAGTAAATAATTAAGAATTACTCATTGTTTTATTCCTAAAACCAACATCTACCAGCTGACAGTGGTAACACCTAGCATATACTGAATTCGAATGGTAAAAGCTCGAAAAAATCGTCGTATTTTCAGAAATACTTACATTTACCAACTCATGTCGGTAAATCCTAAGACTTACACTTAAATCTTAAGATTAACCGTAGTTCGAGCTTTTACAGTAACATATACAAACCACCGGTTTCTAATGTAACATATTCTTATGTAAGTGACATTTTTTTTTTTTTGTCTTTTTTGAGAAATAAAGTCTTTAAACCTAACATATTATGATTTTATTATATTATATTATTCTGTAAAATAAATTAAATAATAATAAAAAGTTAGACGAAATATCGAAGTTGAAATGCACTCACTTGTCAATTTAAAGATACAAATGTAGCTAGCGCGTACATAAAATAATAGTCATTATTACATTTCGTACAATTTTAAAGTATTTATAGAAAAATAGATGACCTGTAGCAATTACGACTACAAAGCACCTTGTCACTTTAATTAAAGCAAACATGTATTTCAAAGTCAAAGTCAAATCATTTATCTAAAATAGGCCTATTAGAAAGGCACTTTTTAAAGTCAAAATTACAAGTTAAAAATATTAAAAAAAAATTAGGTAGATAGATTCATTCATTCTTCTCTATAGAAGAATGGGCAAGAAACTCCGTACTTACTCTATTAAACTAGTTTATACAATATTTTGTATACATTGATTTAATAGTTATAGGTACGTGAAGACCTAGAAAAAAAAAACTACTATACTAAAATAAAATTGGCGCATGGTGTTATAAAAAACAGTCCAGCAGATAACTATATTATTATGTAGGCACATGGTCTATTAGGATGTCTAGAAATAAATTCGCGATTATATCCCTTACTTTAATATATCAAACTTTTAGTCCTATTGTTAAAATATACGTTTTTCTATACGGACGATTATCTACGTTTAAATGTATGTAGTCTCTATAGTGACACGCATGACATGGTAACGAGTTGACGAGAGATTAAACTTTGACTGTGCGTGGATGTCAAAGCAATCTCATGTTTGCTATTTACATACATTTTCTTGTTAAACTTTCCTCGGGCCAACATGGCTATTGAAGTGAAGTCGCTTAAAATATTATCTATTAACCGTTGCTAGACGTAGATTGAATAATACAAAACACTTGCAATCGACTATGTGATTGTAGGGGTTTATGTATAGTGTATACCACACATTTTGTATTACGATAGTGTGTAGCGTACAATTGGTAGCGCCGGTCGTTCTTCCCGCGCGCAATGAAATATTATCTACTGATACTGTTTAATTTCCTACACACTCCTTTACTAGGTGACCGCAAACCGCGCACTCCTAACTTATCTTAGCAGTGATCCCATGGACTCAAGTGAGTGCATTTAATAAAAAAATATTAAATGCTATCCATATTATAAGGCAACAACGGAAGTGCTGTTCTTAGCTCTAGGAAGCTTCCACATACGAATCTTTACAATATTTTGTTATCAACTGTACCTTCTGCAAGTTTACTTCTGATCCTGGTCTTCTGGCGATTGCTATATATCTGTATATTGTTACAGATATATAGCAATCGCCAAGTAAACGAAATTCATCGCAAGATTCAAATGGAAGTGGATAGGCCATACACTCCGAAGGAATCCCAATCATATCTCCAAGCTGGCGCTTGATTGGAATCCGCAAGGACAGTTGCAGACGAGGTAAAGAGAACCGGATAGACTTGGAGCGAGGTGATATACGAGGCTAAAGACTGAACGCGATGGAGACTCACTGTGGACGCTCTCTGCCCCATCTAGGGGTTATGACATTAAAAAAAAAACAAACATTTTAGGTAGCTTTAAAAGACCGCCAATTGTGTCTATTAAAAGGAGAAACAGTTAGCACTCCCTTTGATAAGGATGATACACATAAAATGGTTAAGGCACAACTTGACCACATTTACTGACAAACCGAATGATTCATGCGTTAATAAGTACACGTATTATAAACAAAAATATAAAAGTGGTATTTTACGGCTTTGACTCGTTAAATGATATTTAGATTACAAACATTCTATTAAGAGATACACGTCAATAAATTATCTGAATTAAAGCCAATTTATTTGCGCTTTTCATTCAGGAAACAACCAATGGAATTAATAATTAATGGTCGTATTCATAACGGAATGAATGGATATAGTGAATTAGTTGCTGTTTCTGGTGTCCTAATAGAGTTTATTAATCGAGTATTGGCCGTGTTTTGATTATAGAATAAACCATTGAGTTCAAACGAACGCGATATTACTAATATATTCTAGTATTGAGTAATATTTGATACTTTAATTACATCGAATCAGTTAATAATGTATATTTGATTATATGAAGTACTCTTAACACTAATGACGATGTTACATTGATAATTTTTCGTTTTTGGTGATCAGTTTTCTGTACCTAATATAAATTTTGTAGTAAGAGCCATATGCACGAGAATGATTCACAGCTGGGATTAAAAAAACATTGACATCATTTTGTTATACAATTCACAAATAAGTCCAATAATTTTAATTTGGAAATTTAAATTGTAAAGCGGAAAGTCGGATCATGTTAAATATTGACGAAATACTGTCACACAGAAGGTAGTGCCAGGTTCTCTAAAAGGCTTTACGGTAGACCGTTAGCGTGAAGTGAAAGATCAGCTGCTGAACAGTAAAAGATTTAAAAGAAATGAATTGGTGAATAGGACTCTGGAGACTCTGTTTTATTTTTGTTTTGTGTTAAATTGGTGCTTTCATTAAAAAAGTTTAATTATTGTTTATATATTTCCGAATTTCGTATACAACCTTACTTTAATTAAAATTATTGTATTTATTTTTAGTATTTTTATGGTCGTTGAAGTACATAATTAAATAAAACATTTAATGGAAAGCGTGACTTTATTAAATTATTTACATATTTTAATTTTTAATATTATTACGATAAATTTATTACATAAAAAGCATGTGTTTGGTAATTATTAAAATAAATGCGCATTTATGTTAAAAATTAATTAAATATGTATCTCCTTTCAGAAGAACGCGTTTTAGCCAAAACTCACCGATATCCATTTGATAAACGAGCTAGGTCTGGATATCCGTAATTGCAGAACACACTTTGAAATCAATTTTAGTTTTTATAATGTTTTTTATGTTTCTTGTACCGATGTATCAGTATGCCGAACGTTAGCTAAAATAAATAAACAAATATATTTGAAATAATAATACTACGCCGATATAAACTAGTTCCGAATGGCACAATAATCAATCGAAACGGAATTCAAAGAAAAGTTTATTGAACAGTGATCCACTTTCCGATACAAGTTAAATTAGAGTTGTTTTGTTAATAGGGGCTATCGTTAGAAGTTTGTTTCTACAATTGTATTTAGGTTATTGTTGAACGAAACAAAGTTTTCGGTGTTATTTTAGAATTGTGTAATTATTATTACCTATATATTTATTGATTGTATTAACCTTGCATCATTAGAACATTATCTTTAAAATGTTGCTACGCGCAAAACTCTAAGACGACTGGACCAATTACAGACGCAGAGAAAAATATATAAAAACTAGCTGGTGTCTGCGAATTCGTCTGCGCAGGATTCAAATAATATTTGTCCAAATGATGTAGCGTATATCATCTACTTTAAATACCAGACGCGACTATTTTCATTTAGTAATCAATTTATTACTAGGTACCAAATTTGCATTTAAGAAATAAATTGTACATTTTAATGTAGTTATGGTTCACTATTTAGTCTTACAGATAAGACATAGATATATATACTATGAAGGGCTTTTTTGTATATATATCTTTGTATATATTGCTTTTGTTTAACTATTTAAGTTAAACATTTCCATGTGTAACTCTAGCGGTTTTGACAGCGCACGCCAGAATAGCTCGCAGATGGTACATTTTTCCTACTTACTTGATGTTTTAAACAATTCACACAATGCATTTATAAATTGTGTTATTCTGATGTATAAGCTACATTATTGTAAAGTTTCATTAAAATCCATTCAGTAGTTTTTACATGAAAGAGTAACAAACATCCATCCACACTTAAAAACTTTCGCGTTTATAATATTAGTAGGATTAAATAATTTACTTTTATTTAGTAACTATCTTTTTATTCCGGAAAAATAAAAGTCTCTATAGGGTAGCGTAGCTATATAGCTAATAAAAAGTTATGCTAAGTAAAACAATCATATTAAGGCGAAACGAAGATCGCGGGGCCAGCTGTTACAGCATAAAAACGTCAAATTATTAGATTAATAAATCGATATAACGACTCGTAATTACGAATATTATTATTAATTATTAAGCACAATAATCCCCGGCGAAAATCATAGCTTAAAAGCTTGGACTTTGGGTATTTCGGACCAGTCACTTAATCTTAAATAGTTCTTTCAGTAGTTTACTTTTTAAATAGTTTGTTTTTTAATTTAACCAAAACCAAAGAACAGGTAATCAATTCGACATGTAAATTTTGTATAGGCATACCTTCTCCGTTTATGGATAGATGTGGACGATTAAGGAATGTGGATTTAGATGGCATAAGGTAAAATAACAGGGTTCTGTAGACACATTGATATTTTCAGGATATTATCTCATTAATAAAATGAAAAATCTAATATTCGCGCCACCGCGTCGTGTCCGTTTATAAGTTGATGAGTTATTAAATTTTAAAGATTCAGGAGTCATTTATGGATTTTTTAGTGGATTTTAGAGTAGGTTCTATTGTTATATTGTACCATTCATTATTCATATTAGATACAAAGAGGAAAGTCATTTTAAGATAAAGATTAATATTAATCTTCGCAAATAGTTTCATCAAAATCGAATCATATCTACTTCAAATTCAAAGAAGGTTATTTTTTGTTTTTATTTTTTAATTTGAAGGATCCCTACTACAAAAGAAAAATTTTTTATATCAAACAACACTTATTTAAAACAAATATCGCAAATAGCTTGGAAGTTGCCTGTCACCTCATAATCGTTACTTTATATAACCTTTACCAGCTTTTCTTTAATAATTTCTTAAATTTATTAAGCATTTATTAGAATCCCCCCATTACTAATTTAGTAGTCTAAGGACTGTTCCTTTATCGTATGTTCTATTCTAGTAAACTTATCACTATTTTTGTATACATACATAATATTTTCATAAAACTATATATATACTATATATACTATGCCAATGTTTTCGACATAATATACATTATACATAGACCTACCGTCTGCCCTTTCATTTACGATTTCTTCGGCCAGTTCCTATTATTAGCACAAATACGTACAATAGGTATTGTTCTGTTCGTTAATTATCAAATAAGGGGTCAAAGGTCGATTCTTAGTAGATTTGTGGTATGTCCACATGGGACTTTTTGTGTCCATTTTGTCGATATTCGTTATGGGTCATTATTTATTAAATACGAGTTTAAATAGTATTTAAAAAGGATGCTACTAAAGTAATTTTTATCATCAGCTCTCTCAGTCACTTTAAAATAAGACTGGCGCGTAGGCCTTTTTTTTGTATGTTTCATGATCATCTGTTCCTTATTTTAAGCAAATGAATGACCAGCCTTTTTAAGTGACTTTTTGGGTCTTAGGAATGCTGGTTTCCTCTCGATGTTTCCTTTAAACTACGAGTGTTGAGTCCATTGGTACAGCCGGAGAACGAACCTACGACTCCAGTGATGCATCGCAAGCTCTTGCCACTCCACTAACACTGCTTGTAACTTACTACTTGTTGTAATATTAAAAGTACAAAAATAATTATCACAGGAAAAGGGACAGACGCATTTCATTGTCCTTTTCCTTCACCATATATTTCGCAATTTAATCCATAGACAATAACCACGTATGTGTGCCGGAAATCAAAGGGATCACATTTAGATGCGTAAAACAAGTGCGCAAGTTACGAAAACTTAACGAAACATACATAATCTTTTTATAATCGACCGAACAATCGGAAACTAGGCTAAAAACTTATTGCATATTCATAATTTGACTTGTGGCGCGGGTCACCAGTTCGATTCCGGTCGTTATGCATTTATGGAAATGATTTCCTCACTATATGGGTGTATTGGGTGTTTGGCCAGTACACTGGTACTATTGAGGCAAAATGAGACAACTTTTTGACTGGGTGAAATCTAAAAACAATAAATATATTTAATACGAATTCAGACCAAAATACATCACCAAAAGTTGCGAAAAAGACTCAAAAATCGAGAACGTTAGAAAGTGCGTGTTTAGAAGACACGAATACGACATTTCTGTATTAATAAATTGGTAATCTAAATAGATATTTCATAAAGATCATATCGAATTAACTACAGTTAGAAAAAAACTATTCCAACTTACAAAGCACTCAAAAGAGTTAATTTTCTCCCCTTAATAGAGCCACCTTTGACATCTATATTGATTCAAGTCCCATTACTTTTTTTAATCCGCACTCTTCACACATACACAGATAATAACAAGTGCGAGAGAGAGGGATGTTTCAACCCTACTTTTAGTCACAAATGGAGTTCTCGTCTTTAAAGAGCGACGAAGCATTAAATAACTGCGTACTTCAGCGAATACTCTTGATGCGATTTTAGTACGACTTAATAGTCGCAAGATAAAACGAATAATTGCAAAACGCTTCAATAGATTAATAAATTGGTATATTTTGTAATAGGAGGCAAACGGGCAGGACGCTCACCAAATGTGAAGTGATACCGCCGCCCATGGACACTCACATTGCCAGCTGGCTCGCAAGTGCGTAGCCAACCTTTTCGAGAATTGGTACGCTCTTTTCTTAAAGGACCGTAAATCGAATTAGTTCGGACTATATTCTATTATTTTTAAGTTCGAATCAGGGTTAAAATATTCGGATCCAACGTCATTATGCTGCTCTATGGGTGTGAAACGTGGAAGGTCACTAAGGACATCTCGCATCGGCTCCAAGTCTTCATCAACCATTATCTTCTCCGTATTCTAGGTACTGGCCCGAGAAGATCTCTTACAACTTTGGGAGCGCTGCTGAGAAACCAGCCAGCAGATCAAGCCACGCAAGTGGAAATAGACAGGCCATTCACTCCAAGTATATCCCCAAACGATTAATTGGAACCCGCAAGGAAGGAAGCGTGGCCGTCCCATGCAAACCTGACACTGAAATACCATCCGTATCACCTCGACGTCCGTCGTTTCACAACTGAGCGTTTCTTATGGCAGATTTTGTCGTGCACCACCACTATGTGGAGCCAGCTGCCCACTGAAGTATTTCGAACCAATTCGACTTAGGGCCACTCGCGAGCCTTACGGCCATGGGCAGCTGCATCACTTAACATCAGATGAGTTACATAAAAAAAGTTCGAATCTTAAAGGGTTTTTAATGTCGAATAAAAATTCGTACAACAGTGAGACATTTGCAACACACAATATTTTATGTCAATTCAAGTTTACAGTCGCTCAGTCGCAATGTAAGTAACCGATCTATGAAACACCTGAGTATTTCTTGTTTATTCATCTCGCTGTCAAAGGTTGAAATGGTTCTCGTTCAACGTGTAAGTATTGTTACTACTGGTTTATATTTGATCTCCCACAAAGATCTATTCAGTTCGATACTGCAGTATTGTTCGACACTACAGAAATATACGTAAGATATTGTAAAGATGTTTAAATTCAAATTAAAATTGAAAATCATTGTTCATAACGCAATGTTCACTTACGAACGTCATTATAGAAATATATATTAAATTCTAAATGCTTCAAATTTTACATTTACTGCCAGCCTTGCGATTCTGTAACTCACTTTTCGAACTCGACCCAAATCAGTCGTAAAGCAGTCATTTTATGATTTGGCTGATTTGAGCGCGACCGCCGCTGCGAAAACCGCTGTGTGAGTTCGAAAAGTGAGTTACAGAATCGCAAGGCTTTTCTCCAATCAACGACGTAGAACTAACGAGAAAACTGGCAATAAACTCTTCGCCACTTCTTTTATCATACGAGTATGAAAAAATAGTTTGATTCTGGGACACGGCGGCCCTCCAAGCACTAAACAATCTAATATAACATGTACCTATTACTTGTGAGATACATTGTGTTTCCATGTGATCGCCAACTACATACTTACTACACGCACCTTTAACTCAGAAACAAAAGACGTTAAAACCTTAAAAATATATAAAAACTCTTTCAATCTTTTAACAAAGTACCCAATTACCATTACGATATTTTATTCGATAAAATTCGATTATCAACGTTTTTAATCCGAAAGCGATGTTATTGTTATTTTTTATCGAACGCGATGTATTGATTAGAAGATTTGTGTCAACCGATGTTGGGATTAGATTAATTTAAATGGATTCAATTTTAGAATGTCATGAGCTTTTCTAATTTAATTAAAAGTTTATGGAATAGATAAAGTATATGTTATCTTTGCCGGTTTTGTGGTAGCAACTTTAAGCATATGCGAACTATAAGAGGTACCATGTCATAATGTCTAGATAATATATTGTTATCATTGCCGTTCATATGAAGGCATTCTCGACATCACAAAAGATGACAAGGTAGCTGAGAGCTGGGCTCCTCCCACCAGTAAGACCGGTATTATTAAACTATGAACTAACCAGTAAGCTACAATAAAACTTCAGAACAAGTACTTAACATAAAACTACGATAAATACCACAGAGCAGTGCGCACAAACATATCAATAAAACTTTTATTTGTGGCTTCCGATCGGATGAGGATACTAAAGTTTCACATCACTGAAATATATTTAAATATAAATTTTCTTTATAGTACCGGTTACCCCAGAGCTGGTGCTTTCCTCGCTCAACGAATAAGTATTGTAATACAGTGAGGAAATGCTGCCAGCATTAAAGGTACACTGCCACAGGGACCAAACTTGTAAAATTGTTTTAATTTTCTATTTAGCCATTTTTGATTATTATTATTACAATATAATATTTACAATTTGAAACCAGCCAACCGCAAGCCAACCGGGAGTGGAATTTTATGTTAAAACTGAACGGTTCTATTTTCGCCAGATTTTAACCTAAGACCTTTTCCATATATACCACTAAGCCACTTTCATTACTCGACTACATGACGCACCAATAGACTTTATTTTCTTTGTTAGCATTTAACACTGGCTCGTGCGGTAAAGAAAAACATCGTGAGGAAAAAGGGCATGGGAAAAAGGCCCAAAAAGTCGATGGCATATGTTCATCACCAACTTGCATGACTTTCCTGCGCCACTGGTTCTTTTTTTACCACGTTCGATCACTGAAATGATTAATGTATTATGTTAAAGTAATTTCAATTTAATCGACTTCAAATACCTGTCAACATTATTAACCCATACTAACATGGACTGATTGCAGTTAGCAACTTGGAGAAGTTGCAACATACCCATTTAAAATCAAAAGGGATCGTCTGGATATAACTATTAGTCTTCGAAAAATGAAGATAAACAAACACTTGGAAGTCTACATTCATCATCGCCCAACACACCGTTTACCCTGGATTTTTTTTGGTTAATTGAAGGAGGTGGTAGCGATTATGGCGCAACACGTGGCTCAGATACGCAACTTTCCGTTGTTTAATGTACTAATTGTAATACTAATGTTTAATGTGTTAATGTATTGTGTATGTAATAGATCATCATACTCCAATTTTATTCTCACTGAACAAGGTTTTCGGTTGCAAGATCTGGGTCTCGTTATTTCTGAAGTTATATCTTGTCTCTGACATCTAAGTTATATTGAAAATTGTAACAGCTAACCGAATCGTCATTGGAGTCGATTCCAATCTAGATATATATCGACTCCGTGACGTTCCAATTACGTTCCGAGTAAAGTGAGATCGCCATTTAATTGTTATCAAAGATATAGAGGACTAGATAATCGGAACTATGACTTGGACTGGGGTCGACAAAATTTAGTTCAATTTAACGCCGAAAAAACACAAGTTTGTGCGATTTCAGCTTGATTGTATGGCAATCTGGGTAATAATTTACCAAAGATACTAGAGGTTTTAAAAATCGACTTAATGTACTACTTTTGGAAAAAATGTATTATTCTATTAATGATTATTGGCGTGAAACATTATTTTTAATATAAATTTGATATCGTAATAATATATTTAAATAATATGAAATTTTATCTCTACAAATAATATAGGAATTGACTATAATGATATGACACATAATGTATCTAACTTCTATGTAAAATTCCTTTAAAGACACGTTTGCACACCATTATGTGTGGCAGAATATGCGCACTTTAGATTGTACCACCATAACATTTTTGTACTATATTCTTGCAAATAAATTATTATTATTATAGTAAGAAAACAGCCTTTGTCGCTACTCCTCTCATTGAAGACACTCTCCTTAAAGCCACAGCCTGGGCGTTGATTTTTCGAATGACGTTCAGTTTGGATGGAAAGGCCCTTCGAGTTGCATAGAGATTTGGGGGTTTCTCTGCATATACAGCATTTACCATGGAGAGTGTTCAGAGGAGCTATTTGGATTAATATCTGTTGTACGTGTAGCTGAGTTTCATCAAGTGATAAGGGTGGAATTTCGTATTCTGCTTCGACGTCCGTCTTTTCACAACTGAGCGTTATTTAAGGTAGTTGCCGCGCACCACCACTATATGGATCCCAGCTGGCTGCTGCCGTTAACTTCAATATATAACTTTTCAGCAATCCTGGTGATCATTAAAATTATTTTATTCTAAAGTCTAGCCAAACAAGAGAAGTTATAACGATATTTCTACGCATCCAGCAAAGTATATCCGAGTTTTAAACTGATTTACAGTCTTTAATCGGTTATCTTATATCTTACGTGAGTTGTTTTCGTTGTTGTAATATATGGGATCGAGTGTTCAGATGCCGCTCGATCGGATCTAAGGATTATTTATATTTTAATTGGATTCCAAGGATTAGAGATAGTATTACTTCTGTTTTAAACAATTTTTAATTAGATTCAAGTTTAGATAAGAGAAACGAATTTCGTATAGAGCAGAGTTGGATTAGTGGCTTCAGCGTGCGACTGTCATCCCGTAGGTTTGATCCCCGGCTATGCACAGATCGACTTTCTATGTGCGCATTTAACATTCGCTCGAACGGTGAAGGTAAACATCGCGAGGAAATCGGCTTGCAATAGACCCAAAAAAGTCAGCGGGTGTCAGACATAGGAGGCCAATCACACACTTTACTATTAGATGACAAATGATCATGAAACATATACAGAAATCTGAGAAATCTGATAATAAGAAATACATTTGACAAATAGTTCCAGCATCAAAATTCATGTGAATGCTATAAATTACTAAACAGTTTGCATAGCATTTGTTTAATATATCATATGAAATGTATTTATAAAACAAAATAATTTAACGTTTGTTCACCATTAAAAATGTCGTCGCTTCGAAGGATTCCCCTATTCACAACCAGGAGTATCACGTACTGAAATTAATTATTAAAATCAAAAGCACCGCCCGCATGAATACAAAAATTTATAAGTACAATTAACAAGATCACTTAACAGGGCGTGACGTTTTGTTTATTAGAATTTAGATGTATTTTAACTGAACAATGGACCAATGATTTATTTCGTAACATTTGTTCGAATGAGCCAGACAATATTGCCTTTACCTAACACTATACAGCAGATACAGCGACAAAATGGATAGGCCATACACTCCGAAGAGTAATATCCACAAGCAGCCGCTTGATTGGAACCCGCAAGAAGCGGAAAGTGTCCGAAGTAAACCTGGCGTACTGTTGCAGATGAGGCAAAGAGAGCCGGAAAGACTTGGAGCGAGGTGAATAACGAGGCTCAAGACTGAACGCGATGAAGACTGTGGACGCCCTCTGCCCCTAGTAGGGGTTATAGGACAAGTCGAAGTAAGTCAGTAACACTAGAGTATGATTAGGTCCCATGGGAGTTGTGGAATAGTGCTCTACTCGTCTGTGTGGAAAGAGAACCATTGTGGGATTTGAGGCCGCTGCAGTGCTGATTTTTGTTTTTGTGTTGTTATTACATAAAAGTTTGACATTAAAAAATATATCAGTGGCGCTTCAAACTTATTAGGTCTTCCATATCTGCTTCATGATCATTTGTCAATCTAATTGGCAAGTAATGGGTCAGCCTCTTGTGCCTGACACACGCCGTCACCTTTTTTGGCTCTATGGCAAGCCGGTTTCCTCACGATGTTTTTTTCACCGTTTGAGCGAACATAGAAAGCCATTGGTGCACTGCAAGGGGTCGAACCTACGACATCAGGGATGAGAGTCCCACGGAGAAACCACTAGGCCAACACTGCTCTGTTTAAGGTTTTTATCGAGAGAAAATTGGAAAAATTGTTAATTTTTTTAACAATTTTCCAATTTTTCAACTTTTATTTTTCCTTTTAGGTTTTTAGGTTTTTATTCCGGAAAAGCGAACAACCTATAGGGTAGCAAAGCGATAAGTTCGACAGTTGGATCTTTTAAAAAAAAAAGTCTATCTGTGAGAAGGGGTGATTATATTTGATGATAATCAGGAACTATTAATACATGAGCTATATTTTTGAACCTTATCACGTTTCTCATAAAAAATTCTGTCAAAACCAAGCGCCAGACGAGACCAAATTAATGATATCACGACCTCATTGTGTTTAAAAAACAAACGTTTGTACGCATTAGAAATTATGATTGGGATATGCGCACGCGCTGTTTATTTCAAAGTGAAGTGTCCGCGGGCAAAGACTAAGTTGCAGATATAGTATATCATGACATAGATACCCATTAAAACTTATTAATACATAAATAAATATGTTAAATTTAATGTATTCCTTACATATTTGAAGCGACGCGACGACCACTAAAGCCTGGTTTCGATAACTACAATCAAGAAACACTTACGCTTCGTTAAAAACTGGAAACCCGTTTTTGTTAGTAATTTCGTTAATTTTTAATTACAAATGCTATATACAAAAACATACAATAAAAATTCACAATTATTATATAGAAAATTAAAACAAATTTAAAAAGTTTGGTCCCTGTGGCAGTGTACCTTTAATTCCTTGCTACATTGCAATACTTATTTGATGAGGAAAACACCAGCTGTGAGGTCACCGGTAGTATCAACCAGGCACCAACTTCAATCTTTAATTATCGTCTGTGCACTTGAGACCCTCGGCCCAAATGTCTTTATTCCTATGGGAACAAAATTAAATTTGTAGGAAAGACTTATTCGAGCCGTTTATTATTTTCCGTCAGCTCTGCGGCCACGGCAGCTTTGCTTGTCCGAGGGAGGTGAGACGGGGCTCACGTGTCCATACAAGTAGCTTTGCATATCAAAGCTCGTCCCACCCTTCATGGGAAAAATCACATATGATTTTTCTCTTAATGAAGAAAATCGAGCTTTATTGAAGAATCAACCACACTTATCATCCAACTCTTTACCGCACATCTGCACATTTATCTTTGACAATGACCACCGAGTTCGTGAAGAACGTGACGGATATGTCTCCGACTTATGAGATATTACTTCTTGTACAGCTCACAGTATTACTCACTGATTTTATTACAGTGTCAGGACATCTACGACTATAAAGCTGGGTTTTATATTCCGTGGTGCCGAGTTATTTGAAAGAAATTATTGTTTAGTACAACGTATGATTTATAAGTTTTAGTAGATTTTCTCTTTGATTTTAATTATAATAGGAAAGTAGTGACAAGTTAAAATGTTACTATAACACATAGCTTAGTCATCATAGATCAAGCCATGTGCCAAATTCTAAACAAATTGTTACAGACATTGAAAGAGTGATTGTTTTATTTTTCAAGAACAGATTTGCCGCGCACTATCGCTATGTGGAACCAGCTACCCACTGAGGTATTTCCGAACCAATTCGACTTAAGGTCCTTCAAGAAAAGAGCGTGCCAATTTTAAAAGGTATCCTCACGATGTTTTCCTTCACCGTTCGAGCGAATCAATTCAAAACAAATCAAAATCATTTATCTGCGTCCGCTTATGAACTTCGAAAATATTAATACATATGATTCTAATTTTACACTGCCAATTCTCAAATCAAGAGCGTAGAATGGAAGAGAAGAACTGGAAATAAACTCTCCGCCACTCTTTCTAATCGCCGAGTTAAACGAACGATCAAACAATCGAACCTACGACCTCAGGGATGAGTGTCGCAAGCTGAAGCCACATGGCCAACACTGTTCAACTTGAACCGTAAACCGATACAGAAATGTCAGGCCCAGACCTAAAAAGATCTAAAAGTCTTTGATCCCTTGGAAAATGGGACGGGCTTTAGTATGGGATGCTACCTGTGTAGACACCTTTGCCCCGTCTCATCTCCTTCGGACAAGCAAAAAAGCTGGCGCGGCCGCAGAACAGGCAGAAATTAACAAACGGCACAAATATAAGAGTCTTTCCTCCAACTTCAATTTTGTTCCCTTTGGAGTAGAGACTCTTGGGCCGTGGGGTTCAAGTGCACAGGCGCTTATTAAAGATTTAAGTTGGCGCCTGGTAGATAGTACCGGTGACCACAGAGCTGGCACTTTCCTGGCTCAAAGAATAAGTCTCGCAATACAGCGAGGAAATGCTGCCAGCGTTAAAGGTACACTGCCACAGGGACCAAACTTTTTAAATTTGTTTTGATTTTCTTCTTTCTTCTTTAATTATTTTTATTTTTACTTTAAAGGTTAAGAACATTGTAAATACTGTATTTGTGTAAATAAAATTATGTCAATACTTGAATAAATTTAATAACAAAGTCAAAAAGGTCGTAGTGCCAATGTTTTAGTTTTTATCATTTTCTTTACTTATTTAATTCCTAACTGTATATAGGTTAATTTAACTTCAGTTCTTTACTTGAGGCTTGAGAGTTTTTCACTACTTAAAAGAGTGTCAGAGAGTTTCTTGTCAGACCCTTCGCTTGAGAACTTGCATTAAATGTAAATTAAAAATTTTATGTTCATATGTGTACAATGTATGTTGCTTGCTATTGTATCCACGTAATTTATTTATTAAAGTTCACCACATCGTATATAATGCTATATCTACAGTTATTATTTACTTCGTAATCCTTCAGCTAACATATATGTATATTGTTTATTAAAAGACAATTAAACTTAACATATAGTCAAATATTTAAGAAAGGAAAAAAATATTAAATATGTAATACCTAATTTGGTTGTGTGTGCAGTGTGATGATGTAAAAGTGAGGGTATATATTATTATGTACCCTGCAAAATAATTTATTTAATTCTCAAATGACGAATTTTAAATTAAAATGCCACGTGTTTTTTTATCAAAGAAATAAATTTAAAAAAATAAATTTATTATTTGTATTAATTTTCGACACTTTTAATATTTTAATTACAAACTAATTTCATTCAATTCCTGACATATCTTCCCTCTTCCCTCCCTCTAAGTTTTGGAAATCTAAACTTTTAGATTTGTATAAATATGAACGAGACTTAAAAATTAGTTTTCCAAAGAAGTTTCACTTCTTTTTTAAATTGATCAGGCCACAACCATATATGTAATACTTTTAATGTTAAGATAAGTAATTGTAAGGTTTGTTTTCTTTAAATATTTATGGTGTATAGGCCTGTAACATAACAGCTGGTAATAAAATAAGGGGACTGGACTCGGACCGCTAAATTGTTTAACTTGAATTCCACAATTATGGATCGACAACCCTTTAGGCCGTAAAATGTAACAGGTACAAACCCCAAAACAAAGAAGATATACATATAAGATTATTGTATGGCTTAACTGTTTATTGAATGATTGTGACGACTAAATAGACTAGCTATCACGAAAGTGAAAATCTAGAATTTGCTAAATATGTTCCTAAGCACAAAACTCGATGGCTGGACCAATCGAGGTTTTTCATCTGGAAATGTTTATTTTTATTTAGTACTAAGGTTTTTATTCCGGAAAAGTGATCTGTATGTCTTATGGGATAGCATAGCAAAATGTTCCATGTGTTCTAGCTACTAAAATGATAAGTAAAAAATTTATATTAAAGCAAAACGAAGTTCGCGGACACAGCTCATAAATAAAAATACATTGTGTATTATTTATCAGGCACTGTTGGTAACTTTAGCAATAATAATGTTAATCTACCACTCCGGAGAAATAAAACCAAAAATGATATTAAAAACTATAGGGAAGATTTACCCTCCCTTCTAAGTCAATAAAATAACAAAAGTACAGTCTTGTTTTTTTTATGAGTGAGTACGAATAATAATCAATTCCAAATTCCACAGAGAATGAATTACAGATATGTTTATAATTTTAAAATGTTTTTTTTTGTTACCGTAGATAAAATAAGTTTTTTAGAGTATTCTATCATAACTACAAAATATACTTAGATAGTCTCAATATTAATTTATGAGTTTTCCTATTAATATTAAAATAAGTTATATTTTGTTGTTATTCATTAGTGGGTACTTTCACATAATGGGACATTTGAAAATTGTACAACTAAATTTGTATGAAAATATTTTTGACAATTAATTTTCATACAAATTAAGTTTCATTCTACATACAATAATAATAAGATCTTATAAACCCTTTAGGTAGGAAAGATTGTTTAGTTCTAATTCTCTAATATTTCTTAATTTGTCCTGTGTTCTATCATTCTATTGATTATTTTTATTACCTATTTTTATTATCTTTATTAAGGTTGATTTTGATGCATGTGAACCAGATGCTTTGAATAATTTACAATCCATCAAATAGTAGTTCCTTCAAGTATTTTAACCTTAAGGGTTTCGACTCTTACCTTTGTAAAATATAAAACAACAAATACGACCCGAAAACACAATTTATATGCCAACCGAAAATAAGAAGTCTAATACCAAAGATTAAAGAATGTATTCTAAATTTAAGATACCAATAATTAAATTTTGGTTTTTTAAGAAAAGCTATGTAATTTTTGTTCATATAATTAAAGTATTTTATTTTTGTTTATTAGAAGTTAAATCTTTATTTTTTGTTTAATTTCATTGCTAATAAATGAATTTTGATTTATATTGTGTTTTAATCATAGGAACTACCCCACAGGTACAAGTACCCTCAACACTGTACGAAGGTGCCCCTGATGGGGTAGATTCGTACGTTTTCCAGATTTAGTTTAAATCATAATTATGGTTGAACATCAGATGAAATATTTGTATTTTTTTATGAATCTCAGATAGTTAGACTATAAATTTAACTTGAGATGATTGATTCATGAAAAATAAAATAATAAAAAATAAAATGTGAAAACCGTACGAAGGGTCCCGACCTTCCCCTATATTTTTAGAAACGTGCATGGTTTTTACATTATCCTAAGATATCGACCTATACAATAGACTGCAACTAACAAAGAGCACTGTTGACAATTGACACGTCAAGAGCTAATCTGTGTAATAACTACCATACTACCATAGTAACAGATAATAGTAATCGTGCTTTCCGAATGCAAATGTCTAGAGATACTTATTATTAGTAAGTTTCGACTTGAAGCGTCAAAAGGCATCGCCTGGATGTTAAGTTATAGCCTGAACAAAGCCGGAGCGGTCTACTAGTGGACGATAAAAGCCAAGAATCAAATTACTCAATGTTTGCATAGGATTATGTAAATAAAGAGTACTACGAACCGAATCTTAACGTGTGTTTAATGTATTAATGAGTTTGCAAAACTCTGATTTGTGGTTACTTGTTTGGATAAATTAGATCGATTCTAATGTGACGACAATGTGGCTTAGTTTATTTAAAGACAAATTAACCATTTACTCAAATATAATGCATGTAATTTAAAATATGTATTTGTTGATTAAAATAGGTATGCAAAAATATTTTGAGTCTATACTTTCGGGAGAATTGTTTGATATCTGTTTAAAATGTAATTATTATACCCTTTCATTACAAAAATGAATATTCAAAATGAGGTAAGGTAGCCTGCCAGTGTGTGAACTGTATAATGAATATGGCCTTGCCCACATTAAAAAAGTTAGTATACGGTATTTGTTTGTTTATATCCACGGCACTTACAGTTAATAATATCTATAAACATTTGGGGGGCCTTTTTTTTTTTTTTTTTTTTTTTTTTTACTTTTTTTTTTTTTCATCCCAGTCAGAAAGGAGCATCTATTGATACAATATCTATAAACATTAATTTAAAGATTTAACATTTAATGGTTTAACTATTTTCAGTCCCTCGTATAACAACGGTATTCTTATATCCATATAACGCGGGGATCGTTCCCCCATACCCCCATACAAGTGCGTTATGCGAGAATACTCCTACAAAGCGATTCTTATCACGCGAAACCAATCTAACGTGTTATAGGATACTGTATAATATGATAATATAATTCGTTCGGGACATTGACTAGACAAAAATAAAATTGGTGAACGTAACATTTGTTTCTCTAAATAAACCCAAAACTTGGGAGGCGATTAGTATAAGTTCTAAAATCGTAATTTGTGGACGACTTGTCATTAACGTTGTCAGGTAGTTTTTCGAGTTTATAACTTTGTCGGTGCCACAAAGGCGAATCTATATAACAATAGATTTCTGGGCGTGTTTAAGTTTAATAGACCGCAGTTATATTTAGGATCATTCGTTTCCGTTTTTGCTTAAACGGCTCGTTTGATTTTTTCACCGCCATTATGATTTGGGCTTTTCGAGTGGTAAATGGGAAATTATAACGCGTAACGAATTGACTACAATGTCACGGGCTGATGCGTGAGGTCTGTAGATGTCATATTTTTAAAAGATTTTATAAATATCTAAGCACTGTTAAGTGCTTATCTGATACGTAATCCGTTACAAGTATTGTTTGCTTATAAAAAAATCAATGGCGTTACAACCTATTTAGGTCAGGGCCTCAGATTTATGTATCAGTTTCATGATCATTAGTTAATCTAATAGGCAAGTTGGTGATCAGCCTTCTGTGCGTGACGCACGCCCTCTACTTTTTCGGTCTAATGCAAGCCGGTTTCCTCGCGATGTTTTCCTACACACATACGAGCGAATGTTAAGAGCGCACGTAGAAAGTCCATTGGTGCACAGTCGGGAATCGAACCTACGACCTCAAGGATAAGAGTCGCACGCTGAAGCCACCAGGCCAACACTGCTCTATTGTAAAGCAAAAAATCAAAATCAAAAACTGCAAGTATACAATTTAATTGTATTTTACTTAATTTTTTTAAACATTTATATTTACCATAACTGTCTTGTATGTTAGAAAAGATAGCTTGTAGATATAGCATGTATGATGCGGTGAACTTTTACATAAAAAAATATGTCGAATCTGATGTAGTTGAAACGTAAGTGGATTGATTAAACCTATTGTTAGCACTTTACGAACTTACCTAACTTAGCATCCGCGCGTTTTAACTCGTAAATCACTATTAACATACGTAAGAGCCGTAGTAACGTTCGATTAATCGTTATACATATTAGTAGATAGTTCGCTAGTTTTTGATCAGAGAATTTCTAATAGGCAAGTAGGTGAACAACCTTCTGTGCCTGACACACTCCGTTGACTTGTGTCTAAGGCATGCCGGTTTCCTCACGATGTTTTCCTTCACTGTACGAGAGAGTGTTAATACACATATACAACAATTGGTGCACAGCCGGAGATCGAAGCTACCACCCCAGAGATGAATTTATAGTCATAATTATACAATTCTGATTGAGCTAACGAACGCTAATCACAAAGCATGTTGTTACATTAATAAAAACATTATATTTACCATAAAAATATTTTACTCCGTGTATCCGGTCTTAACGAATAAGAACGGATTAGATATGTAAATTATATTAAACCATATTGAATAAACTTAGTTTAAGAGGATTTTATTGAGATATAATGTACTTTGGTTTAACTTCTAATGTTTAAATTATGCGTATAGGACATAAAGTCGTGGGATACTTGGGTACATCAGTGAATAAAAATTTTAAGATTATATCGTCTAATACGCGCGTAATGTGTAATAGGGTATATAAGATATAAAATATACCTACTTTAAACTATAAATATTTATAAGTTTTTTTGACGTTCATAAGTGTACATTGTGTTACCTATATGCGATATAATTCATTTAGCTAACTTATAAAAAACGTTTATTAGTAATCATAACAATTAAATGTACAGTATTTACAATAAGAAAAAAAAAATAGTATTAATAAGTAGTATTTTAAATATACTACTTGCATCAATAAAACAATATACTTAATACTTATTCATAATGCTGCCAGCATTAAAGCTACATCACAAGGTATGCCACAGGGACCAATCTTTTTAAATTTGTTTGAATTTTCTATTTATCAATTTTTAGTTATTATTACTAAGTATCATGTGTATTTAGGAAATAAATCTTTGTTTATTCATAAAAATATAATTTCAACGTGTTATTTTTCGTCTCTTTCTGACAAATTGCTTTTACACTGAGTTAAAAAGAGACGAACACTTTTTGCATATGTTTGAATAGACTTATCAAAGGCACATAAAATTTTAAATAGACATTTGAAACCAGTATATTTAACACTGCATATAAAAAAAGGTAAGATTCATGCCTACATTTCGTGAGTCACGCGTCCACTAAATATGTATGAGGAAATTAAAATAATACAACTATAGGGTATATGTATATGAACACGTCTGACCTTCCGTTGTGTATTTACATATACAGTGTTTTGCTTGTAACGATTTGTCGGTATCGGACGACTGATAATTTTAAGACAACCAATTTGATGCTTGAGGGGACAGTTGAAATCAGCTGTATTAATGTGGAAACTTGAGACTGAAGCTTACCAAATTGGAACCAAATCTAAAATCTCTGTGCAGCAAGCACCAAGCGCAAGGATCTCAATAAATTAATATAGAATAATCTTTATTAAAATTATGATTTTTTGAATTTGAATTTCAGTTTTTCATTGTGTTGAAAATTTACTTAGTTTTGTTAACAATTTCCTCGTGATTTCATCCTAAAACCTATCATTTAAATTTAGAGTTATGCTCACATTTTAGTAACTTCTTGAAAAAAAAAAAACAAAAATCACTCCTCGCTTTTGAGGAGCAAACGTGCATCCAATAATTTCGAAGAAAATTGTAATTATAGATTAAACTAAAAATTAGTTTTCCTATGTTGTGTGTAATGTGTATGTTATAAAAAAAACACGTGCTAATTGTATTTATTTGCATTAAACTTTTCTCTTTAAAGCCTCCCACAGAGCTTGCAATATTAAAGAATATATAAATTACCTTACCATAAATGGTCACATCCAAATCTGTGTGCATCCATCATTCACCAACTTAAAACTCTTTAAAGCTTGTTACCAATGTTATTCGTTAATTAAAAACGTCAATCAACGCTACATTTGTCTGATGCCATAGACTAATAAATGGATGTGAACCGCTCATGACGCGAAATATATTAGTCTTGTTCAGTCTTGCGTAAAACTTCCTTGGAAGTAATATTTTAGAGTTTTGTGACGGTACAGATGTTTTGTGATTAAAAGTTAAACTAAATTTAACTTTAAAAGGTTTAAATGCCTCATTAGCTGGCTCATTCCTGCATGTCTTTGGGTTGAAATGTGTATCCCAAAGTGTACAGCAATAGTGATTTGTAATTTTAAATAACGATAGTGTTACAAATCCTGCGTACAACTAGGGACCTCAACGGATATTGGGAGAACTTATTTTGTCAGTACGTACAAACAATTATCTGTGCCATTGACTCTGGAAATAGAGAAAAAAAATTCCATGTGCCTCGTACGAACACGAATTATCTGCGTAATTCGCCAATGTTTGGGGTTCTAGCTAACTACAATACAATTTATGAGGATGAAGACATTATCCACCTTACCAAAGAGGGTGTGAGGAAATATTTTAGGAAGCGGGAAGACTTTGGCTTTATTTAGCAGTAACAATTTAGTTTTTTCTTTAGTGGTCGTTTGTTTAATATGTAATTTCAGTTTTCTTTTTTAACTATTAATGTACTTAATTGACTTATGTTTTCTGTTACGCAATGTTTAACAATGTAACCTGTTTTGGCTTTGTATATTGTCTAAGTGTCTTTTCTAGTATGTATAGCTGTAAGATTACTTATCAATAAATAAAAACGGCATATCTTAGATACAAAAATCTACGAAACAGAAGACCTAAGGACTGACAGACGTACAAATGGACCAAGCTTCGTTGGATGTTATGTTCGCTTATATATACTTTTTTGATAATTTGATAATAGAATACTGTCTATTAGTTAAATTTGTATTTCCATATATGTGTGGATATGTGTACCTGTATATTTATATTTTAGATTTTATTATATTTATAGAATACTAATAAATAAATATTTCTTAATAAAAAACAAAATAAATCAGAGGCGCTACAGCATTTTTAGGTATGGGCATATAGATGATATAATGTGCCGCCGGAATCCTCACAATCTTTTCCTTGACCGATCAAGCGAATGTTAAATGCGCACACAGAAAAATGGAGTCACACAATACACAGCCACACCTTCAGGTATGAAAGGCACGCTGAAGCCAACACTGTTCAGTTCATATGCATAGTTACCACATCTGATTATTAATCTTTGTGCCAAACGGTTAATGATGAACACAAATAAATCGTCAAATTAAACATCTTTAAGTTCCACGTTCGAGCAGTTTCGGTGCTGTTAATGAGACAACAGGTTTACGGCACTCTTTGAAAGTTATTGTTATTGTTACGTTCTGTGACATTAATTCGGCGTTAATTTTAAAATCGTTCATTTAAGCCAGTTTTCACCTTATCTTGCGAGTTTCAGATAAAAGTGAAATAATAAATAACGCGGAAGTGTATTTTCGTGTTCAAACAGTTGACGTTCATTATTAAGTTCTTCGCATCTTATAAAAATGCTTAAAATACGAATAACACATACCTACATATATTAGAACAAGCTCGCAAGTACATAGAAATAAGAATTTTACGCTATTTTCTTGAAGACGGTGACGAAGACTAAACTTACTACTTTAAATTAAAATTTTCACACACGCTTACATATATTTACACACCCAAAACCTCATGCTTTAGGTATATTTTGTCTATTACTTTAATGTAGTCATATTTTTTCGTATATTTTCTGTCTGCGATGGCTGGTGACTTGTTATCACAGAACTTCTATAGTCCTATTATAGGCATCAGCCTCACAAAGGTGGTCCTGCAGCATGTATAGCCGTAAAATGCAATATTGTGAAGATGCAATACATTAAAACTAAATTTAAATTAAAAACTTTTGTAACAGCGTGCGTATATTGTTACTTGCATTACATTGCAATTTATTCATCTTTTTTTTCTTATACTAAGAGCCTAAATATATTTTTAACATACAGCCATATTAAAATCCTTAAAAGCCTTTAATTAATTACTGTTTTCGCTACATCATTGTCTTATAGCGTTCAATCTTCTTTAGCTTTAATTCCGAAAGTAGGCTGGCGTCATCGTAATGGCACCTACATCAAAACCGATACAATCCTTATTGACATCTCTGTCTCTTTCAGTCCCAACAGTTAGTATATACGTGAAAGAGAGACAGCTACGCTATACTCAGATTAAAATTGATTGTGCGGACCTTTCCTTTATCTACGGGACATGTTCCGATTGATTTCTCATCAATCTTTATTCGCGGTATTAACGACTATTTTTTATTCGAACCTTCGTTGAAATGGCGGTTTTTTGGGTTTTCATTAAATATATTTGTTGGAATAATTTTTTTTTACTTCCTTATTTTATTTTATTTACAATGAATTATACAACATTTACAATGTTCTTAACCTACAAAGTAAAAAAAATTTTTTTCAAAATAAACAAAACAAATTTAAAATTATCAAATTATTTTATATTTCGAAGTAATTTGCGTTAAATGTTTTGTCCTACATAATTAGAACGCAATAATTATTACAACAATTTATGAATTTATTAAATTTATTTGTTTTAAAGAGGATAACTGTTTAGACGATAATAATTGTGTAAAAATTAAATAATTTCTAATTATTTCACGGAAAAATATCAAACTTATTCTACAAAATAATTTTACGTCAATAATTTAAATAACAATTTCAGTAAAGCGCCGCCAGAATGAACCTGAAATGGCTTCAAGCCAAGTTAATGCTGGTCAAGGACCCTTTAAGTCGGAGGAAGACCAGCACCTTTCTTCCTCCAAACCGTCATATATTATTTAAGATTATATTATAAATGATCTAATTATTGTGTACTTATGTATAGCTAAAAAAAATATTAAAGAATACGTAGCTTTTAGTGCGTGTAAGAAAATCTTACATACAAAAATTCTCTTCACCATCATATATGTCACTTCAATACAGAAATACTCGTTCTCACTACAAATCGATTTAATTAATCCCGTTTAATTTAAGCCGCGTAAATCAAGATAATATACAGTTGTAAGAAAATGTCATGAGGATTTTGTGATAATATTTAAATTTAAAACTATTAAATTTGAATTATTTAAATTTGATTTAGTGACGCTACAACCTTTTTAGGTCTGGGCCTCAGATTTCTGTCTCATAATCATTTGTCAATCTAAGAGGCAAAATTTTCAGCCTCCTGTCCCTGACACACGCTGTCGACTTTTTTGGTCTACGGCAAGCTGGTTTCCTCACCATGTTTTCCTTCACCGTTCGAGGGAATGTAAAATGCATAGAAATAAATTAAATTGGTGCACAGCCAGGGATTTAACCTACGACCTCAGGGATGAAAGTCAAACGTTGGCACTGCTCATTAATAGATGGATAAAATAATAAACTTAAGAAAAATATAAATAGAGCAGCCTCATCACTACAAAGCAATTTCTTCCAGGCAACCCTAAACGCATCGAAACTGTCGTTTAAAAAAGTTAATTCTGGTTATATGATGGATACTCTAGATTCTAAAGTATCGTTTCGAAATTTAATTGTATTATTAAATTATAATTAAGGCAGATCGCTTCACTCGAACCGTGCGCAAAGTAGGCGCACAGTTCTAGAGGACGACCTGTACCCATCAAAAATAGTTTCGCCCTTTAGGACATAGCCGAGAGTTACCAAGGCCCAATAATTTCCTTACTCAATAGATTGAGGCACGAAGAGCGATTTGCACGCGTATTGTCTAGTCCGAATAATCAAATACTTCGTAAGCGCGATTTATGGTACAACTAGCGCCATCTAGTAATCGCATTTGTTTAGTATTCAAAATATTTTTCCTCAAAGCAAAATGTCACTTGTTGTGTTGTTTTTAATCGAAAGCTTATCTTTAGACTATAACTTTGAGATAACGTTAGCCGAATTTTTCCCTTTTTTTTTCAGAACTGGGTCTCTCAATGCCAGATGGCTCGCGGGTACGTTACCGGCATAAGAAATCCCAATTTGACTTGTAATTTATTACATAACTAAACCGATATTTTCATTGTGAACTTCGATTAGCGATAGCGATAACGATCCAGACGTTTTGAATACCATTCGATATAGTTCTTTCAATATCCGTGGCGCTGATGTCGCAACCTTGGGATGGGAACTCTTCATTGAAATCGCAATCGCTATCGGGAGTTACATACGCGACCTTATGAAAATAAAAAATAAGATATTCTGTTGCGCTACACCTTTTTAGGTCTGGGCCTCAGATTTATGTATCTATTTCATGATTATTTGTCAATCTAATAAGCAAGTAGGTGATCAGCCTCCTGTGCCTGACACACACCGTCAACTTTTTGAGACTAGGGCAAGTTGGTTTCCTCACTATGTTTTTGCGAGGTGCTCGGGGATGGAACCTATGATCTCATGGATGACAGTCGCACGCTGACGCCACTACGCCATCGCTCCGACCTCATGAACATACCTTTGTATATAAATATATTAACGAATATATAATGTAAAACGAGTGTAATTTAGTATTTATATATTTAAAATCGAATTTATTAGTAGCATATGATGGCTGTATGTCGGGCCGTAGACAGCAGACACTTAACAAATTACAGGTCTAAGTCCAAATAGAAATTATACAAGCAAAGTCTCTAATCAAATAGTCATAAAATTTTCAACTATAATATTGCACGTAAATTAAACGCCTCAGGGTTCTTCACAGTTTAGTGAATGGCAGTGGTTAAAATCAGACAAATTCAAATTCATTTTTTAATTTAGGTAACACAATGTACATAACTGTAAACTCTCCGCCACTCTTTTTAATTGCCAAGTTTTTTATTTTGCGAATGTTTGTAAGAATCTGCAACCATTACACCACGATTCACATGACATCTTTAAGTATTTAAGTATATTAAAAAAATATATATAAACGAAAAAAAAAAACAAAGATTGACAGTGACAATTGCAGCGGGTCACGTTATGCAGTTTATTTTTAAAGGCCCTCAACGCACTTGCGAGCCCTCTGGCAATGGGCGGCGATTTCACATAATATCAGGTGCGCGTACTGCCCATTAGCCTGCTTTTTTAATCATACTATATAATTGCAGGATTGAGCCCTAGCAGTGCACCAATGGACTGTCCATGTGCGCATTTAACATTCGCTCGAATGCTGAACAAAAACATTGTGAGAAAACCGTGACTTAGACCTAAAAACTCATGCACAGAATGCTGATCACTTCTTGCCTATTAGGAATGATCACGGAACTGATACAGGAATCTGGATCCAGCCTTGCGATTCTGTAAGTCACTTTTCGAACTCACACAGCGGTTTTCATAGCGGCGGACGCGTTCAAATCAGTCGTGAAGCAGTCATTTTACGATTTGGCATTCTGATAAGGGAGCTTGTAGTTTCTTGTTTGAGTTACAAAATCGCAAGGCTGACCTATAAGATTGTAGCTCCAGTGGTATACTTGCACCATAACAATGACATATGTAACATAACTCTTATGTAGTCTGAAAATTAGTCATTATATGATATAAAGAAATAAACACAGTACAATGCCATGGTCTATAGTCATAGGAATAACTGATAGTTATATGTCCTACGTCTTGACGTCGTATCGGCGGGTCTGCGGGTTTGCCCCTGAGAACAAGCAGATGCTTGTGGGCTCGTGACATACGAAATATGGACGTGGTATTATCTTTAATTAACCAGAATAATTATCCAAGAAGGTAAGTAAAAATTATGCTGCTAAAACTAGGTGCTAACACTCACTATAACCCTTTGCTAATAAATAAACCGATTTATTTCTTTTTTAAGACTCGATTCAGACTTTAGACTCAAAGTATCGCTAGTAGGCTGGGATTGTTCGTAAGCTGATAAATATGTATAAGAAATATTCAATAAGTACGCTACTTGTTGTGACTGGTCGTACCTACTTGAATTCGTGTATGCGGCGATGTTCGTTATTTTGACTATGTATTTGCGTGTTGATCCCACGAGAATGTAAGTGCGTGCTCCTAATTCACTATGCCTCCTGCTGATAGAGGACAAATCTTTGTTTTTAATTTATTTTATTATTATTTATGTCTTATATATGTCATGTGGAACATGGTGTAATGATGCAGCTCTTACAAACGTGGTGTAACAAAAAATGCCATCCTTGCAGCTCTTGGTTTGGCTGGCTAGCTTTTATTACAAACGTTGTGTAAAACAAAAAACTTGCCAGTTCTTCTCTTCCGTTCTACGCCCTTGATTTGAGAACTGGCAGTAAATGTAAAATTAGAAGCATTTAATGTACATTTCTTTTGTGACGTTCATAAGTGTACATTGTGTTACCTTTATGAATAAATGATATTGACTTTGACTTTGACTACATGACCCCTAGCTTTCTGTGCCTCAAACACACCAATATTTATCAAGTGTGTGAGTTCAAAAGCATGAATTCTGTTGCGATACTACTAGTCTTATACTATTAAAATATCAAACAAATTAATACATTTCCACACACACACATATGCACAAACCTACCAATATTTATAATATATTTTACTAGGTAGGGTAGACTTCTACTTGGGCATTCTGATTATAGGTTCAACATATATTATATACGCTATTGCGTAATAAATATTTTACCTCCAAAGGTTTCACTACCACATCCAATATAAACCCTCAAGAAGCTTCGTCAACACCAAGCCTTTATTAGCCAGTTCCCTCGAGTGTGGTGTTTTTTCAAGGGGGTTCCCCCTATCACATAAAAAATTCACATCCACCGAAGTAGCCGGCATCGGTTTTTCTTTTTATAAATTATTAAGTCGTGTCGCGTTTAAGTCGACTATGTGTTTTCTTAATTAACTTTTCTGAATGCTCTAAATTATAAGTGTCCTTCAAAAAAGGAAAGAGCCTAAAGGCCTCCTCCAGATCTTACATATCTCTATCCATCCTTCTTTCTCCATTCGCTTTCTGTTAATGCTTCTATATCTTCTATACACCTTCAAGGGTACCCTTTTCTCCATCTTCCCCTTGTGCTTCCCCCTTCCAAATGGCCTTTCCATTTGGATTGTAGCATACAGCATTAATGCCGCGCATAAGTGTTTACGTACGAAAATCTATTGTATCATACACGAAATGCATACGTAAGTAAAATATTGGAACAGGCGTGTTAACCGCAACTCGAGGTGTCAAGTGCCAAAAAGGTTTGTTAGGCAGTGTGCCAATATTTCAAAAACAAAGCTTTTTGAGTTCGGTCTAGACTGAGACGTACGTAGAATATGAAACTTATTTAACTTATGACTCAGTGGTTATGGATCATTCATTGATTTGAAAATATTCTTTGAAAAAAAAATCCTCAAAGTCTCTTCTTAAAATATAATATATAAAATTCTCGTGTCACAATGTTCGTTCCCATACTCCTCCAAAACGGCTCGACCGATTATTATGAATTTTTTATGCATATTCAAGTCTGAGAATCGGCTACTATCTAACTTCAACCCACAAACCCCTAAGTGATAAGGGGTGTCCACCCCAAAATTTTATTTTTTAGACAATTTTTTTTGTTTTTATTTTTTTATGATACAACATACAAAAATAAATTTCATGATCATTTGTCAACCTAATAGGCAAGTAGGTGAACAGCCTTCTGTGCCTGACGCACGCCCTCGACTTTTTGGGTCTAAGGCAAGCCGGTTTCCTCACGATCTTTTCCTTCACCGTTTGAGCGAATCTTAAATGCTCGCAGAAAGAAAGTCCATCGGTGCACAGCCGGGGATCGAACCTAGGACCTCAGGGATGAGAGTCGCGCGCTGAATCCACTAGGCCAACACTGCTCAGGCAATAAAACAGTCTTTATTAATTCAAAATATAATTTAAATACCAAAACGAAAATATTATGAATCTATAGTAATGTTACACTAATTTATATATTTACGGTTTATATAATTACATTTATACTACTGACTACTAAAACATGAAGCCACAGAGGAAATAGAGAAATAGATTGTCGGAGCGAAGGCACATCATTAATATCGGACAAATGCACGCATTGTCTTTGTTTCGGCGTCTACACGAAATAGCTCTGTGGTTCAGGCCACTTCGCTTCGTATTTTTTTTCTATAAAATGTAATAGAAGCACAGAACCTGGCAGAGACAGTCTGTCCTGTCTTTTGTATAAGTTTTTTTTTAATTCTGTGTATCTAGTAACCTCACTCATAATCTATATAGTACATACAGTTTAGTTACTTAAGTAACATAAAAATTTACCTTACCAATGATTGTTAAATGCAGAATAGTATACCGCCATCTATTTTGCCCATATATATTTTAAATAAATCTTTAAAATTATATACTTTTTTCAAAAAATATATCCTTAAAACAATATCAGACATTTAATATCACTAATCAAGGCGATTTTTACACACAAATACGCTCCCACATCCTGCACGCATTCTCTCTGTCTATGTATATTGTTTTTAATTGGCGTTTCAAATTAAAAAATATTTTGTAGGTGTCAGGTTTTTATAAATAAATAAATAGAAAACGTCTTCATCTCAGCCTAAGAAGTTTTAGTAACACATAGGTATACAAGATATTTTTTTATATTTCATGAAAACATAGGCATACATTTTTGTTCCCGCAAGCTCTGTAAAAAGGCGTTCTTTTAAATTAGTTTTTGTTTTAGATATTTTATATAGATAGATACCTAGACAAATACAAGGGGAACGTACCATATCACGCGACTAAATTGAATATCCGTCCCGCCTCTTACCTGTACCTCGTTATGTGTATCTGAATATTGAATGGTTCTCTCGATATTGGGATCGTTTAGGACAGGCAAACGGTATTCAAAAACACCTATGTGGAGTTCATATTGGGCTTAAAGAATTTAAATATTTAGAATTCATAGTATAATAGGGATTTGTTAGCAGAGTGTAATTGTATAACATTTACTTGTTGAAAAGATTTATTGTTTTAATATAACAGAGATTACGATAGGTAATCAAAAGTTTAACAAAAGTCATCAAAAGGAAGTAACTATGTATAGAGTATAAACCAACCACAGACTATAGAACGCGCCAATTTTATTTTAACAGGATTAAACCCCTCTCAACGCTGAATTTCAAATGCCAAAATGTTGTAAAACAAAACAATTGACAGACAAGATGGCGGATGTTTTTTTTTATAGAACAAACGGTCAGGAGGCTTACCTGATGTTAAGTAATACCGCTGACCATGGACACTCTCAATGCTAGAGGGCTCGCAGGTGCGTTGCCGGCCTTTAATTGGTACGCTCTTTTCTTGAAGGACCCTAAGTCGAATTGGTTCGGAAATACTTCAGTGGGCAGCTGGATCCACATATTCGTGGTGCGGGGCAAAACCTGTCTTGAAAAACGCTCAGTTGTCGAACGGCGGACGTCGAGGTGATGCGTTTATCAAATATCAGCTGTTTTAAAATGTACATTATTAAATGGAAGTTAATTGTTTGTATGGTATGTCGAGATAATAATTATATTTATGTGAGCGAATGTACAATGTTACGGTTATGGTAAGAAATTTTTCAATCGTAACACGAGGTGTATTTTTTTATTTATGTACCCAACAGCTTACATTAATATTATACTACCTATTTCACCATGCCTCCTGCTGATAGAGGACAAATCTTTGTTTTTAATTTATGTTATTATTATTAATTACTTAAAATGTCACATGGGACATGGTGTAATGGTTGCAGCTCCTTACAAACATTTTGTAAAACAAAAAAAATGGCGATTAAAAAGAGCGGCGGAGAGTTATTTGCCAGTTCTTCTCTCCCGTTCTGCGACCTTGATTTGAGAACTGGCAGTAAATGTAAAATTAGAAGCATTAATAAGTATTTCTTTACTGACGAGTCATAAGTGTAAATTATGTTACCCATATGATTAAATGATTTTTTACTTTTACTTTAACTACAAGACACATGAACAGCCGACCCTTCATGTATCTCTGATCACTATTACTGCTAAGCCATCCAAACGTCAAGTTATGTAAATATTGTAAAATATCGCATTTTTATTCAATCAAGATTCAGTCTCATAGGGTTAGGGGTTAGGGTAGAAGGACTCCTTTCTCCGCAATTAGACTCGTGGTTGGTCCGTTGTGCGTACGAGTCCTGGCTAATTTAGCCAGCCTAGCTCCTTCCAGAAGCACAGAAGTCTCCTGGGCACTTCACAGGCTTCCCGGAGCGACCTCACCGTTCCGGAGGATTTTTCACGTTGATTAGCCACAGCCTCGCATTCCAGGACTACGTGGGTGACTGTTTCCTCTGCGCTGAAACAGCCTCTGCACAGGGGGCTGTCTGTCGCGCCTAGGATAAAAAGATGTTTATTTAGGAGGCAATGACCCGTTATTGTCCCTATCATTATTTTAAGGTTGGTTCTATTTAAGTTAAGTAGTCGCTTTGTCAGTTGCGGGTTTACTGCTGGCAGAGCCACTTTGGACTGTCTGCAGGCCGCACCATGCGACCATCGTTGTTGCTGGAGTTCAGCGGATCTCTGGCGAATCCAGGTTCGCACCAGCGAGAAGGGCAAAGGAAGGAGCGGATACGGGCCAGCAGGCATCATTCCGGAGCCTCTTCTCGCAAGCTCGTCCGCAGCATCATTGCCGAGAGATCCACTGTGTCCCTTAATCCACTGCAAGGGAACCCTATTGGTTCGGGTTATGACCTCCAGTGCTTCATGACACTCCAGTATTAGTTTGCTGTTGTTTTTTTTTGTTTCCGAGCGCCATCAGCACGGATGCACTGTCGGATACGAATTTAATGTAAAAGTCATTAATCCCTAGCCGCTGCCGGCTCTGGCTGCTTCGGTTAAGGCGACACATTCACATTGAAAGATCTGCTCTGTGTGCCCAAGGGTAGGTGTATGTTGATGTTGAGATCAAGAGAGAATATGCCAGCGCCTGAGCCAGACCCTGTTTTGGATCCATCTGTATATATACGTAGCTCATTTACGGTCGACCGATCATGTTCCTCTTCTCTCAGTTGTATATGATATTTCCTGTTAAATATTAGTTGGTTAGTGATTCTATCACAAGGCGCAGCAATAAGAGGTTGATACTCTATTGCCCTGTTGAGAATCGCTGTGTGTGCACTGTAGTGATTTTTTCCCCATAGATCCAGTACCATAAGCCTGATAGCAGCCAGGGCTGCCTCCCGCTGTATGTGTAGGTCCAGGGTAAGATCTGCAGGGCCATCTCCATTGCTGCAGTTGGTGTTGTTTTCATGCAACCGCTAGCAGCGGACAAAGCAAGCCTCTGGAAGCGTCCGAGTTTGGTAATTGCCGTTTGAAGTTCTGTTCTGGGCCACCAAACAAGGGCTCCATAGGCTAGCATTGGCCTAATTATGGCAGTGTATATCCATAATGTTATCTTAGGCGATAAGCCCCATTTCACGCCTAGCATCTTTTTGCATTGATAAAAGGCGATCGTTGCTTTGTTTAGTTTGTGTTCTAGATGTTTTGTTCCAGAGCAGTTTACTGTCCAAAAATCACACCTAGGTACTTGATTTCATTCTTGAGTATGAGTTCAGTGTTGAAGAGTTTCGGAAGTTTGTACGGTCCAAGAACTCTTCGGTTGGTAAAAAGTATTAGTTCTGTTTTGATGGGTTGACAGATAACTCGTGCTCATTGCACCATCTCTCAATCACTTTGAAAGCTCTTCTCATGAGGTCACATAAGGTGCTTTCAAAGTTCCCAGATATCAAGATAGCTATGTCATCAGCATATCCCACAGTGTAGAGATTGTCAGCGTTGAGTTCTGTGATTAGTTCATTAACCACCAGGTTCCACAGTAGCGGCGATAGAACACCTCCCTGCGGACATCCTCTGCTGACAATGCCTCGTGTTGTGGAGTTTACCGTGAACTGTATAGCTCGTTGTTTTAGCATGTTGTTTATCCATTCTATAAGGGTTGATGGTACTCCACATGACCTTAGTGCTCTGGTTATACTCGTGAAGTTTGTTTTGTCAAAAGCACCTTCGATGTCAATGAATGCACCAAGGGTTGACTGCTTTAACTTCAGGGAGTTGCCAATGCGAGACACGACGTTGTGGAGTGATGAGTCTGTTGATTTGCCCGAGCTATAGGCATGTTGATTAGGGTGTAGGAATTTGGATAGCGATACCCGGCTGCGTATCTCCAGGTCTCCCAGCCTCTCCATCGTTTTTAAGAAGAATGAAGTAAGGCTAATAGGCCTGAAGGACTTCGCTTGGGTATAGTCCTCTTTACCTGGTTTTGGGATGAATAAGATTTTTACTTCTCTCCATTTCAAGGGTATGTATCGGTGGGCTATACAGGCTCGGAAGACAGAGACAAGATAGTCTACTATTAAGTTCCCACTCCATCTTAGTAGTCCTGGGAAGATGCCGTCCAAACCAGCCGCTTTGAATGGAAGGAAGGAGTTGATTGCCCACGTTACTTTTTCATTAGTGATTATTTTGTGAGCTACTTGCCAGTCTGAGCTGTCGGTGGCTCTCTCTGAGTATGGTTGCCAGGCCTGTTCGTTGGCAATTATGCAACCCGGAAAGTGTGTTGCCAGTAGTAGTTCACATGTTTCTGAATCAGTTTTTGTAAATGAATTGTCAGGTTTTTTTAAGACAACCGATCGAGTGATTGGGCTCTCTGGAGAGGCATGATTTCACCCTGGTTGCCTGGTTGTTGGTTTCAATACTGGTGCAGAAGTGTCTCCTCAGCCTCATATTTCTGTATCTGTTTCATGATCTTTCATTTTTCTTAATAGACAAGTAGGAGATCAGCAACCAGTGTCTGATACACACTTTTTGGGTCTAAGGCAAGCCGGTTTCCTCAACATCTTTTCCTTTACCGTTCAAGCGAATACGCACATAAAAAGTCTATTGGTGCACAGCCGGGGATCGAACCTTATCAGGGATGAGAGTCGCACGCCGAAGCCTCAAGCACGTTATATTTAACCTCGCAACAAAGAAGTTATTACAAAAAAATATTTATATAGTACCAATTACAACATTCCCATAAATAATCACGCATTAGACGCGTAACTAAGCTACTTACAATGGGATTATGCGCGGATCAGTTTAATCCGACGTGCTATAAAACAGGACGCTATTACTTTGTTAGTGTTCCTGATTTTAGGTACTTTTAAAATCAGGAACACTAACAAACAATATTCATGTAGGCAACGTAAGGTCAAAATTTTCATTTACTGCCAATTTTGTAAACAAGGGACGGACGAGAACTGGCAATAAACTCGCCAAGGATTTTTTACAAAACGTTTGGAAGCTCTTGCAAAGATTATATCATGCTCCTCATCACGTGTTATAACAGTTAATTATTGTAATTAAATAATTAATAAGAGAGAGTACCTCTGTGGTAAAATAGGAGCATAAGAAAAACACGAAAACGTCCATAATAATCCTTTCCGTCTTGTCAGTCATGTCTGCCAATCATGTTTAACTCAGTTGTCCAATATTTATTAGGTCAAATAACATAGTAATGTCAAACCTAGAATTTCTTAATTTTACTAAGAAATGTTTTTTTAAAGGTTGCTAATACACTCAGTACAAACAAATTATTCAATTACACCGACAATTACCGTAGCGTGAATAGCAACCATATAAAGACAATCATTGCAATTAAAACGAATCGTTTAGTTTATCTATTATTAGTAGCAATTTGTTTTATGACTGTACAATTTAGCTGGGGCGCGGCATTTAACATAAGCTATGGTTAGGGGCAGTTTTTCAAAGCAATGATATATGTGAAAGAACTTTTGATATATGAAAACAATCTGTACAAAATTCTGCTGCGACCAGTGCTCACTGGGACCAGTGTTTCTTAACACTTTTTAACCATAAGGTTCTGAAACCTGGAACGAAACACGAACTTGTTCTCCTTATTTTCGAGCGAAAGATTCTTCGAAGAATGGCCTTGAAAAATGAGAGAAAACTATGAGAATAAAACAATGAAAAACTTTAAAATACATCATTGACGACGTCAGCATCGTCCACTTCAAAAAAGGAAGTGCTCAAATGGTTGGGACATGTGCACCAAATAGCGGATGACAAAACCCCATGGTCCCTACTGAACTCACAACCTGGTTCCAACGAAAACCCGATAGACCAAAGCTGAGTTGGTGGGACGAAGTTGTCAAGGACCTCGAAATAATAGGGGTTCGAATTTGGACGCAAGAAGCACTAAATCGATTGCGATAGCGAAATATACATACATTAACTAGCACACATTTTTACAAATATCTGTTTACGTATTATAAACAGAATGTATGAGCTGGGCCGCATTTGTGCTGATTATGGGGCTCCTCAGGGTGTTATGTCAGGTGCTAAAATAATTATGCGTTTATCTTAAAATATGTTGAGTGTAGTGGCAAAATATTGACACGGATGGTAATTGCCGTGTATTGGACGTTCTTGATTTGTTTTTGTGTTATATCAAATTTTGGATTTTTGAGGGTTTAGTTTAAATATTTAACTTGGCTGTTAATAAGTAATAACTTAATGTTTAGCAATCGCTTGTCTGTGATTGGACCAATCACAAGGAGACGTTACATCTTTCGTTTTATTCTCCCGTCGGTTGAGGTGCAATACGGCTTAATGCATTAAGATTGGTCATTAATTACGTCGGAATAACGCTATCAATGAGCAAAATTCCGCAGTTAAATCAACAATGTAGCGAGCGCCACTTAGGGATTGCAGTACGTACAATCAACAGACGAAGCAATAACTCATTATTATCACCTAACAATTGCCAATCCAATGGTACAAGTCACAAAGGGATAGAACTAGAATAAAAATAAATACAATAAACTTTATTTAAACAGAGCCCGAACTAAACAAATCAGATGAAACAAAAGTGAAAATACTATTTTAACTTTAAACGGACCCTAGTCTGTAAGTTATTTAGCATTTTATTAAAGAAAGTTGTTAGTGACCGCGCAATTTAAACAAGAATAAAAAATTCTTGAATATTTGCTAATAAAAGTTTTAGCTATAATCTATGGTCACGTGTTTAAGGTTAATAGCTCTCTACGTAATATGTTAAAGACAAACTTGACATACCTTAAAAAAATAATAATAATAATTTAATAAATATTTTTAACGGATGGTAATAATAAAAATACTCAAATATATCAAAATTTAACTATTATGGTGTCTATTTACAATAAAACTGTGATGATAAACGAATTGGTGGACAATTTCAGCAACTCCATGGAGACCTTTCTCATGATTGCTGTTTGATTGATTTGCTGTTTTAAAAGAGTACCGAGAGTTTTTTACGCCGGCTTTTTCTCTCGGCCTACACCCTCTGTCTTCTTTGCCGATGAGTAGGGATGCCTTCAAATTTAATGACGTGGAATAAGTGATACATGTATCTTATGTTCCATAATAAACATATTTTATTTTTATTTTATTTCTCATGTCATTTTCACACATGTATATCCTTTTTATAACATTATTCATATATATCTGATTGTCTTTGTAACATGTTGATGTTTAGAAGCAAAAATAAAATAAATGAAATCGCACTCTATGTTACTATCGCTTACTTCTTAAACCAGTCAATTTAGCATAATCTAAGTCACCAACGAGTAGTAATGCAGTAGTTATTTGCAAATTGATTAAGCGTTTATCGCCTTCGGTAGCGGGAATGCAGTTGCATTGTATTTTATGCTGATTTTGCTGTCTTAATATACTTTATGTATTTGTCATGTAATACAACAATTAAGTTGTAGTAGACCACAAGCCCATGAACAAAAAACACCTGTGAAATGACGCAACGTGAATTACGCTTAGAAGGCTGTTACTATATCTGAAAATAGCTTTGAGCACTATGCCGTCATTTCTGAGCGGTACATGTGAGTGAATGGACTTTCTCAGGTACAATTGGGGAATTTCGACTAATTAGTACGGCATTTGCGTAATTCCTTTTGGACACATATACAGATATTTTACCCGTAAACGCCGTACATATTTCCAGCGGAGTGGTCGAAAGCCAAGGGTCGCAACATATCTCTGATTAGAATATAGGTGATGATGATATAGAACAACATAAAATTAAATGATCTTGAGAGTTCTTCACAAATAGGTAACATTTTCCAGCATGCCGTACATTTTTTGTGGAACACATAGGTGTATGGGGTAAATTACTTCCCTCCGAAAAAGAGTCATTTTCCGGTGACTTTTATCTGTACGGCAATAACACAGGTTATTAATACTTTAGACAATCTTCAATAAAAGATAAATGCGGTACACTTTCGATAGTCCGCTAGTCTGTGAAATGGCAGATTATACCACCGCCTACCAATACAGGGCGTCCCAAAGTTATGGGATATGAAGGGGAAGTACCTTAAATATCGTAGATAGGGTATTTTACTAAAAGAAGACTTTATGTTATTTTTAAAAGTTAGAAATTCTGCATTCAAAGATTTTCTAAACATTACTTGCCTCGTCTGGCAATCGAACCGACATTGATGTAAAAAAAAAACCCTACTTTTATGATGCCAATCGAAAGAATGGCCAAAAACTAATAACTCTTCTTAAGTAACATAGTATTTTAAAAGAAAGGAACTGCGTGAATATATCTTTTTAATCAAATAAAAAAGATTATCTATCGTATTCGGCCTAAAAAAATCCCCTACTAGTCTTCTTTCAGTAAAATACCCTATCTACGATATTAAAGGTACTTTCCCTTCATGTCCCATTACTTTGGGACGCCGTGTATTATATTTTTATTTTTGTTAAAAATACTTTTCGTTTACCTCTCTCTGCTCGTACGATAAGGCTGTAAATATACTTTACAGCCTTATGGTAGTATACTCAGATACGTACAGTTAGTCATTAATGACCTTAAGGGACACCTCAAACGTCGTCGAAGTTTTTATCAGCTGTAAAGAATAATCTGGAGCAAAATGTACGGCATCTGGTTGTTTTTGTTTATTAATATTTGTTACATATAAAATAACAATAATCTTTGAAAATATTACTCCTCATATTACTTTAGGAATATTTGAAAAAACATCTAAATTTCAGAAATTTCATATATTTTTTTATCATAATATTTTTATTTGTTACCATTTATAATGAACGTCTATAAGGTACAACGGTAACATTTAGTAACATTATGTAAAAAAACAAGTTGCCGTACATTATTCTCTGATCTTACAGCAGTAATAACTCGGTAAATCCTGAAATTTCGATAAATATTTATTTACACAAATATTAACTATAATTTTTGGACGGCATAATTATAAAACATTATTGTCCGTGTTAAATAATATTTTGAACATGTTGCCGTACATTTTACAATGACCTTAGGGTATATGGGTGTAGGGGTAGGGTTCCGACCCTTGGCTTTCGACCGCTCCGCTGGAAATATGTACGGCGTTTACGGGTAAAGTATCTGTATATGTGTCCAAAAGGAATCACACAAATGCCGTACAGTAATAAATGACCTATATTGCTTCTGCAACTGTCGTCGAAATAAAAATTTGCACCGACTTCCGGCACCATCACTTTAGTACGGCACTAGGTTTTTCGACATTTATTTTTAATCATCTATACACTTATAACAAAGCCGTACATTAATAATTAGTCGAAATACCCCAATTGTACCTGAGAAAGTCTATTCACTCACGTACTCACATGTACCGCTCAGAAATGACGGCATAGTGCTCAGAGCTATTTTCAGATATAATAACAGCTTTCTAAGCGTAATTCACGTTGGGTCATTTCACAGGTATTTTTTGTTCATGGGCTTGTGGTCTATAGGCTTGGGGTTAAAACAATCGACCCCAAATTGATTGATAAGTTTGTGCGTTCATCTGCCAAAGTCAGTCAGTCAATTAATGTTTAATAAATGGTATTATAGTTATAACAGTCTCTGGTTAAGAAGTCAAAGTCAAAGTCAAATCGTTTATTTCAATTAGACCATCTAAAATGGCACTTTTGAACGTCAAAAAAAAAAAAAATATAAAGATGATTCTAGTTGCCCCTTCCAAAAGGTAGTTTCGTGTGGAGAAGAATGGGCAAGAAACTCCACACTTACTCTTTTAAAATAGGTTTACAATATTTTGTTACATTTGTTAAATAATTATATGTGAAGACAATGTACTCTTAGAATAAACTACTATACTAAAAAAGTTAGTATACATGTTCCTCACATATTTACAAATATCGAAACCTTAGAATATTAACATTAAAGAGTAATAAAAATATTAAAAAAACACAACAAAACAGTGTGTGAGATACAAAAAAAAATAATTACATTTGTAGCATTATATAAATTAAAAAAAAAAAAAAAAATAATAACAAAAATTAACATATTTTTTTTAGCAAAAAATAAGCAACCAATTTGATTTTGTCCAGGCTATAGAGCCAATCATAGGATTGTCCTATGGAGCAGGACCAGCATGTTTCCAAGCATTCTTATCTTGAATATAATCATCTAATTTGTAATATGCTTGTTTACAAAGTGTACTTTTAATAAAACATTTAAATTTTCGTTCATTTAGTTTTAAAATGTCACAAGGTATTTTATTGTAACATTTCACACAGTACCCCATAAATGAATTTTGAACTTTGGCTAATCTGAAAGATGGTTGAGCTATTTTATCTTTATTTCTAGTACTAAAATTATGTCTTTCATTTATTTTACTAAAAAGATATAGATTCTTTCTTACATACATAATATTTTCATAAATGAATTGGCAAGGTACTGTCATAATATTAATCTTTTTAAATAGTTCCCTGAGAGATTCGCAACGACGTAGATTATAAATGGCTCTGACCGCTCTCTTTTGCAAAATAAAAATGGATTCTATGTCAGCAGCCCGACCCCACAGTAAAATGCCGTAAGACATTATGCTGTGAAAGTAGCTAAAATAGACCAAACGCGCAGTTTCTACATTGGTTAAATATCTTATCTTTCTAACCGCATAAACGGCTGAGCTCAGCCGCCCCGCAAGAGATGTGATATGAGGTCCCCATTGTAACTTCTCGTCTAGCGTGATGCCTAGGAAAACCGTTTGATTAATAAATTCCAGTTTTCCTTCATTCAACATTATGTCACATTCCCTACTTTTAACATTTGGCAACGTAAATCTAATACATTTAGTTTTTTTATCATTCAGTGCCAAATTGTTTACCGTAAACCAATTTTGGACCCGAAGAATAGAGTTATTCACGTCGTCACGATTTTGTGACCGTCGATCTACTTTAAAAATCAATGATGTGTCATCTGCAAATAACACCATCTTCGGTTTATTCTGAACTAATTGGGGTAAATCATTTATGTATACTAAAAAGAGGAATGGACCCAATATTGAACCTTGAGGAACGCCCATTGTAATTTCAGACCCTAACGAGTTTATGCCGTTAACCTGAACTTTAACCTGTCTGTTTTTCAAGTAAGATCTTAGTAAGTCCAGAGCTTTGTTCTTAATCCCGTAGTGATTAAGTTTCAGCAGAAGAGTCTCATGGTTTACGCAATCGAACGCCTTCGAAAGGTCGCAAAAGATTCCAATGGCATCTTGTGCTTCCTCCCAAGCGTTAAAAATGTTCTTGATTAGGGAGACACCGGCGTCAGTTGTACAACGCCCTTTGGTGAAACCGTACTGTTGTTCATGAAAGATGGAGTTTTTATTAAAGTGACATAACATTTGATTGAGCATTAACTTTTCAAACACCTTACTGAGAGCTGGCAGAATTGACACAGGTCTATAATTATTGGGTTCTTTACTATCACCGGATTTGAACAACGGAACTACTTTACTGTGTTTCATGAGATCCGGAAAGACTCCTTGGTCTATGCTGGTGTTAAATATGAAAGCTAAATAAGGCGCAATAGTTTCGATGATAGAACTACAGACTTTTACAGACAATCCCCAAAGATCTTCTGTAGATTTAATTTTAAGATCTTTAAAAGCTTTCATAACAGCCTGGGGGTTTGTATATTGAAATCGAAACTCCGTAGGGCATGCCCTTACATTCTTCGTAAGTAACGCAAAAGAAAGTGCGGATGATGAACTTAAAGCTTCGGTAGTTTTAAAGGGAATATTGATAAAAAAGTTTTCAAATTCCTGAGCTATTTCTGCATTTGAGTTTATTGGGCCATGTGCAGTCTCTAAGTTAAATTCAGTATTACGCTGTTTTTTTCTACCAGTTTCATTATTTATTATTTGCCAGGTAGTTTTTATTTTGTCATCCGCTGATTTTATTTTATTACTAATATACAGTGCTTTAGCAATTTTGCACACACTTTTAAAAGTTTTTGAATATTTCGCAACATGCCGATGAAAGTTTGTATTTTTTACATGTTGCCTTAGGCCATATAGTTCAAAAAGTTTATCCCTGCTCTTACGAATCAAACTCAAAACTCAAACTCAAACTCAAAATATCTTTATTCAAGTAGGTAACCAAGTACACTTTTGAATCGTCAAGTTAAATTAATCGTAAATTTACATTTACTACCAGTTCGCAAGTCAAGGGCGTAGAGCGGGTAAGAAGAACTGGCAAGAAACTTTCCGCCACTCTTTTTAATCGCCAAGTATTGTCATACAAATTGTTTGAACTGGAGCAATTCAATCCCAAGGATTAGGATCATTTAAGTAGTCCTCAAATTTATAAAAAGCTTTGTTGATTAATTTTCGTTTAACGAGGGCTTTGAATTTATTTAGTGATAATTCTCTAATTTCGCTTGGGAGCTTGTTGTAAAAACGAATACAATTTCCATATAAGGAGTGGTTTATCTTTTGGAGCCTGGTTGGTCGTACACTCAAATTAGTTCTATTTCGCGTATTATACTGGTGAAAGTCACCATTTGTTTTAAAATCGTTTATATTTTTTTGGACATACAACAAGGCTTCAAGAATATATTGACCAGATAGTGTCATAATATTTAATTCCTTAAACTTATTCCGTACCGACTCCCTCGGAGAAACACAACAAATACCCCGAACAGCCCGCTTCTGCAGCACAAATATGGATTGAACCTCTGCAGCAGCACCCACAGTAAAATGCCGTACGACATAACGCTATGAAAGTAGCTATGGTACACAATTTTAGCCGTGTCCTCATCAGTAAACTGTCGGATTTTCTTTACTGCATATGCTGCAGAGCTCAGCCTATTCGAAAGAGTCTCTATGTGTGGGCCCCATTGGAGTTTACTATCTATTGTTATGCCTAGAAAAACAGTTTTGTCAACAAAGTTTAGTTCACTGTCCTTAATTTTCAGGTTACCAATATCTCGCTTTACGCTAGTAGTTGTAAATCTAATACATTTTGTTTTATTCTCATTAAGCAATAAGTTATTTACATTAAACCAGTTAACTATACGAGAGATAGAATTGTTTACATCGTCCAATAATACGTTATTCCTATTCACTTTAAATAGAAGTGAAGTGTCATCAGCAAACAATACCATCTCATGAACTTCGTTGACAAAGAATGGGAGGTCATTTATGTAAATCAGAAATAAGAAAGGCCCGAGAATCGATCCTTGGGGGACGCCCATTGATACCTGCGAACCCGGAGAGGTGACTCCATTGACATGAACTCTTTGGATCCTTCCCTTTAAATATGAATTCATCAGGCTGGAAGCTTTGCCATCAACGCCATAGTGTTGAAGCTTTCCAACGAGTATATCAGGATGAACACAGTCAAAGGCCTTTGACAGGTCACAAAAGACGCCGACTCCATCATATGATTCTTCCCAGGCGTTAAATATGTCCGAAATCAACTTCACACCGGCATCGATTGTGGAGCGACCCTTAGTGAAACCATACTGTTTATTATGTAAGAGTTTATTTTTATTAAAATGTAAAGAAAGCTGGTCTAGCATTATCTTTTCAAAAACTTTGCTCAACGCAGGGAGCACGGAAACAGGTCTGAAGTTTGACGGATCAGACTCACTACCGGCCTTGAACAACGGTGTAATCTTACTTAATTTCATTTCGTCCGGAAAGACTCCACAATCGATACATCTGTTAAAAATTATAGACAATTCAGAGCTTATTACATTAATAACGGAATTTAAAATGACTGTTGACATACCCCATACATCTTTACTTTTTTTAAATTAATAAGCTTAAAAGTTTTAACGATATCATTACAAGTTATATGTTTAAACTGAAATTTAATATTACATTCAGGTACACATTTTTCTAGCAATGAGATCGCAGCAGCAGGTGAAGAATCTAGGGACTTGGTCGTATTTAGTGGTACATTTGTAAAGAACTCTTCAAAAGAAGAAGCTACCTCTGGGTCAGATTTTATTAACTTCCCTTTAACTTTTAACATATAATCAGTTCGTTTGTCAGACGTTTTACCTGATTCTTCATTTATTATTTTCCAGGTAGCTTTTACTTTATCCATGCTATTTTTTATTTTTGAACTTAAATATTGAGACTTTGCAGTTTTGCAATCTTTTTTGAAATTATTTGAATACAACCTAACATATTCCCTAAATTCCACACTAGTGTTATATTGCATTTCGTCATAGATTTCATATAATTTTAACCTTTTCCTGTGTAACTCCTCATTTGCCCAGTCACAGAAACTTGTTTTCTCAGAGACCAATAAAGTCTTTTGAGTAAATACTTTCTTGAATTCATCAATAAATGATCCAAAAAAGTATTGTATAAATTATTAGGGGATGAGTTGCCACACAGAAATGGCATTCTATAGACCAATGCTTCTCTAAATCTGTCCAAACGGTCATTTGTAATAGGAGTTATCACAATTTTCTTCTTTTTACATGTTTTTTGTTTCCTTAATTGGAATTCAAACCATTGACCAGTGTGATCAGATTTAAATCTATTGAAAATACAAACATTCAAAGGGGCTATGTCACTATATATATTATCTATACAAGTTGCGGTGCTAGCTGTTATTCTTGTGGGTGAATGAAATTGATTTATTAAATTGTATGAACGAAAAAGACTAAGTATGCGTACACTTGAATTAGAATGACAAAGTAAATTGACATTAAAGTCCCCACACACAATTAGCCCTTTATTACACTTTACTAATTTACACAATATCTCCTCTAATACATTTTCAACATTATTATAGACAGCTGATGGAGGACAATATAGACATACAACAATGAATTGCTCCAGTTCCACACAGGAGATTTCAATAGTTAGTTCTACAGAGAGGCTGATAATATCCTTTCTTTCTTTGCATTTAAGTTTTTTACTTATTAGGATTAATGAGCCACCATGAATTGCATTTTCTCTGCAAAACACACTACCAACCCTGTGGTTACAAAAATTAAACAAAATACCTGGAGTCGCCCAATCACTAAATAAGAACTTGGTGTAAATACTTTTTGTCTTTTGTGGAACAATGTCATTAAATTGCGATTTTAACAAGGTAAAAAACTCAACAAATAATATCGAACTTGGTTTTTTCTAAAAACATTTCTATTTCCAGTAATTTGGAAGAGCAACCTTGAATATTCTGATGAAATAATCTTAAAGTATGTTGCTTTCCTTTTGGTTTATTAAAACATGTTAAATTGCCAGAAGATACCTTTTTATTATCCACAAATAATAATTGATTATTTAAACGGTTAACTTCTGTTGTCTTACAGCCTAGTTTAAAGTACTATCCGGAGTGACCTCTACAGTTGTAGAATAACCTAAGGTATGTGTTCCAGCAGGAAGAGTATACTCTATCTGACTGGTATTGGCCTCCAAGTATGTTGGTATTATAGGTGGACCCTCCTTCGTACAACATAAAGATATATTATCAATCACTGTGTTGTTAGTGTAACTAGGCAACACAGTCTCGTCACTAATCCTAGAATTTGTTATATTAGCTATAACCTTGTTAATATTGTATGCTATTAACATAGCAATCAACCGTCTACATTCAAAAGACAGAGATAAAGTTCTCTGAGTTAACTTAGAACCACTAATAAACTTATTAGTGTCAAAATATAATAATTTGTCACTATGACGACATGTCAACATGTGAATAGTATTATTCAATTTAAAAATATGATTATTTTCAACCTCTGACAGAGTATCAGAGTAGGGAAAAGCACATAACATCAGCTTTCCTATGTTTAATTTTAATAAGGTGCTGACACCATCCACTATGTCCTTTTTGGTAATACCAATGCTGTTACCTAGTAATAAAACTAAGGCAGAATAATTGTCCAGGTTTGAATTTTTAATTTGTTTAATTATTTGTTTAAAACTTATGTTATGGTAACTATGATTGGTAAAACTATGGCTAAGGTAATTATGTAGGATTTTTCCAAAGCCTGAACCTATTTCATCACAAAAGAAAATGGTTTTATTTTTCTGTGTATCAACAACGGCCTTTGCTGTAAGAGCTAGCACTGGAGGAGATAAGTCAAGATTGAGCTGAGGAGGTGGCGGATGGCTCGCACTGGTGCTTGAGAGATTGTTGGTCAGCGACTCATACATCTCAGCATTGCATTTCACCAAGTCCAGCAGCTCCCCAGCTTCAAGCAGGCGCTCACTCAGTTGTTGTTGTGATATCTCATATTTCTCATAAATATTCTTCAGCAAGTCCTCCTTGTATAGTAAATCATGTTGGAGAAGCTGAGTATCAATATCATACTTTTCCCTACATTCCTCTAGCTGGACAATACAAGTATTTAATTTATTTGATAAAACTACCCGGTCTTTTCTAAGGGAAAGATTTAATTTTAAGAGATTATGTTATTTTATTGTTCTCTGTGACCGTTTAATAGTTTTTTTAATTTTAATATATTTTTTTAATTTGTTGTGACTCATAACTATAGGACACAATGGTAAACTCAAACTCAAACTCAAACTCAAAATATCTTTATTCAAGTAGGTAACCAAGTACACTTTTGAATCGTCAAGTTAAATTAATCGTAAATTTACATTTACTACCAGTTCGCAAGTCAAGGGCGTAGAGCGGGTAAGAAGAACTGGCAAGAAACTTTCCGCCACTCTTTTTAATCGCCAAGTATTGTCATACAAATTGTTTGAACTGGAGCAATTCAATCCCAAGGATTAGGATCATTTAAGTAGTCCTCAAATTTATAAAAAGCTTTGTTGATTAATTTTCGTTTAACGAGGGCTTTGAATTTATTTAGTGATAATTCTCTAATTTCGCTTGGGAGCTTGTTGTAAAAACGAATACAATTTCCATATAAGGAGTGGTTTATCTTTTGGAGCCTGGTTGGTCGTACACTCAAATTAGTTCTATTTCGCGTATTATACTGGTGAAAGTCACCATTTGTTTTAAAATCGTTTATATTTTTTTGGACATACAACAAGGCTTCAAGAATATATTGACCAGATAGTGTCATAATATTTAATTCCTTAAACTTATTCCGTACCGACTCCCTCGGAGAAACACAACAAATACCCCGAACAGCCCGCTTCTGCAGCACAAATATGGATTGAACCTCTGCAGCAGCACCCCACAGTAAAATGCCGTACGACATAACGCTATGAAAGTAGCTATGGTACACAATTTTAGCCGTGTCCTCATCAGTAAACTGTCGGATTTTCTTTACTGCATATGCTGCAGAGCTCAGCCTATTCGAAAGAGTCTCTATGTGTGGGCCCCATTGGAGTTTACTATCTATTGTTATGCCTAGAAAAACAGTTTTGTCAACAAAGTTTAGTTCACTGTCCTTAATTTTCAGGTTACCAATATCTCGCTTTACGCTAGTAGTTGTAAATCTAATACATTTTGTTTTATTCTCATTAAGCAATAAGTTATTTACATTAAACCAGTTAACTATACGAGAGATAGAATTGTTTACATCGTCCAATAATACGTTATTCCTATTCACTTTAAATAGAAGTGAAGTGTCATCAGCAAACAATACCATCTCATGAACTTCGTTGACAAAGAATGGGAGGTCATTTATGTAAATCAGAAATAAGAAAGGCCCGAGAATCGATCCTTGGGGGACGCCCATTGATACCTGCGAACCCGGAGAGGTGACTCCATTGACATGAACTCTTTGGATCCTTCCCTTTAAATATGAATTCATCAGGCTGGAAGCTTTGCCATCAACGCCATAGTGTTGAAGCTTTCCAACGAGTATATCAGGATGAACACAGTCAAAGGCCTTTGACAGGTCACAAAAGACGCCGACTCCATCATATGATTCTTCCCAGGCGTTAAATATGTCCGAAATCAACTTCACACCGGCATCGATTGTGGAGCGACCCTTAGTGAAACCATACTGTTTATTATGTAAGAGTTTATTTTTATTAAAATGTAAAGAAAGCTGGTCTAAGGTTGGGTAAGGTGTCATCACCAGTCAAATCTATTGTTACAGCAGGCTCACACACTGGTTTTGACGTACTGACTACCAACTCATTAAATAGGCTATTGGTTTTAGAAACCTGCTTGCTAAACTTGACAGATTCTGAGAGAGAAAGGGCCCTATGGGCATCACACAATTCTTGTTCAAGTTCTGAAATACGGTTCAAAGCCAGTTCATGAGTGTCACTGCACTCTTGAAGTGTTGACACTTGGATTTTCAGTTGATTGTGTTGGTCAGCTAAGTCCATGTGCTCAATGTGTAGCTTAGCTAACTCATTTTTGAGGAAGGTGTTCTTGTCAACAACATTTTTCACTTCCACCTCACTGTCGTCCCTCTCCTGGAGCAACTGTTCGCATAAAGCTTTAGAAACTTCAAGCTCCTTTAAAGTAGCTCTCAGTTTTGTTTCCATTTCCTTGATAGTAACTCTGCGGGTCATCATTTTCCTTAATGTTAGTGACCTGGAATGTGTGGAAGGTTTGCAGCTAAATAACAGTGCAAGAACAAAATGTTAAAACACTGCTTTGGTTGTTATTAAGTACTAAGTTTTAAGCTACAATAAAAGGTAAATTTACATTACAAGTTAAGTATTTTATTAACATGGAACACTTAATGAGCTTATTTTGTGCAGTAATTATGTAGTATTAAGTAATTGTCTCGGCGAATGTTTTCGTCTTCGATTTTACTTCCACCAGTTGTCAAGTAAAAGGAGACATAAAACCGTGCCAATGTGTGATGGACGTGGCTCAGATGCCTGAGCAGTATTTTGTGATGTTTTGTAAGATGTAAATATTAACTATAATAACATTAATAGAACAGAATACTCCCCGGGTTATGAGGTTTTTTGAAATCCGTCGCCGTTGATGCGTTAAGTTGACAGCCGGTTTAAGTTTCTTGTTTTGCGAAGCTCTCGCGACAAAAAATAACACTGTACAATTACTACATGTAATACACAATACTTATTTTAAACGATATTACACTTATTTAACTTAATTAGTACACTTTTATTAATTTTACTAAATTTAAATCTAGAGATCGTTTTTTTTACGACCAGCCACCAGTGTTGCCAGTCGTGGAACCCCTAAAGAGAATATATGAAAATATATTATTATACATAACATCCTTATTAGTAAATAAGGTTAGACTTAAATTACTTATTAGTCTTAAGAAGGCTAGATCATAATGTTCCATGATGTCTTAGTGAAGACACATTAAATAAATAAATTTAAGTAAAAGTACTCTTACGTCTCTTTCTATTAAATTGTGTTTACGCTGTGAATGTACGAGTGGCTTGATCCCTTAACGTTGCGTAGATATTATTTATGTGGGTTATTTCTGCATCTTCTACCAGATTTATACCTACAGCTGAGTTCCATCATCGGACGTCAAGGCAGAATACAAAATTCCACCCGTATCACGTTCATCACAATCATCGTTTGAGCGATTTTAATGAAGTTTCTGCCGCATTATGTGGAGCCAGCTGCCCACTGAAGTATTTCCGAACCAATTCGACTTTAGAGTCAAATAACTCTCTTACAGTTATAATAATATTATGAAACTTCCAAGTTCTTAAACCTAAACAAGACGTATATCTTATCGGCTGCAATTTATTTATTAGCGAGAATTTGTCCGCATTGTCGTTTTATCGTAACTTTATATAACAGTGTAAACTTTATTTTATGATCGACGCTGGGTGCCGGATATTGTGCTAATACCCTTTATATAGCGGTATACATTGTCGTTTATTATATACTTATAAAGGATTTATAAGCTTCATTAGCGCAGTGTACGTCATGTTTATAACGCACTTAATAGCTGCAGTCAAAGTTCTATATTTTATAGAAATTGTTGAAACTTGTTTTAGAAATAGAGGAAGCTTAAGACAAGAATTGATTGTAATTATATTTCATACGTGAATTTATCATTTGGTTTCAATAATCTTGTAACTTAACTTGTAGATTCAGTCTGGTGATTATTTTTTACCTCAGACAAATGAACCTAATCGAATTAAATTTAAATTTATTAAGGTGTGTTTAAAATATTACCATTTCACAATATGAGGTGCTAAGTGGGAATTGAGTCCTCGCCCTAAAATTTAATGATTAATAGGTAAAATTTTTTAACTATGCTTTATTTTTATGTTTGTGTTAATGTTAATGTGTATTCCGTTTTTGGCTTTTGTGTATAATCTTATTGTTTGGATATTGTTTAGTGAGTATCTGATGGAATACTGAAGAGCAAATAAATGAAATATATAAAAAAATCCCAGGCCAATATCATGAATGACTAGGCAAAAATTTATTTTTGATATCCCAAAAAAATGTTGCGTGTACTTATGTACGCGCGTAAGAAATTATACTTCTTTGGCTTTCTTTATTTTTTTAAAATATTAATAATCAATATTTAGCGTTAATAATTTAACAATATTTAATATTTAGTATATTATTCAATTATTAATTAATATTAATAATTATTATTATTTATTATTTTATTATATTATTAATTCAATTTAATAACTAGTTATGTTTCATAACCTTTTAACTAAGTAACAATAGGTCTTTGTGAAAAAGCATTGCTAAATTTCTTTGAAACAATAATTAAAACTCCTTTATTTGTTTAAAAGGTACTACAAATGTCATTATGGTCATTCAAAATTCTTGGCATAGCTGCTAACGTCACGCATATTCTATTTCTTTTTACTTGTAGATTGTCTTATTCCCATCTCGCTCGCGCACGCTCGGCGCCCATACTGATAATTTTGTGTCACGGTGCGCGCGCATCGTAAAATTTCACTCTCATCAATTTTTCATAACGCACCTAAAGAAGTATAACTTCAAAAACAATTTCTCCACATGTGAGAGCTACTTTATATTACTTCAAATCGTATTGAACTTATCTGATAAAATAAGATCGTGTTTCAGCAATAAACTCGCATTGATATGGCATTCAAAGAAGACATTTTGCATTTAATTCCTTGTAAGTTCGGTTATGCGTGGGACGTTTAGGTTGAATGGTTTAAGGGATTAGGCAAAAGCGATCGGAAATATACTGGCTTTTATACATAAATAGTCTAAATAAGTCAGAAAAATGAATACCTTGTTCGTAAAGGGCGTAAATCAATCTTAAATGTAATAGAATTTTATTTGCAATGTGGGTGGTTACTTCTGAATTCGATTTTTATAAATATTATAGAGTTTTATGTAAGAGGAATTTTATTTATCTAATATAAGCCAAATCAGTTGGCGAACATAAGAAGATACTGTTGAAGAATTTCTTTGCTTCGGCGATGTTGGTTGGAAAATCTACATTTATTTTACTCAACTACTTATAGAACAATAATAGTTTTTCCGCCAATTCCGCCATTTTGTTGCGTATCGAGATTTAAAATTAGTATAACTTTTCGGTGAAGCTGCGATGTTCGTTTAAGTTCAAGTCCAGTATCCAGTGTTCAAGTATCCACGACACAGCAACACCTGATTTTATAGAAATTTACTTTTAAAATTAAACTAATATCAACATTTAAATTTATAAATATTGCTTTTCTCTGTAAGACATATGAGTTTAAGCTAAAATACCTGTCAGTTTAATACCGACTTGGAATTGTTGAAAATTGAAAAATCATTGCTCCCCTATAACTTATGCTCACGCGCAGATGGAGTTGTACGGCTCTCGTTCGCAATCAGATTAGCAATACAATGCGCAGTGGCTTTTGATCGCGATACCTTATCTTTTGGTGCTTTTTAAGATAACACTGATGATTCAGTGGTTATAAAAGCAACTCGATTTTGAAGCACTTAGCTAAAGAGAAATCGATTGAGAAAGATATGAAAGTGTTATTGGACAATGCTGATGACTCAGAGGTCATTCAGAGTCGAGACTTAGCTTTAAGTATGTCTCCAGTATGTCAAATCCAAAACGTTTCTGAACCACTTTACGTGCTACGTAATAACAGGATACACAGAAATTAATTACAATGAAACCTGTCAATCGATTAATATAAATATAGTAAATAAATCAGTGTCGATACAACCTTTATAGGACTCAGATTTCTGTATTTGTTTCATGATGATTTGTTAATCTAATAGGCATGTAGGTGATTAGCTTCCTGTGCCTGACACACGCCTTCGACTTTTTCGGTCCAAAGCAAGCCGGATTTCGCACGATATTTTCCTTCACGGTTCAAATGAAATAGACAGAAAGTCCATTGGTGCACAGCCGGAAATCGAACCTACGACCTTAGATATGAGAGTCGCACTAGGCCAGCACTGCTCACATTCAATTAATATACCTATCTACTTATGAAAGGTAATAGAAGAAATAGATAGAGATAGAAAGGTAATAAAAGCTTACCCGGCCGTAAACTTGAACTTGGGGTAATTTATGTATGAAAATAAATAATTATCGTGTATTCGTTATTAAGTATTGAAAAACATCAAATAACGTCTTTAGATTACATCATAATTATTGTCATTTTGTTTAAGTGAATTTGGTATGGGTTATACCCCTGCGGGATAAGCAATAGACTCCAATTTCTAGAAACTCCAATAGTCCAATAGAATATTTCAATTTCCATAGAAATATGGAAATTCATTCTTAAATAGAATAACAATAAATATGTGAAATCATACAAACAAGTTTTGTATGGCCGGGACACTCCATAAAGACATTGGCAATAAAATAGTCATCTTATTTTGCAATTTCTATCATGAATTTTGCATTTGCGTACATATTTTCAATTGCAACTTGTTAGTGAATGTTAAGAGGCTATCGAAGTCTTAAACAAAGGTTAAGTTTGTACCACACGGCGAAAGGAGGTTTGATTCCGGTCTAAAAAAATTGTGCAAACAATCTAGAAAAAGACAGAACATTTCTGCATACGATTTGGTGATAGGTACCTACCTAAGTTATTTGTATAAATAAGCCAAAAGGCTTGATAGTGTATTTGTTTGCTTAATTAATCATTTTCCTATGATTATAATTGGCAAAGGTAAGGCTAACCTAACCTAACCTAACCTATAGGATCTGTGATCTGAGACTCAAAAGAATCAAAGAAACCAGAATCGTTATAAATCTTTGGTGGCAGCTAGTAGCTCCTTCTTCTTTCGCTTCGTTTAGCTAAAGTGGAAGTGGATTGGATAAAAATCACAAAAAAAGGATCGGTTTGGTCACCTAGTTACACTGTACACAAAGACAAAATTGAAAAGATCCAAAAAGACTTCATAAAATTAATCTCCTATAAGACCTACAATAGGTTTAATACATATTATAAAGACGCGTGTGAACATTTTAAAATTAATACTTTAGACTCTCGACGAAAACAATATGATTTATTGCTACTACATGACATCATCTCAAATAAAATTAATTGCAGCTCCCTTCTAGAAAAATTGCCCTTCCTTGTTCCTGCCTACCAGACTCGTAATCGTGCTTTGTTTCATGTTCCTCACATTAACATGCAATGCATTAACTATGCAAAAAACTCATGTTTTGTATCGCGCAGCCCGGACATACAACGACCAATATTTAAGCCTTGACCTGTTTAAGCTGACGCGGAATATGGTTAAAAGGAATATTAAGAATATCCATAGCGCAAAATCACCTGCATCATGAGCATACCCCACATACACCTTCACGTACTTACCCTCACTTTTACACCATCACACAACACAGCCAAATTAGGTATTATTTAGTTGAATGTATTGAATAATTTTTTTTTGTTTGTTTGATTTTGTAAATTTTTGAACCTTTTTGTAGTAAAATGTATTATGTATTCCATCTCTGGCTATATTTTCAGTGTAACTGTTTGTTATTATATATCATTTATGTTAGCTGTAGGATTTATTATGATTTATATGATATTATGATATTTAGATTTATTACGAAATAAATAAATAAAAGCAAGGAAGGTCCAGTAATCTGATTGAATGGTGCTAGAGCGTAGAGGATGACCACATAATGAGGTGTATCAAACACAGTGGAAAATGTTTAGTAACTGACCAACTTCAAAGGTATTTAACAGAAAACCCTTTTCAATTTCTGACTCAGTAAGTTAAATACACGATAAATAAATCGTATCACGATTTGAACAACGTTAACAATGCTGATTCTCTCCGTAGCTGTCAAGTACGCGGTAATAAGACAGCGAGTTGACTTACTACGAGCTTGTTTGCTAAACACGGACTTATGCTAATTCACATTCCTGAACACTCCGCCTAGTTAAACCTAACTGTTTCAACGTATTTTATTTGAAGTACCTAGTTCTTAAGTATGTTATTAAGATATACAAGTATATATACTGAAGCTAAACCAATAATATATAAAACTGCTATGGGGGCGGTAAATTAATTATGGATATAGCAACACTACGTATAGTCATGCACATGCAAATTGGAAAAACATATAGAGTCCAGTCCTTCAGACTTTATTTTCGAATAATATAAATATTGTAAACAAATTTTTTTAAGTGGCGTTTATAGTTTTTGATATTTTGACAACACACTGCTCTTTGGCAGATGATGACAATGACATCATAAAGATTGCAATTTTTTTTTATTGGTCATGTTTAAGGCGTTAATGCGTTAGAACGTCAATCGAACTTAAATCTAGAGCTGTCACATCATTTGTTCTGTATGAAGTTTGACATATTTGACAATTCAAGAGGAGTTTGTTTGACTTAAGATACGAATTAGAATATGGACCTTATGATTTATGATACATTTTCGGTGAATTATTTTCTTGAAGGAGCGTATTCTGTGTATCTGACAATTTACATTCGTCAAATTCGCGCGTCTGAGATTTGAAAGGAGATGCTTTGATCAATGATAATAAAACAAAACGTTAACAATTGTATTATTTAATCTTCTTGTTAAAAATGAATGTAAGTTTATTAATACTTTTGTAATTAAATCGAATTTATAATTGAGTATAGTATCTAATATATAGGCAGAAGGTGTGTCCATAACAGAAAATGTTTTTGAATATTTTGATTATAACTTCTTCAAATTTAAGAGCCGGGCACTTGTCTGTTGATTAATCGCCACTCATTGTGGTTCTGCGTTAATGTCTTGACCTCCTGGTATGTCACGACCTCAGCTTTTTCCTTGATCTGGTCTATGTAAGCTATTCTCGGTCTTCGTCGTCCTCTCCTGCCTTCTATCTGCCCCTCCAAGATGGTCTTAAAGAAGTTGTCGTGTCGCATCAGGTGTCCAATCATCTTCCCTCTCCAGGTTTCTATGGTACTCAGCAGATTTCGTTTCTCTCCGACCGTACCCAGCACCTCTTCAATGGTCTTCTTTTTGGTCCAGCTTATCTTCATCATTCTCCTCCAGCATCACATCTCAAATGCTTCAAGTGTTTGTCTTTCTTTTTTAGTAAGAGTCCATGTTTCGCTACCGTAGAGACCAATGCTCCAGACGTATGTTTTTATAAAACTAATGGCAACAAAATTAATAGATATGAAGGAACATTATATTTCACCCAACGGTTATTGGATACATTCTTCCATTACATATCTTAATATTGTATGAATTCAGTGTCAATCACACGATGTATTAAAGTCTAGCTGAGGGGTGGTTGCTAGTTATTACGTCTGCTGTCTATTGTAATATTAAATATTGCCGGGAAAACTGTTTCTCTAATGATATAAGCAAGGAATAGCAAAGTACTAACAATTAAACGTTTCCGTTGTTTAATTTAAAAGGCAAATATTATTTTTCCAAGTCTGATAGGGACATGTATAGCGTATACCCAAAATCCCGGGTCTTTTGTCCCGGGAGATTGCGTTTCATTTTACGTAACGTATTATAATAATTATTTTTGGAAGTTTACTTGATAAGGTGCGGTCTTGAAACATGGAAAAGATGTATTCAAATATTTTGTGCTGTGGCAGCTGTTCCCAGTTTTAACGTAGCGTATTATAATAAATATTTTTTTTTTTTTTATTTTTTTTTTTTTTTTTTTTTTTTTTTTTTTATAAAATTTATAAAATAAAATTTTTTTTTTTTTTTTTTTTTTTTTTTTTTTTTTTTTTTTTTAATTTAAAACTATAACTAGTAGTAGTAGATAGATATCAAAAAGGCAATTAATATGATTTTGAAAAACGCGCATGAATATTCCCCAACTGTGCCTAAATCTCTTTTTCGTTACTTTGATTTTAATCGAATTTGTACAAATTATGACATTTCCCAGTTGTAAAATCAAATAAATAATATGCTTAGTTGTCAGAAACCACAGTAAGTGCGGCATTAATGACATATCAATATATAATATTAACCACTAAGTTCTAAAGAGAAAATTCTAGAAATTGTTTGAAGCGTTCGTAAATTTATTTCGAATCGACTATCTTTGCTTAAACTAATATCGGTAATTTCTTCTATAAAATAGTATCATCTGATTTCAAATCGTCGTGATGTCTTTTAATATGGACCTTCAACTATAACGAATGTAGATACATTAGCAGACGTTCAATTTACAATTTAATAAAAGAAACAAATATGATAATTAAATTTAAACATCTTTTAAATTTTACTTTTACGTAATTTGATATTTGTTTAAGCTGGACTTCGACCCCGAACGTTAGCTGTTTTAATGAGAAAATATTATAAAATATAAATCAGTGGCGCTACAACCTTTTTAGGTCTGCGCCTCGAATTTTTGTATATGTTTCATGATCATTTGTTAATCTAATAGGCAAGTAGGTGATCAGCCTCCTGTGCCTGAAGCACGCCGTCGACTTTTTGGAACTAAGGAAAGCCGGTTTCCTCACGATATTATCCTTCACCGTTCATGCGAATGTTAAATGCGCACATAGAATGAAAGTCCATTGGTGCACAGTCGGGGATCGAACCTACGTTCGTGATGAGAGTCGCACGCTGATGCCACTAGGCCAACACTGCTCTAATGTGAAATTATGAATTCACAATTACGATTCGTATTTTATTTGTAAAAAGTACCCTAAGTAGGCCATTCGAATAATTTTATTAATAAAACAATATTAACTCGCAGTGAAACTTAGCTTAGAATAAAAGTAAAATAAGGGTTAGAAATTAATAGAATTTCTTGCTGTAAGTCACAGACATCGGTTAGTTAAGCTCTTTAAAACCGGTAATGAAACGTAAAATATATTCACCTGACAATTTGCATGTATTATAGACCTTTGAAGACATATGGCAGTTTCACATTATACTCTATGCAAAATGTTCTTTAATAATACGGCAATTTCCATGTGCATTTCCTTTCTGGATTTAGAAAGTTATAGACGCATATATTATGACCTGAACCCTCTTTTTTCGCTAGAAGTGTCTTGGATATAAAATTTGTTTCGTCAAATTGCTTAAAATACAACTCTTAATTGAATAGTATTTGTGGTAATTTTTCTATTATTTTGTTTTTTATTTTAATTAATAAAAAAATTGGAATTATAGTCAATAATTTTTCTTTAACTAATTATTTCCTTCTAAGTAGGTAGTTCCCAGTGCGTAAAATTAAAGTAATGAACTTTAATTAATATAAAATTGCAATATATACGTACAATAATCTCGCGGCTTAGAAATTGATTACAAATTAATTGTGTTTATGTATTCAACTACCTTGTAATCAATATTTTTTGCCCACACATGTCTGTATAATGTAATTTTCTTCAAAGACTGATTAAGTCTGAAGTCGATTTCTTTATTAAACACTTGCTGCTTTCTTTACGCCATTAATTGCTAATTGCGTGAATAATCCATTGGTCCCCAGGGCTGCTACATGTAATTGGCCTGTTGGTTGCATTTTTTCTTATTTAATATGTAATTTTCAAAAAAAAAAAAAAACATGGGACGGGGAAAACGAGCATACAGTTCACTTAGAGTTAAGTGCCACCCATGGACACCTGCAACACAAGTAGGCAAGTGCGTAGCCGGGATTTAAGAAAGAGGTTTGCTCTTCAAGGCCCCTGGTTCCACAAAGTAGTGATGCGCTAAGCTGTGTAAGTGTCGCTTTAGAACAAGCATATAATTTATCTAAATAAATGTATAATTGGACCCAGAGATTTCTTAAAACCAAATTCACCATCAACCACCAATCCAAAGAAATGTATCTTTCAGAACGAAAATTATAAATCAAATCAAAATCATTTCTTCATTTAGGTACACTTATGAACATAAAAAAGAAATACATATTAAATGCTTCTAATTTTACATTTACTGCCAGTTCTATAAGTTGTTAGATATCCCATATTGACTATAGCTTAATGAACCAAGTTACCACTTGTGTTCATTCGTTACTTTATTCACATACAACAGATGAGAAATACGTAGCAAAGGCAATTTCAAATATAGACTCCTCAGTCTGCATTGTTATAAAAACATTAAACACGAGTTTTCTATTTGTTTCTTTGTACACGCAAACAATATTTGCTTGTATACAAATTTATACTATACGATTTTGTTAATTCTTTTCGTAATATTTTATGTATTGAAGGATAAGTAATTCTGAACCAATTCAACTTAGGGTCCAAGAAAAGAGCGTAAGTACCAATTATTAATACGCTGGCTACTTGAGAGCCTTATGGCAATTTGAACGTCCTTAACATCAGGTGAACCTTCTGCTCGTTTGCCCCCTGTCATAAATAACAGACTACTTAGTAGTTTTTGTAATAAAAGAGGGGACAAACGGTCAGGAGGCTTAGTAGATATCATTGTTACTGTAATAACACAACTTTAATAATTTAATAATTGATACGCTCTTTGAGGACCCTAAATCGTATTAGCATATACCTGGGCAGCTGGTTCATAAAGTGCATTAAAAAAGGTTTAGTCGTGGAACGATGTTATGGGTAATGGATAATGTAAATTTATAAACATAGTAGTTTTTATTAGCTATTATTTTTTGTAATTAATGTGATGCTAAGACTTTGTTGCGCTGTCTCTTCGACATTGAATACGGCAATATTTACTTAGAATACGACATTTTAAGTCGTTATTCACTGAATTGCGGTATCGTATACCTTGTGTGTAAAGGCACCTAATTACAAAATCGCTGCTTGTAATGCGGTGTGGCGGACTCGGGGCTATGTGTATTTATTAAAATAACACGGTCTTAGCCACTAACTGTTGTAACTTTGTGACTCAATATAAACGTATATTTGTGTTAACGCCCTTTGCAATGTTTGGAATTTCAGATTCAGCTACTTTAGCATTATATTTATATGACGTAATCAATGTATAGGACTCAACTGTCAACATAACATATTACGACTTTGATAGTAGTACATTCACTACGGTCTTTACTATTACAAAAAGGAATAAAACAAAATTAAAAAAACGCGTGTGTACTTTTTTTTTTTTTTTTTAAAGACAATTCACACCAATTGACCTAGTCCCATGCTAAGCTGGTGAAGCTTGTGTTATGGGTACTAGGCAACGGATATACATACATATTATAGATAGATAGACATATAAATACATATTTAAACACCCAAGACCTAAGCACAACACCAAATGATCATCACATCGATGTTCGTCTCAGCCGGGGATCGAACCCGGGACCCATGGATTCGCAGTCAGGGGTACTAACCACTAGACCAATGAGTCGTCGTCACTTATGTACACGCATTAGAAGGTACACTTCTTTGGCTTAACAAGATAAAAATCTTTTCAAAAATTTTATCTTTAAATAACACCGACAATAGAAATAACTGAAATGTTTACTGTAGGTAACTTCAGGGTGTCGGTTTTTTTGCGACGGTGTGCGCGCGCATCGTAAAAATTTACTCTCATCATTTTCATCACGCACCAAAAGAAGTATAACTTCAATAATGCGTCTACCATAATGCGAGTAAATCTCAACAGTGACTAACAAAAAAATGTGACGATCGGCCGAGTAAAAAAATGTTGTATCACCCTCATACAATTTTATTAAACTAAAATTATGTATTTCAAACATCAAAAAATAGGCGCTACAACCTTTAGATCTGGGCCTCAGATCTGTATCTGTTTCATGATCATTTGTCAATCTAATAGGCAAGTAGGATCTTCTGTGCCTGACACACGCCGTTACGTTTGGTTGGGTAAGCCGGTTTCCTCACGATGAGCAGATGGCCTAGTGACTTAAGTAGGTAGTGCCTTCGAATCACGGCTGGGCACCGATGGAAGTTTCTTTCTATGTGCACAAATAATACTTATTACGGCGAAGCCAAACATCGTGAGGAAACCGACATGTCTTGAACACAATTGACATACAGTGTCAAACACAGAACGCCAGTTTATCTATGAAATAAGAATGATCGAACGATGCAATCTGAAAGTTGTATGCAGGTAAAGCCACTGTTTTATTTAACGTGATGCATCGTTATCCATTTTAGTGGGTGCGTTGCCGGCTTTTAAGTTGCGCTTTTTCTTAAAACAATTGGAGGTCGTATCTTCCAGGAAAGACCCCAACTAGGAGTCGATTCCACAGCTCGCTTGTTCGCAAAAGAAAGTGTCACGTGAAGCGGACCGTGGAAGACTTCCAGACATCAAGGTGATGCTGATGATTACTGAATTAATACGGCTCGTACGGTGAAGAAACAAGGCAAGAGAAATCACATAAAAGGTTGAGGGCAGTGGCAAACGATGATTGCCGTGTATTGAAAGTTCTCGAGTTATACTGTTTCTTTTGTTATATCAATTTTGTTTTTTTTTGTGTTTTATGTTTTCCTAATTATTAATTTAGGGTTTAGATTTTATTGTTTTGAAGGTATTTGAAATGTTTTTTCAGCTTTGGGTATGTTGTATGTTTTTATTTCTTAATATCCTTTTGTGGTTCCTTATTTTATACATATATATAACAATTTATTGATGTGGTAAAAATTAAACACAAAGTCCTCCTGGCTCCTTTATTTATTTAATTATACGATTTAGTTTAGTTTATTCAGTAGTATTAGATTACTTGATTGTGGTTCCTGTTATAAATAACCTATAATAATAATGCTACTAAATCTTATTTATATTCCAAAAAGCCTTAGAATTAGTATTCGTCCCGCGATAGCATCAAGATGCAAACCTTGATAGGAGAATCGGTCATTCTTGATTAATTACAATTGCAAATTAGATGAGGAACCTCCTCCAGTTACAGAAAACCTTTGTTCAGACGATGGTTACTTATCAAAGCTTAGAGATTGAAAAAAACACCAACTACAATGTTTTAAATCTGGGTGTCAGATGTTATGTTTCGTGATCATGCGCTTTTTCTAATAGGCAAGTAGGTGATCAGCTTGTGCTTGACATACGCTGGCGACTTTTAGAGTCTAATGTATTCAGTTTTCACACCTTCACCGTACAAACCAGTGTTAAATACGCTGGTAGATAGTCGACTTCAGAGATTAGAGCACCCTGGAGCCACTAAGCCTAGACAATATGGAATGTGACACATTCCGTGTATATTTTTAATTAATCTATAAAGAGACCCAGACTATTCAATCAAGAGTCGAACACAGAACATTACGTGTTAATTACTAAACTACGAGTATAATTTTTATTATTCCGGTTCTTATTTACAACAAAATCCCAAGCGATATTAGAGAATAATCACTGAATAAATTTAAAACTCTTGTTAAACAAAATTAATCAATAAAGCTTTTTATAAATTAGACGATTATTTAAATGATCCTAATCGTTGGGATTGATTTGCTCCAGTTCAAATATTTTTGGCTCTGGCTTACAAACAATTTGTATGACTCAAAACTTGGCGATTAAAAAGAGTGGCGGAGAGTTTCTTGCCAGTTCTTCTTGCCTGCTCTACGACCTTGACTTGCGAACTGGTAGTAAATGTAAATTTAGAATCAATTTAACATCTTTTCTGTTGACGTCCATAAGTGTACTTTGTTACCTACTTATATGAATAAAGTTATTTTTAGTTAGAGTTTAATTAGTGGTATATTCGATACATTAAAATAAATAAGCATAACTTCTCCACATTCCCTCTGTTTCATTTGTTGTAGTCGCGTGAGATGAAAAACTAATTTTATTATCAAAACCTTAATAAAGATAAAACTGAATTTAGAAAATATTTTGCGATCTAGCGGTTATAAGAACAGACTACAGGTTGACTACTGTCTTCTGAACGTAAAATAGAAGGAATTATTAATAATAATAATAAAGCCTTGTTTTATTTCCAAATGTTGTTAGTATTTACTTATACCTAAACGTTTATAGGTAATACGTTAGTGACCTGTGGATATGGACCCCTCATGGGTCTGTACTCATGAGGGGTCCATATCCAGGCATGTGCCTCCTGCAACCCTTTCCATATGGCTTTTCCAATAGTCTGGCTGTCTCTTCCTGCCATTTCTATTAAGTCATCAGCCCACCGTTTTGGCCAGCCCTGGCTCTTCTTTACCCGGGTGGTCGTGGCAAGAGCTTGTTCAAACTGTGTCTCATTTAACTTAATGGACAAACCATCTATTACTATGTCACATACATTTGTGATGCTTAAGAGCATAGATTAACAATAATTCCTTGTTCTATAGGCAAGTAGGCCACCAGCCTTCTGTGCTGTGATGGATTTATAATTCTAATGAATGGGGTTTTCCCTATAACAAATAACAGTTGCATTCATAGACAGAAAAATCTAGAACTGTTGGCCTAGTTGCTTAAGTGTGCTACTAAACTTGAGAAAAGATTTCACTTTGTGTGCTATTAACACATGCTGTTACGGTGAAAAAACTGACATGTCTTAAATTAATGAATTTCTATAAGTTAATTCACCCTTCTCACTCTCTCTCCATCGGTCTCAATCGCTCTCTCCCTTTTCTTCGACAAAAACGCTGCACATCTTCGTGACGTTTTCGTAAAAAATTACTCTCATGCGCCTAAAGAAGTTTCACTTCAAAATATCTTAATATTAGACACAGAAGGAAACCAATTTTATACAAAGACCAATAGGATTGTGGCGGTATGAATTATTATTTATTAGCCAAAACTGTTTGTTAATTTAATTATACAATATCATAACTTGAAACTTTCAAAGTCTAAATTATTTGTATCTTCAGTGATGAAGGATGCTGGCCTTAACTTGACCCGATCCTTCCACTTAACTTCGAATCTCGATGTTTACAGTAAACAATCCTTTTGAAGATTAAGACGAAATTGGAATGCCTTCTATAGGAGCTGTTATTAAAGAAACGATATTTTAGGCTGTTTATACGAGAAATTGTTGAATAAGTTTACACATAATTAGGACATTATTGATTAGATACAAGATAATTGTAATAATTATAACCTGCTCAATTACTTTTGTAATTCTTGTATTTTCTTCTCTTTTGTATTGCATCGCCATTCATGAATCCGTGAGATTTTTTTTTTTTTCTTAAGACAATTCACACAAATTGACCTAGTCCCATGCTAAGCTGGTGAAGCTTGTGTTATGGGTACTAGGCAACGGATATACATACATATTATAGATAGATAGACATATTTAAACACCCAAGACCTAAGCACAACACCAAATGCTCATCACATCGATGTTCGTCTCAGCCGGGGATCGAACCCGGGACCCATGGATTCGCAGTCAGGGGTACTAACCACTAGACCAATGAGTCGATTAGCTTTTACTTTATTTTAGTTAAGTTTGGTAATTGTGTAATTGTTCACTGTTACTGGTAATTTTATTTTGTACATTTGTTTATACACTTCCTGGACTTTACACTTAATAATAATAGCCTTTTAATTCCGATACTTTTAAACACGTTTCTATTTCAATCTTCTTTTAGGTATCTATGTGCCCTTTTTTGGCAAAAGCCTGGCAAAATCCCGCCATTTCTCTCTGCACTGTGCCATTCTCTGCCATGTACCTGCTGTTTTTTACTTTCACTTTAGACTTAGTATTTCTTTTTTATTTAGTTTTTTTTACTTACTAAGGTTGTCTGGAAGATATCGCTTGTTAGCGTTAAGGCCACCCGTTGCATCCCTAATAATTTATGTTATTTGTTACTATTTTAATGTATCGAAGTTTAAATGAATAAAAAAAAATAATAATGTTTGCCGATAAGTCATTTCTTGACGTTGATATTACAGAAAATTTGTCCGACCCAAATATCGACCAAAAAAGATTTCCCCCCTTCCCGCGGCCCGGGTTAACCCCCTTTTTTTTTTTTTTTTTTTTTTTTTTGAAAATTTGTCTGGTGTTTATATAAAAACAGGGGGGGGGGGGGGGCCGCCCCCCCCCCCCCCCCCCCCCCCCCCCAAAGGGGGCCCGGGAAAATAACCCCCCCCCCCCCCCCCCCGGGGTTTTTTTTTTTGGGGTTTGGGGGGTTTTTGGGTGGGGGGGGGGGGGGGGGGGGGGTTTCCCCCCCCCCCCCCCCCCAAAACCACCCCAAGAAATCCCCCCCCCCCCCGGGGGGGGAAAAAAAAGGGGGGGGGGCCCCCCCCCCCCCTTTTTCGGGGGGGGGGGGGGCGGGGGGGGGGGGGGGGGGGGGGGGGGGGGGGCGCCCGGGGGGGAGGGCCCCCCCCCCGGGGGGGGGGGGGGGGGGGGGGGGGGGGGGGGGGGGGGGAAAGAAAGGAGGGGGGGACCCCCCCCCCCCCCCCCCCCCCCCACCAAGGGGGGGGGTTTTTTTTTTTTTTTTTTTTTCTTTTTTTTTTCCCCCTCCCCCCCCCCCCCCCCCCCCCCCCCCCCCCCCCCCGCCGGGCCCCCCCCCCCCCCCCCCCCCCCCCCCCCCCCCCCCCCCCCCCCCCCCCCCCCCCCCCCCCCCCCCCCCCCCCCCCCCCCCCCCCCCCCCCCCCCCCCCCCCCCCCCCCCCCCCCCCCCCCCCCCCCCCCCCCCCCCCCCCCCCCCCCCCCCCTCCCTCCTTTTTTTTTTTTTTTTTTTTAAAATTTGTAGTAATACACCAAGTATTACTGTATTTATTTTATTACTAAATAATATTTATACGTACGAGGGTATCGTTTAATTCGCAAAAAGGCAGAAAGTCCATTATTACACAGCCGGGGGCCGAACCTACGACCACAGGGTTGAGAAACACGTTGAAATTCTGTGGTATTGTTATTTGTGTATTGTCAACTGACGGTATTAGAGAATTATTTAATTAATTATTTATATAAGTTATTATTATAATATAGAGAATCTTTTATAAAATTTGTATACAGTATGCCTTATTAACCTCTCTGAAATTTGTTGAAGATTTAGTCGAATCGAATTTAGGTCGTTTATTGTTTTTCAGTAACTTCCCCCAATGTTTTGGGCTCGACGATCCGACAAATTACTTTTTAAGTTAACAAATTTTAAAATACTTGTAATTATTCTTTGAATTTCAAGTATTTTATTCCCTGTTAATGAAATAATTCAGATGTTTGATCGCTACACAATTAAACAATTCTCTTTTATTTTTTGTACGATTTAAATGTAAATGAAAAATCTTTATAAGGACAGTGGCATCGCCCGCTCTACGCTCTTGATTTGGGAACTGCATATTTGGATTGATTCTTAAATACAATTTTAACCGCTAAGAATATATAAGACAAATTCTCGAGCCATTGGAGTCTTTGGACGGCCAGTCAGTTTACGCCTTCCTGACAAAAAAGGACCGTAGGAGGTCTCAACACGTCTTAACGGATTCGTCTTAGCTAATGTTATTGGATAACCCAAATTAAAAGCAGCCCTCGCGGCAATGCATGGTCAGATTAGGGTAAAAATCCGAACGGTAATCTCACAGGAGACGCCCTGGCGCTAGTTGCAGGAAAACCCCATATCGGCCGAGCTGGCTCGACGCACGCCAAAACAGCCCGAGCTGTTATCAAGGCCCTTCAGGCCAACAGCGAGATTCCATATAAAAAAACAGACCAAGACTGGTCGAAGATCCTCCCTTAATGTTGGTGGGTACACCATCATTCTTCCACAACCTATTATACTTACGATATTTCCTTTCCAGGTATAATATTAACCTGTGAAGAAATTATTTTTGCTAAACTTATGAAATCTCAAAGCACGTAGCCAGTAGGTTTTTAAACAATTCTACAGAGTTTTAAAATAATATTATCCGTATGAGATGGGAGACTGCAAATACTATCTAAGAATTTGTATTTCTACAAACATCTAAGACAAGACATTGACGAAGGTGACAAAAATTCGCTGTTTCACATTTTCATACATATGTATTAGCAAGTAGCAAGGTTTCATGTTAATACAATTGTAATGTCTCTTTTTAATTAATACGACATTTAAAGGCGACAGAATTAAATCGACTTCCAGTTTATTTCTTGAGGGACAAATAGTAATAATTTAAAATACAGACCAGAACCATTATAGATTACTCCAAGCAAACCCGAGCAATCTTCGCACAACTTCGACCTGTATGGTAGTCACGGATGTTAACGCGTCGAATGAAGCTTAAAATATTCAGATCCAATATTTTAGTTCCAGTATCTCCGAACCAAGTCGACTTAGGTTCACTTGCGATTCTTCTGGTAATGTAAAGCCATACACTCCGAAGAATGAGTTAGGTGAAATACGAAGCTCAAGACCGAACGCGATGGAGACTCACATATATATATAATAAATTTTCCTATGTTAGCCTAAAAACTTTTCAGCCCACCTAATATATTGTCTAGCCGTTCTTTTGCTCTGCACATATGGCGTCTAGCAGTGTACCTTGCACTTGAGACGATATTCAATATTTGCAAATAGCTCGTACAGTAATGTCGTTGCTAGTAATTGCTGGCTTGTCTTAGTCGACTCGATATGTTTGTATTGTTCAGCGTCTTAGCTCCAATGAGTTCTATGGAGTTAAATTGTTTTAGGATTTGCTAGGTTTCAATTATGTTGAGAGTATAGCTTTATATGTATTGAAGGAATATATCATTTCAGAGTTATTTTTTGTTACCAGTTTTGTAATAGGCTATATATTCCAGTAATTATTGCAGTTTAAAGTATTTTATTTATTTTCATTCAAGATATAAGCGTAACAATTTTTAAAAGGCCGGCAAGGACTCGCGAGCTCTCTGGCATTGAGAGTGTCCTTGGTTTCACTTAACATCAGATGAGGCCCCTGCCCCCTGTTATAAAAAAAATATAGTTTTTAGTAGTTTCGCGTGTTTAATGGAAGCGTGATCAGAGGTTGACAAATAACCTAATTAGCTATCAAAATTCCTCATGCATTTTATTCAAACATTCATATTACTAAATTGATATTGAAATTTACTTTCGGAGTGCCCAAAACTGGTCATCAGTACATGTTTATCTGCACGGCGAGTTCCATAATAACATCGTTAAACGTTTCCGCCTGCTGAGATTCAAATGTCAGGTAAATCCACAGAAATCCTGCACAAATATGCAACCAGCTGTTGAAGGGTTGGCAATTGAATAATTTTACTGCAAAAATTCGGTTTAAACAAGCAATATTTTAAGTTAAGACAGAAAGGTCATCACGAATTGCTTTCTTCATAAGAACGAATTATACATTTTCGAAAAATTAAATTGTATGACTGCCTACTAAAGTTATTTGTCATGTTAAAGACAAATACATGAATAATTTATTTACAGAAATTACTACATAGTAATACTACATTTAAATAAAACTATTTTAATGTATGAACAAGTGATTTTTTACGTTATTTACACAATTCGTCAGAGTGAATTTATAGCAATTGTGCTCGACGGTGTTGATAACCGATTAAGCAGTTTTTTTGACAAAATATCAGCGGTTATAAATTTAATTTATGTGTTTAAAATATGTTTAGCACATAATATTTTAACATATTGCAATGCGCAGTGATAATTTGACCTCGCTTAATCTGCTTGCAGTGTACATTCAGACATTTGTTTGTTTATGTAAATTGCATCATTGTTTGTAAGTACACATATATTATATAACAACCTATGTCTCCGCCCATTTACAAAGATTAAACTGTAAGAAGAGTCAAAGAAGCCCCTGTGACGGAACGACCAGCGAGACACCAGTTGTTGACGGATTGCCTAAGGTATCAATGTTTAGGTATGCTATGGAGTGCAGATTAGATGGTTATGTGATGTATGGTGGTTTTTTTTTTTTAAAGACTCTTCACACCAATTTCCCCCCCCCCCCCCGGGGGGGGGGGGGTTTTTTTTTTGGTGGCCAAAAAAAAAAAAAAAAAAAAATAAAAAAAAAAAAAAAAAAAAAAAAATAATTAAACCCCCCCCCCCCCCCCCCCCCCCCCCACCCCCCCCCCCCCCATTTTTTTTTGGGGGGGGGGGGGCCCCCCGGCCCCCCGGCCCCCGGGGGGGGGGGCCCCCCCCCCCCCAAAAAAAAACCCCAAACACACTTAATCCATAACATATAAACCAGGAACCAATTTCTTTGTTACTATATGTAGCAACCCTATTTCAACCGTCCGTCGCCAGTCACGGTCTCTTCAATCTAAAGCAAAATCGCATGTAAATTTGAGCCCAGCGATGCAGAAGACAATTCCCTCACTATTGTGTACGAATATGTTGTTCAATGAAAATCTTTTCATACATTTTAGCTGTTCAACGTTTATGAAGTCATGGTTTTAAAAAAATCATTTATATTTCACCGGAGAAACATGAAACGAAAGACTAAACGGTGGATTACGTTCGATTGTGATTGGTCAAACGATAATAAAAACAGATACAGAAATCTGAGGCCCAGTCCTAAAAAGGGTGGCCTTCAGATAGTTATTTTAAAATCGGAACGCCAAACCTTAAGCTGTAAGATTTTTTTCAATGAATAAATTACTTTACAATATAATTAAAAAATTTCCTTAATGAACCAATCCGAAAAACCCTTTATAACATCTAGTATGAACTTTACAGTGTACGTACTTTAAAAAAATACCGAATTCAAAATACCTGTCCCTCGCTAAGATACATTTAATCTTAAAATTTTACAGTCTGCTAATTTTTTATAGACTAATAAAAATCAATACTAATCAAGGGAAGTACGGTTTTTCAATTACCTAAAAACGATCCATTCAATTTGGGTTCAGACGTAGTAGGTACTTGTTCGTCCCTTCGATATGTACCATTACACTTCGCGATACTCACGTTAACAATATTGCATTCAATATAATGGTATACCTTAGTACCAAATAACAACAGTAAAATCGCTGACGCATCTTTTGTGAATCTATATGGCTTGACTAACGACAGTCAAACGGAACGCGCTATCGTTTCGTCTTTTGTTTTAAATTGTGAACCTGTCTTCTTAAAGAAGAATTTAAAATCGTTCTTAAGGTAACAAGCAGTTTTAGGATTGAGTATTGTGAAACTCCATAGGATAGATGGGATAGATAGATAGATAGGATAGATTCGTGTAATCGTTTTAGTAGAGAAGAGTCCACGGTTCTCCACTTGCTACGGTCCTGGCATAACTCTCTCGCTTCATCCACTTTCATGACATCCACCATGCATTCTCGTCGGTTATAGGTAGTTTTTACTTATACTTATCTAATTATTAAATATAATATTTGACCTAGTGGCTTCAGCGTGCAACTCTCATACATGAGGTTCGAACGGTGAAAGAAAACATCGTGAGGAAACCGACATGTCTTAGACCCAAAAAGTCGACGGCGTGTGTCAGGCACTGTAGGCTGATCACCTACTTGCCTATTAGATTTAAAAATGATCATGAAACTGATTCAGAAATCTGAGGCCAAGACATATAGAGGTTGTAGCGCCACTGATTTATTTATTTATTTAGTATATGAATAGAGGACGTCTATGGGCAACAGTATCATTTGATATCCGGTGAGCTTTTTGCGCATTATTGTTCTAAAAAATACAATGGATTTTTAGGTAAGAACCAAGTAATTAAACTACATTTTTACATAATGTTTTTGGACAAGTATCCGTCTACTTTCATTTAATAGATGCTACAATTATTAAATTATATTTTAGGAATCTCAACTGCGCGATTTATAAGGGATATACCGCACTGCCTCCAAACATTTCATATCGGCTATTGCCATCAGAAATCGCTTCGGTCTTATGCATACATTTTTTTGTCACTGTTATGAAAATACTGAAATTTTGAATTCTCAGATTTTATAAATTTACGATGAATAAAGTAAAAGCAGCCTCTACTACTCCGTTTTATAATATGCCTTGTCCTTTTTCTTTACTAATTACTAAAGGTCAAAGGTTGGTGTTACTTAGTTTCAGTCTGTCAGTCTCAGAACTGGTCAGACGTTTGGTCACAATCCCACCAGATGCTTAGTGACAAGCCTCTCCAGGAGCTGCCTATTTAACCGCTTCGTAAATGAACCCATGTTAAACTTACTAGGGAAGGGGGCCAAGAGTTCCACTCCTTTGCTGTTTTTACAATGACGATCAAATCAAATCGATTCGAATCGTCAACGAACAGTCACTTTCCGTGTGGCTTGATTCCTAGACGTTGCGTAGAGATGTGGGGTAACTCTGCATCTTCTACCACATTAAGCATTAAGAGTCTTCAGAGGAGTTGTTCGGAATAATACCTGCAGCTGAGTTTCATCATCGTATGTCAAGACAGAATACAAAATATCATCTGTATCACCTCGACGTCCGTGGTTCCACAACTGAGCGTTTATAGTCATTTTTTGCCGCGCACCACCACTATGCGGAACCAGCTGCCCCTGAAGTATTTCCGAACCAATTCGACTCCTAACCTCCTATTAGGTCCAACAAGGTCCTACAAGGACCAACTCGGCAATGTGAGTGTCCACGGACGGCGGTATCACTTAATATCAGATGAGCCTCCTGCCCGTTTGCCTCCTATTACATAAAAAATAAAAAAAACATTTCCAATTATATTTGTAACATCCTAAAGATACAATAATCTAAAACTACTCACAAAATATCAGTAACAATAATCCGAGGTATGGTTTTTTATAAATTAACCTACTTAATCTAATGAATAACATCCAGTAACCCTGATATATTAGCTTAAATACTATACAATATATAACGTTTAGACATCATTATTTCCATGTCACCGAAATAACGGAATCCCCTTAATTACCTACTAAAGTGTGCTTACGATATATCAATGTGATTTTAGTTTTTAGGCCGAAGTTCGACAGCTTAGAGATAACATATTTCGCTCGCTTTTAAAATCTTAGCGTGTACTTACATAGATTTAAAAAATACACAGGTTTGGGTTTCAATTACTTAGAGAAAGTATTGTTTAAACAAAGTAACAGAATAAAAAAAAATACAAAACAGAATATTATTATTATTTTTAATTGCTTTTTATATAAGAAATCCACTGGCACTACGACCTCTAAATCAGAGCCTCAAATTTCTGTATCTGTTTTCTGGTAGTTTTTCTTTCTATAGACCAGTATGTGATCGGCCTTCTATGCCTAACACATTATACAATTAAGGCATGCCTAACACATATATAATTAAAGCATGCCTACTTACTTTACCTTCGAGCTAGTGATAATTGTGCTCATTGAAAAATTATCACCCGTGCACGTTGGTGCAGACGTGGTCGAAGCCTTATTAAGGTTTTCACAAAATAACTAAGGTGGATTCTTTCACAAAATGGTTGACCAAAATATTATGAGGACGAGACTAGAAGAAAACAAACATTAATTTTGACTTATATTTATTTCCATAAATTCAATAATTTTCATACACAATTTTAATTAACGCCACCGTCATCCAAAAAACAACAAAAAAAAACTTGTGTTTTCTGATACCTGCTTGATCCGTTTTTAGCCTGATGAAGTCACTACCTAACAATATAAAATGATCTGTCAAAAAGCTTAAGCCTTATAGTCACACAACACACTAATAACAATACAAAGAATATATTTCACTACTTCGCTAATTGTATGACCGTCACCTTATTGAACAGTTTTTAAAATAAATCGATTGTTTTTATACTTGCTTCGTAAGTGGCCGGAGAAGAACTGTTTTTGTAATCAATTTTGACATAAAATATTTTAATTAGTTCCGTATACAATATGTCATTATAGGATGTATGAACTATACTAACCATTCTATTTCCATTATTTTTATCTTTTACAATTTTTATTTTAAAATTACACTATGAGGAGGTTAGGAAAACCTTTTTTACAATCGTTTTTTAGTTTATTTTTTTTGATGATATATCGCAGATGCCGCGCTTCTGTTGCAATATTTATTCGTTTGTAACCATGGTAACCAAAAATGGCCGACAAAGTCCACCTATTATTAAGACGTGCTATCGATTATATTTAATATCTTCGTAGTATTCATTACTGAAGGTCGGCCTGTCTTGAAAATCCCTCACCGATACGTTGACTTGCAGCCTCCACACCAATCTATCTTCAACTTGTCTCAGTGTATTGGGGCGTTGAGACCCATACAGTCTTTATTTGGTCAGACCAACGACAAACCGACTTTTCCCATCACTCTACCATTACCAGTTAGTCAAGACTATTCGGTCCTCTCCTGGCAATATGGCCAAAGTAGCTAAGCACCCGTTTGTAATTGATAGTTGACAGTCTTGTGGTATCTAATAAGTCTTTGCAATTTAATAAACAAATAAAGCCAAATCCAATTAAGCGGAATAAGCCTCCACACAACTCTATCTTCAACTTGTCTCAGTGCATGTTGAGCGCAAATGCTAATTGTCAGACTGTGAGCGCTTTCCCATCACTCTTACCATTACCAGTTATAAGACTATTCTTTCATTAAGTGCCACCCGTTTTAATTGATAGTGTCTTGAGGTAATATCTATACAAGTCTTGATTTTCTAGCCAAATCCAATTAAGCGGATTTTTTTTTTTTTTGGGGGCAAAGGGGGGCCTTTTTTTTTTTTTTTTTTTTTTTTTTTTTTTTTTTTTTTTTTTTTTTTACTTTGCAAAATATGCTGACTCAATCAAGTGGGCTTCTGTTGTTATGGAAATATTGTCTTTGTAAATCTTTAGACAGACGTTAATCTCAATCAAGCCAAGAATATCTTTCACTGACTTCACAGCCATCTTCGTCTACTAAATTAAATTTTTAAAGGCTAGGTGCCTTTATAGCGTTGAAGAGTATTTAAACTATAAGTTTTGACAACAATTAAACAACTTAACTGTTATTTTTCTTATGACATCGTGATAATATGACATTTGAATGAATCTCTATATATAAAATTCTCTTGTCACAATGTTCGTCCCCATACTCCTCCGAAACGGCTCGGCCGATTCTTATGATTTTTTTTATTCATATTCAGTAAGTTAGAGAATCGGCTATTATCTATCTTTCCACCCCTAAGTGATAAGGGGTGTCCACCCCAAAAACAATATTTTTATTTTTTGGAAATTTTTAAATTTTTATTTTTTTATGATACATTCAGAAATACAACCCCTAATTTTCACCCCTCTTTTTTATTTAGTAGATAGTTATTTTTATTGAACTAAAAAAATGTTTCCTAGAAATAATATACATGGCAAAACAACGTTTGCCGGGTCACCTAGTATGGTTTTTATAATTAATCAATCTGAATGTACCACTTTCTTTGCAAATAAACGATTTATTAGTAACCGTTATATCTATTTTTTTCCGGGAATCGATTCTTAGGACGTTTTGGCTTACAAAAGTTGCGCTAAGCATATATAAAATACATATAGTTTACGTCGTCTACTTTAATTAAGCAAAAAAAGCTTTAAGGAATCCAACTTATATATTCAATAAATGACTTAAACATCCATTAAGTTATACTAAGAATGCGATAAGCGTTCGAGATGTTGCTATCTAAATCCATTTGGAATATCTTGAATTCATCTCATAACACGAGCTTAAGTGATGTACAGCTTTAAAGCTAAGCGTACAAGTCAAAAGATTTCGGAAACAGTTATGCTTTAATTATTACAGTATATTATGATTGAGATTATGTTAATCCATTTTTATTAATTCTCAAGTTTCTCTGTGTCCGTGATAGATTACTTCTAAGCTTATCTAAAAAAAAACCCTTCTAAATAGCCTCAGATTTCTATATCTGTTTCATATCGACGGAACGTAAGCAATTGTATCGCTAATCAACCTCGAACGAACCTACGCCCTCAAGGATGGGAGTCGCACGCCTAAGCCACTAGGCCAACACTTCTCTAGGTTTATCTATTCTACGATAATACGACAGATTAACCTACAAATACAATAATAACTAACTTACAGTGTAAATTAAAACGGGTTCGATGCCTGGCGAAACAAGGAATGCCCAGAATCAGCTACTTTAACCCTAAAACGTTTCAAAGGTTACAAAAACTTAATAATGTAATTTAAAAATCCATTACTGTAAAAGCTGTTTTGAAATACAATCTAATTTTAAAACTAAAATCTGGACTACTGGACCTATTTCTTATCTGAACAGATATAGAATATATGCAGATGCAGAGGAGATGGGTCAAGAAGAAGACTTGGAATAGCCCAGTGGGAAGAAGAAGCTTGGGAAGATGGAATAAAAAGCGAGGAATAGAGATAACTGGAAAAATGTGGACTCCTTCACTCCGGAGGTCGAGTACTAGTGTAAAATATAATGACATGGACTTAGTGTAGTGTAGCACTCGAATAAGGCCTATTTTTATTTTTTATTTTATTTATGTTTCACCATGACAATTTAACAATATATCTGAGTAGAATAGGTGGTTTATATATGTTCGGCTATGCGTGACATGCTAGTTATATATTAATTATTTAAAAAAGTCTATTAAGTATGAGGGTGTGCAATTATTTAATCGATTACCCTCTAAAATTCGTAATATTAGCGTGTTTAATCAAAAAGGCATTAAAGATACATATAAGAATAAGTCAAGTAGACTAAAATTAAGATAGCTGATGGCGACGCGTATCTCGTTCGTATATTATATTAAGTTGCTGTGTAAATAAAAATATTTTTTTTCTAATGAGATATAAAGTTCTTTAAACATTATAATATAAAATAATTTAAAAAATCGCTCGGCTCGTACTTGTACTCCATAAGTAAATAGATACATTCCAGATTGTATCGCAACTTTTCGATCATACAGCGATACAATTGCTTTCGTTCCGTCAATATTCAACGAGAAACCAATGTTAGTTTATAAAATACATTGGGGCATGACACATTTCTGTGGCACTCATTGCACAATTTGAGCAGTGTTGGCCCTAGTTGACTTGAGCGTGCGACTCTAATCCCTGAGGTCGTAGGTTCGATCCCCGGCTGTGCACCAATAGACTTTCCTTCGCGTTAAATATTCGCTCGAATGGTGAAGGAAAACATCGTGTGCCTTAGACACAAAAAGTCGACGGTGTGTGTCAGGAACAGGAGGCTGATCATCTACAAAGAATATGGTACAAAAATGTTTAAAGAAAGAAAAATGAAAGAAAGAAAAAACTTTATTATACACAATATACAGGATAAATCGGTAAAATAAAGTGCAATAGCCCCCACACTAATATTCCCTGTGTTGGTTATGGTGGTACAATCGAATGTTCGCATATTCTGCCACACATTTGTCTTAAAAGGAATTTTACATAGAAGTTATATGAACATTGAGTTATATCAATTAGTCATTCTTATATTATTTGTAGTGATAAAATATCACATTATTAAAATATATTATTACGTTATCAAATTAATATTAATGTTTCACGCAAATCATAATTATAGAATAATAGTGCCACTGATTTCATTTATTTTTCATTGCACATTTTCTCTTTCAAGAAGAGAAGTATTACTCCTGACAGAGACTTATGCTATGTCCCAGTTAATTTCACACATGGACATTTCTTTTAGTGCATAATCGGAGATCAAACGCACGATTTAACGATCCAAAGTCACACGCTTACTACGTTCTATAGTATTCGATAAGCTAATTGTCATAATACTCGCGAAAGTGTTTGTTGAAGTTATTACATTTACTAATCCAAAGTGTCATAATTTTATTAGAGGCAAATATGGTCCTTGTTAGCCAAAACAAATATTGTTTTCTGGTATCATCCGGCTTATACACACTTTGAGTATATAAGTATATAATTTTTTATATTGTGTTTAAAATCGCGCAGCCCGGACATACAACGACCAATATTTAAGCCTTAACTTGTTTAAGCTATCGCGGAATATGGTTAAAAGGGGTATTAATAATATCCATAGCGCAAAATCACCTTCATCATGAGCATACCCCACATACACACCTTCACATACTTACCCTCACTTTTACACCATCACACAACACAGCCAAATTAGGTACCATTTAGTTAAATTTATTGAATAATTGGAGTTACACACCTTAAGAAATATTTGAGTTATAAGGCCCGGTACGGAAATTTTATGAGGAGTAAAATCAAGTGTAACACGAAAAGTTGAGGCGTTATGTAGAAAGAGACAAACATATATATCTGTAGGATTGAACGTGTAAAAGAATGAGATGGAATACATTACACAGACTTTTCTATTTTGAATTCACGTTTTGACAGCCACGTTACAACATTGTCAGTGTTGACAGGTGTAAAAAATAAAAGTAGATTGTCTAGCGTGCCATAGAGTTTTGTGAATAGTAATGGTCAGTGAAATTAAAACTAAAAAGATTGTTCATTCTTATTCTTCTCTTACTATAAAGGTAACTTTGGTCACAGAAAGAAAATCCTATTTGGGCATAGATGATGTAGGTACGTTTTATTACTACTACAAACATTTATATTATAAAAACTTATATTCTTACCACTTTTAGTATGAAAATATGGTCGACAGCCACAGAACATTATCGCCATTTTATCGTTCGCAAGGAGTAAACTCCAATCGTGCATCGTAGCTGACACACACACACTTTTTTTTAATTTGTTTGTTTCCTTTTATAAATTTTTAAACCTTTTTGTAGTAAAATGTATTATGTATTCCATCTCTGGCTATATTTTTAGTGTAACTGTTTGTTGTTATATATAATTTATGTTAGCTGTAGGATTACGAAATAAATACGTATATAATAATGAATAGTCTAACATTGCAGTTGTAAATTTTTTATTACAATAAAAATATTACGCACTAGAAGTTTGAATGAATCACAAGAAGTGCTCCCGTAACAGTGTGAACGCCACGTGCAACCACTTATTTCTCAGTATTATTAATTCTTTTAATTGGTGTGTCCCCAGTTTACCATCTGCCACCAATTATACATACGGCTTTAATATTCTAACGGAAGTTCTGAAATTAATTTAAAAACTCTTACAAACGAAAGCATTAAATCTCACATGAGATTTAATGACAGTGCTTTGGACATTAATTAAATTATAGTTTGATATCGTGTAGAGTATGTGAAGGTGTTTTGTTTCCAACCTAAAGAATGAATCTTGACGGAACCACTGACTGTCCCACAAGTCCTGGTAGTTCGAGATGTTGTATATATCAGTCGGAAACATTTTGACAGCGCGTATAACATCATCGAATGATTGTGCACCCAGAAGTATCGCTTTTGTAATACATCAAAATATTGTACACATTAACCCTAATATACGATTTTATGATTCTCAGGAAGACACTTCTGTATACGTTTTATTGAATATTTTTCTTCTGAGACACGCCCATTTTTAGGACTAAGACATGCCGGCACAGGAATCTCGTACTGACCTACTATAAAAAATATAGAATTTAGATTTTTAAAGTGAAACTTCTTTAGACTCATGAGGGTAAAATTTTTACGGATGAAACGCAATTATAATATATTAGCGTCACGAAGATGTGCAGCGTTTTTGTCGCAGAAAAGGGAGAGAGCGATTGAGACCGATTGCGAGAGAGTGAGAAGGGCAAATTACCGTATTGAAATTCTGATTTTAATATTAAAATTTCGTGAAGAGAATTTATGATATATATGTATTTTATGCAAAATAATTTATTGAAATCTCAAATGACGAATTGTAAATTAAAATGCCACGTGACTTAATGACAGTCAAATTCTTAACATATCTTCCTTTTTCCTCTAGATTTGTATAAATATGAACAAGACTTAAAAATTAGTTTGCCAAAGAAGTTTCACTTGTGACAATGTGTACTTTGTACGCACTTACTTTTTTTAACTATTAGACGATCGCAATATAAATTTATTTTATTATATAAACATGTTGGGCGGGCTTAATCACAGTCGTTTTTAAAAAGTGAAACAAAATCCGTGAAATCCATAAAATATTTAGGGGAAAACGTAGAGAAAAAGACGAGTTTGGACAGATGTCACGGGCACAGGTCTCGCTGCCGACACTTTGGACAACCGCCAAACACAGATTTTTTACTACAAATGTTTCTATTTTGTATTCGACCGGGTAATTTTTAAGACAGCTTTGTTAAGCGTGACCACATTGGTTTTGATTGCTTAATATTTTTATATATCCATTGAAGTAGGATTGTTAAACAAATTGTTTTATTTAAGCTTTCCGTTTAGTGGCTTCAGCGTGCGACTCTCATTCGACTGAGGTTGTAGGTTCTATACCCGGCTGTGGACCAATGGACTTTCTTTCTATGTGCGCATTTAACATTCGCTCAAACGGTGAAGGAAAACATCGTAAGGAAACCGGCTTGCCTTAGATCCAAAAAATCGACGGCGTGTGTCAGGCACCACCTACTTGCCTATTAGATTGAAAACTGATGATGAAAAAGTTATAGAAATCTGAGGCCCAGACATAAAAAGGTGCCAGTGCTTGTTTTTTTTATATGAATATCGTAAATATAATAGCAAAAAACTAGCAAATACATTTTCATAACACTTCTAAAATCATCTATTGTTGCGTAAATCTAAATTGTCTATATGTATTATTAAGATCTGACAACAATTACGTTGATCTTTGCTATAATGATTATACATGCAGCCAAATTACCATGTTAATTAAATATATTGCACAAGACTTTTAATCCGAAACATTTTTAAACATCATAATGCTATCAAAACAAGGCTACCGTTGTAACCAATTTGGGTTAGGTTCACTCAACTCGGAGTTCCTACGGGATAGCGATAACTACTACTAAATTGAATTCTCAACATTCTATCAAATGCAGTATACATTGCTGGTTATGTGTTAATGTAGTTTTTTCTATCATAACTCTTAATAATTTAACTAAAGAATATTAGCGTATCAACAAAAGCGTGTTGGAGAGTTTCTTGCCATATTCTTTTTTTTATAGAACAAGGGCAAACGGGCAGGAGTCTCATCTGATGTTAAGTAATACCGCTGCCCAAAACTTTAGTGCCATACGAGTATTACAAAGTAGAACACGAAATAATCATTTATTGCCTTGTAATTTTTGCCATGTCACTGTTGAAGCTTTGAAATGTTTAAGCTATAGCGGAATATGCTTAAAAGTATCAAGAATATCCATAGCGTTACTTTCACACCATGACACAGCACAGCCAAATGAGGTATTAAGTATTTAATATTTTATTGATCTTTTCCTTTCTTAAATGTTTTTAAACTTTTTGTAAATAATTTAGGATTTCATTAAGATTATAACATTAATATAACTTCTTGGCAAATACAGAAATGTTTTATTGCTCGCCATTGCGAAAGAAGAATGGCAGTTTTACACATTAGGCCTCTTCTCTCTAGCGCCAATATTGCAATACTGCATGTCAAAGCACTTTCTGATATACAACATTCTTTGTTTTGTTATCCGGCGCAAGAACAAAGTCATAGGTTTCTTTTATATGCGTAGTTTTGTCAACAGATGGCACCACATGCTGTTTGCATTCGTAAAATTAATTAATTTATTTTTTGTTATTCGATAACTTATCCGATATTTTATTACTTATTCTGCTATTTGGAGCGGAGAAGAATACACCAAAAAAGAGAATACTAACATCGGTCCAGCCGATCTTGAGTTATAATTGGTGAAACTAACACGACTTTGTCTTTGAGATTTCATCTTTGGGTGTCTGTTTATTAAAATTGTTTTATGTTGTATATAATTTATGTTTGTTGTAGTATTACGAAATAAATAAATTATTATTTTAATATGGCAATTGCGTTGAAATATTGACATATGAATGGTTTAACATTAACATTTTTAGTATGATTTTTTAAGTTAACATATTCAAGTTGTAGTTCAATACTTAAGCGTAACGCAATTATAATAAAAAGCAATGTATGTAAAACAAAGATATTATTCAATTCTTCCAAAGTCGCCATGAAACACGATAGCTCTGTACCTCATGTGGTTTGTTCAAATAATATGAAGTGACTATTGACTATTCGTTCCCATCGATTTTTTATTTTTGCGTTTTCTATAACGTATCGAGTTACAAAGGGTCTTATGTCTTTTAAATAGGAAATAATGGGATTAGATTTCCTTCGATCTTTGGTTTGGTTAACCCTTACCTTGAATTTTTTGAGTGTCTACAAAAAACCTCGTATCGTGTTTATCGATTTCTTATCTTTACTTCTATACTAATATTATAAAGAGGAAATATTTGTATGTAAGTATGTTTGTAATGAATTGGCTCAAAAAGTACTGGACCGATTCAAAAATTCTTTCCCCATTTGAATGCTACATTATCACTGATTAATATAGACTATTTTAATAGCATGAAAAAATAAGGATCCTTACTAAAACTACAATAATGTTACCCAAGGGTAAAATATATGCCTATAAAATATCTTTCATCGCATGCACTGCCAAAACTATTGATGATAGAACAAAAATGTTTCACAAAATTAAACAACATATCAGTATTTAAAAAAAATTAAAAATAAATAAATTTGCAACAGTGCGAAGCCGGGACGCGCCGCTAGTTTATATTAGTAATATAATTTTTTATATATAATAATATTTCTTTAACGGAAGTAAAGACGATAAATAATTACAATTAAATATATCGTAACATTTTAAAAATATTTAACAGTAGTGACCATTTAGTTTTTTAAAATGAATGTTAATGTAATTGAATGTTTCATTTCAGTATTCTTTTTTAATTTCTATTAATGTACTTGACCTGTTTTCTGTTTCATATATTTTGTTAATGTAGATTATATTTTTCACCTTTGGCTTTGTATATTGTAGTGTATTATTTTATAATATGTATTTGTGTAGCTGTAATATTACTTGTAAATAATAAATTGACGTTGATTATTAATAACCTTTCATCTTGTTTTTGGCTAGCGTTATTAGATTCGCGTACCTACGCCAAACACAATATTATTTAGATCGTTAATCTACGAGAATTCCTCTAATTTGACTGTAAATTATTATATCAGTAACGAAAGTAAAATACATCTTTAACATTACTTCATTATTATAAATCTTTTAGCGTTTTAATAACTTAAAGCTAATAAATACGGGGCCGTTATATCACATTTTCATTGTTACATGACCCGTGTCAACAATTTTCTCGTAATTAGGAAATTTTAGACTTAACCCTTGTCGCCAATGACGTGGATTAATTTATGATAACACGTCTGTATACAAGAGTATGTATATATTTGATATATCAGAGTGCTTTAAGATATATAGTTTAAGATATTTTCTACAGTATGAGCCTATATATATATGCCTCAGTCCTCATCTCGTTAGGGCATTTTGTTGAGACCCATAATTATCTTAATTTGGTCAGACCAACGTGCCGTACTGACGTATCAAGGATCGTCATGCTCGCTTAAATGTCATTGCTTCTGGCGGCGCCCATGCGTCGAGTTGTCTCTCTCCCTAAAATATGGAGAGGGGGCCGATGGCTGGCCATGCGTCATACTCGTGAACGGGTGCTTCTTGTGGTGACTGGTCGTACTTGAATTCGTGTATGCGGTGATGTTAGTTGTTTCGACTATGTATTTGCGTGTTGTTCCCACGAGAATGAAAGTACGTGCTCCTATTTCACCATGTCTCCAGCTGATAGAGGACAAATCATTGTTTTTAATTTATTTTATTATTATTTATTACTTAAGATCATGTAGAATATGGTGTAATGGTTGTAGCTCCTTACAATCGTTGTGTAAAACAAAAATGGCGATGAGCCTCCTGGCCGTTTGCCTCCAATTACATACAAAAAAATACTGCAATCATAAATCAAAATTTAATTACAAAAAGATAAGGGTAAAAAGTAATTTTAGTCAACGTAAATACCGACAAATTGATTCAGAATATGATTGGTAACGACTTCTCACGGTCATTAGCCGGGGAGTAATTGGGCGCACATGGTGACACCGGAGCTTAATTATGAAAGAAATATGTTGGAGAGCAATTATTATATATTTATTGCGGGATTGGGAAGATTGGAATATTGCTGGAACAATTTCGGTTCTATTGAAAAAAAAAAGTTTACATTACATATTGAATATTTTAAATGGAATAAGTTAAAAAATACGGAAATCTGAAGCCCAGACCTAAAAACGTTGTAGCTCCATTTGTTTATTTTATTTTATAAAACTTTATTTTGTTTAAGTTCACTGAAATCTCTATGTTAGCCCATACGTTATTCTGGCCAAGCATGTAATGGGTACTAGGAGCTAGAATGGAAACTGCAAAGTGTATTTTTACTGCAAACCATTTATTATTTACAATGTTGTACATACAAGGAATTTTGTAAGTGCGGCGTAAAACTTCGCTAGTCTTACTTAATAAATGTACATCTTCTGTCGTGATTTAAACGCCTTCATGTTACAACATAGCATAACTCAAAAGCTGAATTCTGCCGAAACATATCTTTTGATTGGCCAATGAAGAACTGCTTTAACAGAGATCCTGCTTCTAATTCGGCAATAACTAAAATTACATTCACTCCATCTTGACGCCTGGCGTGACAACACAGCGCTTTTAGAAACACCGCGCAAAACCTCTTTGTGGAAACTAGCTGCCAGTAGAGGTATATCCAACACAATAAGAAATTGAAAAGTCGGCACCCACTTGGGGCGTTGCATGTGTCTATGGGCGGCGGTTTTCATTTTATTCAAAGTGGCTGCTGGTTTGCCTGCTGTCCCATAAACACCAGTAATATTCTTATTCCATTTCTGATAAGTTACTTGTCTATGAATAAAAAATACCTTTGAATAATGTCAATCCAAATCTAGTCGCGCGCAACACATCCACTGATACGTATATTACACTATTTTTAAAACCAAAAAGCATATGGTACATATATATGTAATAGAATCGCCATCTTTTATTACCATATTCCAGGCCTTAGCAATGATATTTATGATGTACGTTCGTTGAATATTCTCAAGAATTTGGTGCTTAATTCATTTAACAAATCAAAAACTAAACTGATAAAGCTATAAAGCTTTGCTAATCCAAATTGTTCTATAAAGGTGCCATAAAAATTATCAATGAAATATACGTCTCACATTTACTCTAATGCATTATCTAAACCACCTTTACAACCTAAGTTTTATAGTTCAGTGTTTCTGAACAAGATTCCCCTTTTCCTCTGCACATAAAGTAGAATAAATGGTCACATTTAATCTCAAGCTTTAATTGCAGTGCTTTATTAGCAGCAGAGATTTATAGGAGACCAATTGGCGAGACTTTAAGAGTTTACTGGGTGCTAATTCTGAAGATAACTAAATGTATGAGTTTTTTTTAAATTGGGCTGAATATTTACATGTGGGCATATTTATTTATATCTAGAGATATTATCATTCATTTGAAGCACTTCGGTCTTGGAATATTATCTGATTTATGTATATTACCACGGAGAGTGTTCAGAGGAGGTTCCACTCCTCCCGCATCAACTCGACGGCCGTCGTTCCACAACTGAGCGTTTTTAAGGCAGTTTCTGCCGCGCCACCACTATGTGAATCCAGATGCCCACTTATTTGCGGACCAATTCAATTAAGAGGCCTTCAAGAAAAGAGCGTAGTCATTCTGAAAAGACCGGCAACGCACTCGCGAGCCTTCTGGCATTGAGAGTGTTCTTGGGCACTTAACATCAGGAGAGCCACATGCCCTTTTCTGTCCCTGAAATCAGTATAGTTTTAAGTAAAGTAATATTTTGTCTCTTACCGTCAAATTATATTTATACTATAATGAAAAGAATATAATGAAATGATTCTAGTTTTATTAAATTATTTATGAAGATGAAATAAGTCTTTTACCAAATTTATTTCCTTCCTTTTCCTTTCCTTTTTGTATGTAATTTTACTATTATACTTAGCTGGCATGATGACATTTACACAAATTAGTATTCAAACAAATCTGTCAATAAATGATTTGGAATGTCTAATTTCAAATTTTTATCGAATAAGATATTTAATGAAATTCTTAAATTTCAAATATCATAAATGCGACTTTACATTCAATCCATTACAAGCCACAATATGCGGACTGAATGAAACCGCCAACTGGAGCATTAAGAAAAAAGTAAAAATATACGAAAAACATGGAAATTCGCTCGAACATATTGCGACCGATATGAAAAAATGAACTGAGGGTATTTCAACGAAGGATTTTTTTACTTTTAACCTGAACTTCACTTTGCGATACAATTTAGTTTGAAATTTTGAGTCAGCAATTTCAATGACAGTTGCAATAATTGTGCTTTTACGTGGGACTAGTTTAATAATTATTAGAATGAGCCAAAATGCTAAAATGAATTTAGTCCTACTTTTCAGCATATCTTTTTTAATAATTCTCCTTTCGTCAGTCGTAATTATCGTACTGGGTCTAACCTCACGTGCAGAGTCCGGACAACGCCAAATATGTCTCCCGGGTAATATCCAATATCTTTTTTTCATTTATTGCTAAATCTAGAGTGAATCTTATCGTAAGAAACTTGGTTAACACTTTATATGAGCGTGCTAAATGGAGGTAAAAAATAATATGTAACGCAGAGCCAGGGCCAAGGCCAGCCACTTTTATAAAGTGGTAAAACTTTGTTTGAAGGATGATTTTAAAAATATATATGGGATCCAGGACTCATTATAAATAATAATAGATAAATACTATATTAGACTAACACCAATTTTAACTAAAGTACCTACAAACATAGCGTAAACAATTTTTGCCTAAAAGAGATAAATTAATAGTTAAATGTTAATTTATTAATTTAATTTAGCTAAAAATGTGTATAAAGATTAAAATTTGTTTTTAAATGTAACTGGAGGCAAACGGGCAAAAGGCTCACCTGATGTTAAGTGATACCACCCACTAATTGCCAGAAGGCAAGTGCGTTGCTAGCTTTTCAAATTTTGGTACGCTCGTTTCTTGACCCTAAGTCGAATTGTTTGGAAATAGGTACTTCAGTGGGCAGCTGGTTCCACATAGTAGTGGTACGCGGCAAAAACTGCCTTAAGAAACGTTCAGTTGTGGAACGACGGATGTCGATGTCGATGTTGTATTTTGTGTTGTGCCTTAACGTCCGATGGTGACACTCTGGTTATTAATAAGTTATTACTGTCGCCTTGTAAGGAAATTGGCCCGTCTTACAACAAAGTTGATAGCGTGTCAGGCACAAAAGTGTTACATGGTTATTTTAATCAAAAAATCAGATACACCTGATGCCACGACTGCTTTTATTTTAAGTGCACATAATTAATACGCTATTAGCTGATTTCAATACTGTCAAAGTAGAATTTAAAATGAACAGGGATTTTCTATAACATTTTACATGAGCAAACCTTTGAATCACCAAAATTCCAACTATTATTTCGCGTCGCTGCACTTATTCAATTTGTCCCGATTGCGGTGAACCGATATCGCATTACGTTTTATATCATATTATGCAGTCAGATACTTAAATATATGCTTTGTCTACAAATAAATTGTATATTTATTATTGATGGGCGGGCCATGTAGCAATGTTACGATTAAGATAAAAGATGAACCGCCTAACGACCGAACCCAATAACCTATCTCAATCCATAATCCACCATCTGAGATAGTAATGTTAATCCAAATGTTGTAAAAAGTGTGCCAATAACCAATTGACGGATTGTAATAGCCATCTGTAGATACAACCTATCCATGGGAGGTCGTATCGGTGTCTGTGGATAGACCTTTGTATGAAAATGACAGTTGACGAAAGCTGGATTTCAACAGTTAATTATTTTAACAGATTTTAAGTTACACCAGTTTTTTAAATGATAAAAAAAAATGTTTGTTATGCTTTAAACATACACATATATATTTTAATGTTATTTGTACGGTTTTATTTACTTTATTTGGTTTACATTAATTATCAAATATGAGTGAAAACTCGGTAAAATGGAACGACAAAGAGCATTTTATCCGTCTCCAAAAATGGATTGTCTTTGTAGGATTTGGTTATTGGGATGCAGATAGGAGATCGATCGACTGTCACGGTCTGATCTCAGATTGTTTTCAATCTGAGATTGTGAATTGATTATTGGGTTTGGGCGTAAGCCACCCACTGGAAATGACCTAGAAAAAGAAAGTAAGAAAGATTGAGGAAGAAGAATATACCCAATTGGAAAGTTCAGGATGAGACCCAAAAAGGGTCCATACTGCAGAGCACAAAGATACGGAATTAAAAATAACTAACTTGATATGTAATTTTTTCACAGTATGTAATTAAAGTTCATTATTATTATATGTTGGTTTGTTGAAGAAACGAATAATGTTTTTTTTTTTCTGTTTTATTAGACAAAGCTCTATAAATGGTCCTTACTAATTAAATACAATTGAATAAGACACGCCGCAAACAAAGCCTTTGAGAGAAAAGAACGATCTTTTCTATAATTCAGCCAGGGAGCTCGCCAGTGCGTTGCTTTAAATATTATAATAAATATTAATATTACAAGACCTAAGTTTCTGCTTATGTATTATATACTTCAAGGCACTAATTAGTCTCGGTAGTGCAAAGTGCAAGGAGTAACTGAAACCTAATCGATATTATTAATTTTCACGTTGATGTTCCTCAAAGAAATTCTTAAGAAACAAGCAAGCCACGTTCACATCAGTGGTTTTTCCAGCTTTCAATTAATTATTTTACATGATTTTCTTTAACAGATATAAAAGCGAATTTCTTACATTATTTGCATCTTCATCAGTCTTTTCAGCAGTTAACCAGACCATATGAAGACAACTTTGATCGTGTCTTTTGTTTTGTTTTGTAAAATGTGATGCCCTAAAGTTGGCTTTTGAAATAATCTCTTTTATTTTTACAAAATAATATTGTTTCAATGTCATATTTTTTGAGGTTTTAATTTTTTTGTAACCGGATCTCAAATTAATTATTATTAGTATTAGTATTTTTGCCGCTGTCTATTTGAACTAGGTATGAAGGATGATGTAACCAGTTATTATGTTGTTTAAGTAAAATGTATGATCCAGTTTGCCTGTAATAAGTTAAACTAAAATTAGTTTAATATGTTTCTAGTACAGGTGTGTTGAAGTGTTTGTGTTGTAAATAGTTATTTTTTTTTTAATAGAACACTGCAAACCGCAAACCGGGGGAAGAACGGCTGGAGGCTCACCTGATGGTAAGTGATACCGCCGCCCATCGACACTTTTTATGCCAACTATATCGCTAAGAATATAATTGGTACGCTCTTTTCTTGAAGGACCCTAAGTCGAATTGGTTCGGAAATACTTCAGTGGGCAGCTGGTTCCACAAAGTGGTGGTGCGCGGCAAAAACTGCCTTGAAAAACGCTCAGTTGTGGAACGTCGAGGTGATGCTGGTGGATTTACATATATAACAATATACACACTACCAATACAGTTTAAAATATAAAGCCTTATATAAAATATAGTCTGTGAAAACAGTGTGAACGTGAGTTAATGCAGCTAACGAGAGCTATCGACGTCTCTCTAACACTTTGTGAAACTGTAACCTTCTAAGAACAAGTAACGACGCAGCTTCCTTTGTAGACTCACTTTTATGCGATACGTTGCTTCTTGGTGTGCACAGTGTTTTCAAGTGTAATGCTAAGTTATGAAGTCAAAGTCTTACATGAGATAAATTTGTTAAAATTCCTGTAGCATATTTTTTGTGTAACTGTATTTGTGTTTTTGACTATTATTATTAATAATAGCTTTCGGCGTTAGTTCTATAGTAAGCATATGTCTCATCATATTACGATATAATATATATATAGAATGTACTTATAAATCTATAAGTAAGAAGTAAGAGAAAGCATTGTTAAGGGGTTATCTCATATCAAATCCACTGTTATCATTTAATAGTCATTTTAATTGATTTTTTTTTTTCGTAACTATGTGTTTATTTCGACTATGTGTTTGCGGGGTGTTCCCACGAGAATATAAGTGCGTGCTCCTATTTCACCATGCCTCCTGCTGATAGAGGACAATTATTTGTTTTTAATTTATTTTATTATTATTTATTACGTAAGATGTCATGTGGAACATGGTGTAATGGTTGCAGCTCCTAACAAACGTTGTGTAAAACAAAAACCTGGCGATAAGAAAGAGGGGCGGAGAGTTTAAAGCTAGTTCTTCTCTTCCTTTCTACGCCCTTGATTTAAGAACTGGCAGTAAATGTAAAACTAGATGCATTTCATATATATATTTTTTTTTGACGACGACCATCTTCTTCTTTTAGTGCCTCTCCATTACTGGCCGTCAGTATCTTGAAGCGTGCCTTGTCCTGTGCCAGATGCAGCAACTCTTCCGCATTTTTACCATAATTGTCAAATATTTTAGAAAAGACAGCCTGTACCTACTACATATAGGTAGGTAAAGCAGTATGTATGATATGGTGAATTTTAATAAAAAATATGAGAATATGAAGTTTTATTGCAATTACTTACTAAAATGGGAACAAAATGCATTTCATACAATAATTACAACATTAATCTAGCAGAGACAGCTTTCTACACTGAGAAAACGGTTTAAAGCCGTCATTGTAAGAAAGTTGTCCCGATAACAAAGACGTGCTCCATAAAGTACAACCTCTGCAAAGAACCAATAAACTAGAGGCTAAACTTTAATTAAATTTTGTATTGTCTTTAATTTTGGAGTGTAATTTGCAGGTTTTTGCGATTTACTTGATTATTTAGTTACGATAGTACTCGTAATTTTTCATAATCGCCAGAAGGAAGGTGTCCTCCATTTGTCACGAGTGTGGTATCGCGACAGCACACATTTTAGAGGTTTGTCCGTGGAGATCTGATCGGTCGCTTCCCGTCATAGTGAAAGCGATGGTGGAGGCTGCAGTAACGGCCAATGGAACCCTTTCAAGTCGTTCTGTTAGGTTATGTAACACTTAAAGACAACGAGGAGAGAGTTTGGTAGTGTAACCCAGACGCCGTCCCTCAACGCAAAAAAGACCAGGGAGATGACGTTGCGATTACGCACGTACCTACTCCACTGTGACCTTCGCACCAGATTGGGGTCGCAGTACCGCAGCAGACGCCCTTGACGGGGAAACTCTTACTGTGGGAAGCCCTTGATGAGCAGATGGGGCTGTTGGGTGTATATCTCCGAAATATATTATATACATATAACCTTTTAAGTCCAGTTTAAACATACAAACTGGAATTTTAAAATGTTTTAAATAGACTACGCAAGAGAGACATTGGAAAAGTATTCATCTTTAATAGGTACAATAATTGTATTATAAATTGGCATAACGGTTGACTAAAGCTACATTAACCATATAAAATCGCTTTAATGTAAAAATTAGGCCATACCACGAGTTATCCCTATACTTTAGAAAGTTTTACCAAACACTTTAGTTCAGCTTTAATACAACGTTTAAATTATAAACTATTATCGGCATTTTTTAATAACAGAATTTCTAACAGAAATATCGATGAAGTATTTTTTGTGTGTAGTGATTGATAGCACTATTAGATATTTCAATAACATTAAACAATTAATGACTCCGTGTCACTCTAACCTTTTTAGGTCTGGTCCTCAGATGTATGTATCTGTACCATGACCGACGCCTGTATGAGATTACATTTAAACTAATAAGGTACCTATTAATATTCTATATACTATTAATATTTATTTATTAACATACTGTATTGCTGTTTTGCTTAAGGAGTTTTTAAAGATACATATTTGGTGAATGTATAATATAGAATATATAATTATACTTTTGCCCAAGAGAAAGCTACTCGTATTTTACATAAGTTTTAAGAATGTAATTCTCACGCAAATAACTCCGCGGGGTTTTCAAAATGTATCTCGCTCTAAAGCTCGTAGCTGTTCGAATAACTTAGAAAATTTAACATCTTAGCTATTTTCAAAGGAAATTGCGCCTTTGTGTTTCAAATATTCAGAAATTTTCAATGTTTTACAAAATATACGGAACGGAAAATCATATAGACGTTCCGTGGTATTCTGTAGATAAATAAATATATTGTCAATAATTTGTGAACTAATGTTGTTATTTTTGCAGTGTTGGCTTAGTGGCTTCAGCGTGCGACTCTCATGCCTGAGGTCGTAGATTCGACCCCCGCAAAGTGCACCAATGGACTTTCTGTCTATGTGCGCGTTTAACATTCGCTCGATGTCTATTAGATTTACAAATGACCATGAAAGAGATAAAGAAATCTGAGACCCAGACCTAAAAAGGTTGTAGTGCCACTGATTTATTTAGTTTATTTTTCTATTCGTTTTATTCTAACATTACTTTTATTTTCTTAAAAATTATTATTTGTTATGGTATTTTGTAAAGTTCAAATTGATATTTTTATCATTTTGAACCTTTTCTATAAAGCAATAACTTACGGATATTTTTAATTTCTTATATGAGTTAATTGTATTCGTAATTATAAACAAAAATCTTAAAACTGGATCTGAACTCGAAGTATCTTTACGATACGTGATATTGTACATACATATAATAAGCAAATGATTAATGAAAAACTTATAAATCTAAAATAATAATCTAGTGGCGCCCCAAACTTGAACCTTTTGATCATTTTTATTTCACAGACAAGTATGTGATTAGGATAGGAGTAGCAGGAGTTTTTAGATCTAAGACATGCCGGTTTCCTCACGATGTATTGAACACAGGCAAAAAGTCCATTGTTGCAAAGCGGTAGATCGAACCTAGGAATCAGGGATGAGAGTAGCACGGTGAAGCCACTAGGCCAACAGTACTTAATAGATCTATAGATTTGATATATTTTTTATAGCATTGATTGAATTTCGCGAATTTCGTTATTTTTAGTGATTCTTCAAAAAACAAACAGATTCAGAAATCTGAGGCTGTAGCGCCACTGATTTATTTTATTTTTTATTTTAGTGAGTCAAATACAAACAAAAGCTCAAAGTAGATGAAGGCATTACATAAAACAGGTCACGAGGGTAACACCACTAGAATACGGATGAGGTGAGCAGTGTTGCCACTTAACGAGGAAATTGAGGAAATTCTCCCCAAATACTTGAGCGTTTATTACGTTGCCTTTACCTTAGAGATAGTTTGATAAGAGCTTAAATAGCAGAAATACCTGTTGATCTAATTATTTCGTCGGTATGAGAACATGGTTTTTGTTCTAAATGTAAATCGCAGTTTCTCTGACGTTATTTATTATATAAAAACTATTAAAACAAAAGTGTTTTGTTGCCTTACAGACATTATATCTAATAGTAGATTAATAGATACGATATAACTCAGCTTTGAAACTAAATACCGAATGTTTGTTGTTTGATGTTTGGCATATAAAGTATGGAGTGACTTCTTTTGGAAAGGTTATATGTACATATATTTATTTAAGTAACATATTAAATAAATATATGTATATATAACTATAAAAAGTCAAAACCGCCGAATTCGAATTTGATTTTACGCAACTGTACATATGTATTGCTCGTTCACAAAAATTCCAATAGAAATACAACAGAAATTTTGAAGTATTTCCGAACCAATTAAACTTAGGGAATTATTAAAAGGCCGGCAACGCAATCGCGAGCCCTCTGGCAATGTGAGTGTCAGTGGGCGTCGGTATCACTTAACATCAGATGAGCCTCCTGCCCGTTTGCATAAAAAAAGACCGTGCTTATTTTATATATTTATATTTATAAGGCCGACAACGCAATCGCGATCCCACTGGAATTGTGAGTGTCTATGGGCGTCGGTATCACTTTAGATGAGCCTATTGCCCGTTTGCCCCGTTACATAAAAAAAAGAGCGTACCAATTCTTAAAAGGCCGGCTACGCAATTGCGAGACCTCTGGCGTTGAGACTGTCCGTGGGCGGCTGTAACACTTGATGAGCCTCATATCCGTTTGCCCCCTGTTATATTACAAAATGAATTACTCTGGTTACTTCAAATATTATATTGCATTACATAGAATCCTTAAGGGTACTAAAATAACAGCGATTTGTTTCAGATCCCAAAAGGAAGAAAACTTTCCTCCGTTGGGATCACGTGATTGAATTAGTTTGGAACAAAACTAACACGAGGAATATTATATCCAATGTATGGGTTATTCTCTTTTGGGAATTGATTCTGATTTATAGTTAATTTAACATTATGCAGTAATGTGTTATCACCATATGACGTCTGTTTTATTTTATAAATTATTCTTAAAAACTAAATCACTTTAATACCTGTCTTTAAATAAATAAAAAGTGCGCGCGTACAAAGTACACATGTCAGAAGTGAAACTTCTTTGGCAAACTAAATTTTAACTCTTGTTCATATTTATACAAATCTAAAACTTAAGATTTCCGAGACTTAGAGGGAGGGAAAAAGGTACATACGTTAGGAATTTAATGAATTTAATTGTCATTCAAATATTAAAAGTGTCGAAAATTAATACAAATTATATATTATTTTTTTTAATTTATTACTTCGATAATAAAAACACGTGGCATTTCATTTACAATTCGTCATTTGAGATTTCAATAAATTATTTTGCATAAAATATAAAATACTAATATTTCATACATTCTTTATAATAGAATTTCTTTAAGGTAATTCACCCTTCTCACTCTCTCTCAATCGCTCTATCCCTTTTCTTCGACAAAAAGGCTGCACGTGTCACTTCAAAAAAAATACATGTAATTTTTGCTTATGGTTAAGCAAAAAAAGTTTCTAGCAAACACAAACAGCGGATAAGGTATGAGATAGAAACTTAACAATGATCTCTTTACAATTGATCAGCCCACTACCGAATATATCCAGCTCCAGATAAGTACTGTTAATCCGTTATAATCGCGAAGAATTAGAAAGTTAAAACTTATACAGGTTTATGCAGATAAAAGGTGGACATATATAAATATGGACAGGAGCAAGGGGAAGAAGGAGAATAGGGCGCTCCAAAGGTGGATATAAGATATAGAAGCGTTAAAGCCATAGACAGAGATATTTGGAAAAATCTGGACCACCACCACCACCACACCTTTACCCTTGTGTGGTTTCAATCAACGTTACTGAAAGTAGGTAGAATTAATATCCTAATGTAAGAAGGTAGGATTAATATCCTAAAATAAAAATATTTTTGCATTAGCATAATAAGAAAAAATAAATATAACAAATCTGTATATTCTACTTTTGTAATAATTGTAAATTAAATGGGCTTTTATTATTATTATTATTATTACAGGTTGAATGAACAAATGTATTAAAAAGTAAATTTGTAAAATTGACATTCAAATTTCACACACCTTCACTGCGGATAAAAATATCCGGGTCAATTGCTTTGGGGTCGTAAGTAAATAAATTAACCGCTATCCGATATCCTTTACCCGTCTCAAAACCGGGTGAACCCGGTGCTTGAACCCTGTCGCATCTAAAGGAAATTTTATTAGAAAAAGAATAGAATGTAGTCTTCCACTTAGTAAATGTCCTTTGGAAAGTCGGTGACGCACTCCCGATCATGGTTCACGCATTGATATCAAATTCAAACAATAATTATGTATTGTATTGTATGTATCGGCAAGTGCGTTGCCGGCTTTTAAAGAAGTGGTACGCGTTTTTCTTGAAGGACCCTAAGCCGATTTGGTTTGTAAATAAAATCTTATTTGTTAATACTTTTTTCGTCTTCTTTACTGACACGTAGACACCATGTAAAGCACTGGAGCACTTAGACGTTTTCCAAAAATCGTGGTTATCGAAAGACGTTAATATTTTTATTTTATTTTTACTCGTAAACATCACACATGTTACAATCAGATACTGATGAAAATATGTTATAGAAAGGATATACATGTAATGGAATGATATTTTATTAATTTGAATTTGACGCGTCGGAGTGACACGCGATAAAATGGCGGATGACGTGTAAATTAATTTAGTGGATTATAGTGTAAAAAGATAGATTAAAGGATAAGTGGACATTAAATGTCGTTTCTTTGTATTTCAGGTAAGAATAATTATTATAGTTAGACCATAAGTGCAATATATTATAAAATGTGATAAATAAAATAAAAACTTTGTATTTCAGAGAAACAATTTTGTGTTTTCATTTAGAAAAAATCCTTAATAATATTCCTTATAAAACGACATTTTTGTTAATTAAAAGAAGATGGACCGGCTGCAATTTGAGTTTACGATGATAGCCTCAATCGATGGCAAATCTAATATATTGGCCATAACTTCAATATTGACAGAAGAAGGAAAATGTTATGTTTTACCTGATGAACTGAAGCCGGTGATTCATCATACATATATAGTTAAATTGAACACTTTTTCAAAAATAAAAAATAGTATAAAGAAAAGGCACCAAAGCAGAAAGATATGGGTAAAATTAGATGAAGATCTAAAGAAAACATATATAGATGAGGAAGGTAATATGCAATTTTTAGATCAATATTTAGAGGAAATGAGCACAAAACAACCAAGAGGCAATGATGATAATTTGCAACATATTCTGGAAAAATTAATAGAATCTACAACAAAAAAAGAAAATCAACATAATTTAAAACATGTTTCAGAGAAATTTATTATCGAAAAATTCACAAGTAAGAATCCTAATGCAGTGCAATGGATAGAGAATTTTGAAAAAGAGTGTGAGCGTTTTAATATAACAAAAGATGAAACAAAAATAGATACATTGAGATTATTTTTAGAAAACTCCAGTTTGGATTGGTATAGCTCGATGGTAATTAAACTATCAGTAATAATAGTTTATCATATCATAAAATATTCTGAGAAAGCACAATCTCACAGGATACTCTGTAAATTATATTGATGACATTTTAATCTACTCCTCTACTTTTGAGGACCATATAAGACACATAAAAAATTTATTAGAGGCAATAATAAAAGAAGGCTTTAGATTGAAGTTTATGAAGTGTACCTTTGCCTCAGACTCAGTAAAGTATCTTGGCCATGTAATTCAAAACAACTCGGTAAGACCGTTAAAAGACAATTTGATCTCGATAAAACATTTTCCAACTCCGAAGACACAAAAGAATATCAGACAATTTTTGGGAAAAATTAACTTTTACCATGAATACATACCAAGGAGCGCGATTATCTTAGATCCATTACATAAATTATTAAGAAAAAACGAAAAGTTTGTGTGGTCAGAGAAGTGTGAAGAATCATTTAATCAAATAAAGAGATATTTATGTTCTCAACCGGTATTGGAAATATATGACAAAGACTTACCAATAAAAATCTTTACAGATGCATCCTTAGAGGGTATCGGAGCAATATTAAAACAAACACAACTGGACGGTAATGACAAACCAGTGGCATATTTTTCAAAAAAACTGAATGAATCTCAAAAACGGAAAAAAGCTATATACTTAGAATGTTTTGTTATGAAAGAAGCAGTCTGGCAACACTGGCTCATTGGAAAACAATTCACTATTTACTCAGACCACAAACCTTTAGAAAACATGAACATTAAATGCAGGACAGACGAGGAATTGGGTGATGTCACATACTACCTGTCTCAATACGACTTTACGGTAAAATATATACCTGGTAAAGAAAATGTAGAAGCAGACTGTTTGAGCCGAAATCCTGTATTAGAATCAGAAGATAACAAAGAGGAATTATTGAAAATATATAAAAAATAGAAAATAGATAAAAATAGAAAAAATTGAAAATATATAAATATATAGAAATATATAAAAAATCCTTAATAATATTCCTTATATACATATGTGAAAATAGCACGAGAACTTAAGTAAGAAGGCGAAGCGCTAAGCAGATCCATGCAACTTCCTCACAATCGAGTAGCCCGTAATATCACAGCACACAACTCATGAGTGACTCTTTGTATTAAAGTCACATGGGTCCGCCAGGCGTCCGCGAATATACAATGTAAATACATAATTATGTAGATAAAGAAAATAATAATAATAGCAATCCTTTAAAGAAGTATTATTTAAACGTGGACTCGCGTGAAGTAACGAATCCTAAGAAATTGTTCCAATAAAAACATAATCTATTATCAATCTCGTACCTCCTTTGACACGTTTTGTAGGTTCTAAGTTTAGTTAGTAGGTCATCGGCTTTTCTCATTCAATTTGAACTAGGAAATGTTACAGCGAACTAATTGAATGAATGGCTGATTGAGTTCGGATCCCTCGGGAAATGAATTGTTCCCGATTCTTAACTCTTTGTTAGACGGATATCCGTTTGGTTGTAATTGGGTAAAAAGCTTTTTAAGTGATATTCAAATATAATTAGTTTAAATAGTTTTAATATATTGTATGAAAATAAATATTTTTATTATCAGTAAACATTACACTTTTACACAAAAAATACTGTTTATTTCAGATTATTATAGGAATCGATATCATTATATTACATAGTCTATCCATTAATATAGCATTTTCACATCAAACAAGTTTGTCAAAATAGGCTTATACAAGAAACATAAGCAACAAATCGCTGATATTTATTGACGTTATAGCAACCATTTGATTTCCAATAAATATTTCAAGAAACCCAAATTGTTTACAGTACGTTTGATAACTCAATCGACTGTGGATAAATCACGTTGTGTATCCAATATTATTTTATTACGATGAGGAAAGGCACTTAGTTATTTATCGGATATAGATATTTATTTATTAGGCAATATCGAAATTTAATTTCAAATAAATTATTTTAAAATTAATCAGATTTACATTCGAATTTGGTTCAAAACCAATTTAGAGCTAAAATTTAATTTTGCCATAATATTTTTTTATTTCTGGAATTCTAGCAATAGACCACACAGAGAAAAGAAAAAACTTTAAAAAGCTCCACAGTATTATAACTCAAACTTGCGTCAAAGTTTCGAAACAACACTACTTCTCTGACGGAGAAAAATTGATATTCTCCAAGAATAAATCCGTTTTAGAGATTTCGCCTCAGATAAGTTTACGCATCTGGAAATTGTGTGAAACTTGAAGCGTTATTGAATGTGATTTGGGTACTTCTGAATGGTAGCGAAATGTTTTGGAAACTATTTTTGTTGTCCACTAAGTCAAGCTTATGCTGCAAGATTTCTTTTTCCAAGAATACGTTTAGAATCACGTAAATTTATTATGCTTATGTGAATTGAGAATCGGTATGGAGACCAAATAATCACACTTGGCGTGGTAAGCGGTCGCAATTGCTTGCAGTGCCTCAAGTGCGTACAACTTTACTCAGGGAACCATTTACGCGTGTCTCGCGCAACCTGAATATTATTGCATTCACAAGAATTGCATTATTTATATATATTTTGTTTTTTTGCAAATCTGAATTCCAAAAGATATTAGTTCACATTTCAATAACAGACCGCGCAAGGTTGGTGGCTGTGGGGTATAAGGAAGCCGGTCAATGGCTTAATGCTTATCCTTCGCCTAACACTGGCAACCTTTTGGACCCTGAATCACTTCGCACTGCCATCAGCCTCCGCTTAGGAGTGCCCATATGTGTCACCGTGGCCTTGAAGTCACCAAAAGTGTGCAGGTTGTTTTTCTCGCCACGGCCTCGGTCGTTTTTTAATTATTTTAATTATTACTTTGGTATTTTTTTTATATCATTGGCTCATCTGATTTTAAGTGATACCATTAAGACTCTCAAAGCCTTTTAAGAATTAATACGCTCTTACCTTGCAGGACCTTAAGTCGAATTAGTTGGAAAATACTTTAGTGGACAGCTGGTTCCACATAGAGATACGCGGCAAATACTGTGGAACCGCTCAGTTGTGGAACGATGGACGTCGAAGTGATACGGGGTAGTTTTTAACATTAACATGTTTTGTACATGTGCATGACTGAGAGAAAACTATTTTGTTGTATTACCTACACATAAAGTTTAGGAAACCCTTTTCTAGTGTTTTTTTAAATATTAGCGGCCTATCCCGGCCCGTAGCGTTGTAGTTTTCGTAGGGATCCTCATTTTTTTCTTGCAATTATAATAGCCTATGTTAATCAGTGACAATGTAGCATCCAATTGCTGAAAGAATTTTTAAAATCGGTCCAGTACTTTTTGAGCCATTTCGTTACAAACAAATCTTTTCTCTTTATAATATTAGTACATAAAGATTAAATTACTTAAATTTAAATCTATACTATATAGATTTAAATTTAAGATTGAAATTGAAATTTAAGAAAAATATAATATATAGAACTGGTCAAAACACATTCTAAAGCACAAGATTGACTCGAGTCGAAATCCGAATTTAAAACCGGGATTATTCTAAACAGTGTCTCGAACAAGAACTGAAATAGTATTGGCAATGCAAATCCCCACATTTACAAAAGCTTAGAACCTTCAATAGGATTACAGGAGATTCTTATTTTATACCTTATGTTTGGGTATTAAGGTTCAAATTTGATTAGTTTTATTTTAAAAGACGCTTTGAATCCTTATAACAGGCTTTAACATATTAATATTGCGATGTCTCCTTTTATTAATTTACCATCTGTGTAATTCAAAAATAGTAGGCTCATGTAACTTTGTCTACGAAGAATTATAATTTCAACGGCTGGATCAACATTATAATGGATATTCATGGCCATTCGCAGTCCGAACTTTGTCTGGTAAAATATTGTTAAATTAAAAACAATCTGTGCTTTCATACTAAAAAGCCTTAAGACGTAGCAAAGCTTCAACCGTCGCCAGTTTAGGTGCACTATTATTTTGTTCTTAGGTTTACATTCTATATTTTCGCCTCGGGATTCAAACCCGAACCTCATAAGTACAGCATTCTATTCCACATTATTATTATTATTATTAGAGCTTTATTAATGAATCCAAACAAAAATTGGTTAATTAACATTTTTTAATATGAGTAGTAGTAACTTATCTTTAAAGTTGTGTTAGTATAAGTTGTAAAAAATTAAGTTACTTTTTTTAGTGGTCCAGTATTGTATGGTCCCTTTTTGAGTAAAACCATATTTTTCTAAATAAATGTGCACAGAAAGAAAGTCCATTGATGCACAGCCGGGCCTGAACCTACGACGTGATGAGAGTCGCACGCTGAAGCCACTAGGCCAACACTGCTCAAAATTCAGAACGCATACATTCAAAGTTATGAAAAGTTGACGCTTTTGAAAGCTTGGAAAGCTCCCCGAGATATACCAAAACATGCATCATGCAAATGCTTCTTGATTAGGCCAACGAAATTCAGGTGAAATTTTAAAACTGCATAAAGAGCTAATTAGGAAGATGGATCTCGGTATGCTTTCATTACTTAATTAGCATTTTTGAAGGATTCTTTACTTAATATTTTGTCGTTTATTTTAAGCTTCCATTTGTAAAACAAATGTTGTTTTGTTGCATGTACCATATTACTGTCATGATACTGTGTTTATATACATATTTAAACTTAATTAAAATAATATACTTATATTGGATTTGTCGTATAATCAGAATGTAAGTTGACTATATTGATAATCATTGAGCAATTTTCTTCTGCCTCGTAAAAGCTACTTATAAGAACTACATTAGTTATTTAATTTAAGGTCGACGTCCGCCGTTCCGTCAAGGCAGTTGCCGCGCCCACCACTGAGCGGAACCAGCTGCCCACTGAAGTATTTCCAAACCAATTCTACTTAGGGTCCTTCAAGACAAGAGCGTACCAATTCTTAAAAGGCCGGCAACGCACTCGAGAGCCCTCTTGCATTGAGAGTGTCACGTAACATCAGGTGAGCCTCCTGCCCGTTTGCCCCCTGTTCTATAAAAAATAAACATTTTATTAATATTATTATTATAATATTAGATTTTAGTTCAGTTTGGTAAAACGAATAGTTAGTATTTCTATCATTTATGTAATATATTAATTATTCATGTAATTTTGTTTTTTTTTGGTAATTTTGCATGCACTTATTGTATTTTACCCTCAATTGGTGTTTCTTTATTTTTATTTATTTATTATTTTTTCATAATAGGGTTGCCTGGAAGAAATTGCTTGTTAGCGATAAGGTCACCCGATGTATAATAACTTATGTAGCCCAAAATTGTACCCCCATTACAACAGCAAAATAAATATATCGCAAAAACAAGTATTTTATTCAGTCATACTCCAGTACAAAAAATCATTAAAAATATCCCAATCCCAAGTTTGATTATTAAAAACAGCCCTTTGTAAAAACAATACAGCATATAAAGAAACGCGACAAAAAGTACATTTTTAATCAGTGGAAATCTTCCCTCGACAGGAGTGAAATATTAAAGTAAAACAGAACTTTTTTCCCCTTTTACATTGTCACACACCCCCCGTTGTGTGTAATTACTTGGCACTTCAAACCATTCACTGAAAAGAACACGAAATGCGCTTTTTGTCATATATTGTATCGGTTAATTAAATTGAAGTTTACCTTATAAATTTCGTAATTGAATAGCTTTTCATTCGTAATAAATATTGTTTACTAGCTGGACCGGTGAACGTTGAATCTACGTATACATATTTGTGTCAAAATTAAATATACATTTCTTAAACAGACCAAAGAGATCGGACCTTACAACAGCTGTGAATCACAAAACTGAAGGCATCTATGACAACCAAGTGATTTTATTTCTAAAAAGATAAAATATATCAAATATTTAGCAGCTTGGAATAGTTTTTATTGGAAAATTCAATTGACGTTTTTAGTATTTACTTATTTAAGTTTCCTTATGTTTAAACCTTCCCTGAACTTCCACAAATATTTCAAGATAACCCAAATCGGTCCAACCATTCTCGAGTTTATGTATATTCATTTAAATATATAATATCTCATAATACAAACACGTATGCAATAATATAAATTCAAAATATCGACCTTAACGAAATTTTACTCGTTCGTAAAAATGTCTGTCACTTAAATATAAGTTTGTACGTGTGGAAGAGTTTTCACTAGTCAAGTGGTTTCAGAGATTACTTATTTATTAGATTACAATCTCTCTAGAACTAAACTTAGTAACAATCTTTCTATTAAGATGCTTCATATTAAAATACTTGTCATTCATATATTGCACATTCCATCTAGTTGGCACGACACTATGTTAACATAGTTTTCTGTATAAGGGTTACAAACTACTTTTTCATAGAAAATAAAAACAACCCCACAATCTTCTGTGCCGGACATACGCTGTCGATCAGAAGACTAAGAAGATAATAAGAAGGACTAAGGCATGCCGATTTCTTCAAGATGTTATTTACTATTTGGGCAATTGCGCATATAGAAATATGTAATTGGTGCGCCGTGATTCGAACCCACGCTCTAGAGTCTAGCCGCTAGGCCACCACTGCTCAACGCTAATCTAAAGCATTATAAAATTATTTTAACGGAGTAATCAAAAGGCATTAATGACATTATCATTTCCCAGTGGTCGAATTTTATGGTATATTTATTTCATAAGTCTACGCGTACATTACGAAAAAATATTTCTTGATATTTCAACGAATAATCATTTCTAAAAGACCCGAATTCGTGGTTCCAATAAATTACTAACAAAAGACGTCGTAATATAATATTTATTAGACCCGGGCGTTATGAGGTAGAAATCAATTTGTGTAATGATTGATAATATTTTTTCCTTCGGCGGCTAATTTCCGTGAACCTAATGGTGTGGAATAGCCTACGGAATAAAATAATTAGTTATTAATGGAATTATTTTTATTTCTTTGAGCATTGGAATTATTGTGTTTACAAGTCGCAAGAGAAATACATTTCTTTGTTTCTCGTATAATTTTTATGTGGAATATGCGGGTAGCACTAAATTTAAACTTTGTGTATATTTTGTATAAACTCATAAATTATTTTTATCTGGGAAGTTAGCCATAACTTCTGACTTCAATATAACAATTTAATTTTTTTAATCATTAGGTTCTTAACACGATTATTAAATTCAAGTAAAAAAACAGTTTCAGGCTATTGTCTGGTATGTATTTGCTGTTCGACTTAGGGTCCTTCAAGAAAAGAGAGTACCATTTCTTAAAAGGCCGGCAACGCAATCGCGAGCCCTTTGAGAGTGTCCATGGTCGGCGGGCGTTATCACTTGACATCAGGTGAGCCTCCTGTTCATCTACCCTCTGTTCTATAAAAAATAAAACCACATGCCTGTACGTATTTCTATTATTTCGTGAAATAATTATTATCTTACCGGGAATTTAAAACTTGTTATGCACTTTGTTTTCAGCTTATAAAAATAAGATATTAAATTGAGTCATCAATAACACGAACTGTTGATGACAGTCGAAGGCAATGCAAATATGTTTATGAAATTGGTAATTAGTGCTCGTCACGAGTTGATTATTGATTCGATTAGTGTATTGTCACTAATGAGACTGATGTGTGCTTAAGGGAATATTTTGAATCACCTATAGGTCTATAACATAACATTTATTACTAACAAAACACACACACAGGAATAAGACGTCTAAAGAGAACTAAACCTTTTCAGTTAATAAACCTAGTGTAGTGAAGATAAGTGCAAGTGCGGTATCTCGGACACATGAACATAGTGTCAAAATGTTATAGAACACTAAGAATTTTAACATTACCTTAGTTTGAGCTATTCATTAGTATTGTAGAAAATTAAGTCAACATTATATTACTAAAGCCATAATTATTGTTTAGGCTAGATTGTAATTCATGTAAAGTCGCACTCATTTTTGTGAACTTTATTGTAAGAAAAAAAAACACACAAAATAACAATATGTCAGTAAAAATAGTTGTAAACACTTAAAAAAACATCTAAATAGTAATTGGAAAAGAAAATTAACATTGTTATGGAATTTACTAGTAGTTATAAGTTTGATTAGTTCGATGGACCATAAGGGTGACCAGGTGGGGTGGCCCTAATGGGAAACGAAACAGAGGAAGACCGCTCACGAGATGGGCGGACGACATTGCTCAAACGGCTGGCTCGAGCTGGATGCAGCTCACCCAGAATCGAGATACATGGAGATCCCTGGAGGAGGCCTACACCTGCGGAAGGGTTCTTGCAAAATAATAATTGGGAAATAGAGACAAAAATTTGGAAAAAAAAAAAAATAATAATAATAATTGTTTAATTTACTTTCTTAAAAATAATTTGTTAAAATAGTATTAAGTTTACTCTGTTCTTTTGCAAGAAATAAAAAGGCTTTTTTATTTTTATTTATTTTATTTTATTAGTTTGATATGGAAGAGATATGGAAATACAAGTACTGTTAACTTAAAATGGTTTCCAAATCTTACACATAACGAATAAACACATTTTTATTTTATACAAAGAAAAATATTTAGTGTTGGCCTAGTGGCGTACGACACTCATCCCTGGGTCGTAGCTTCGTAGTCTGTGCACCAATGGATTTTCTTTCTATGTGTGCATTTAACATTCGGCCCGAACGGTGAAGGAAAACATCCTGAGTAAACTGCCGTAGACCCAAAAAGACGACGGTATTTTGGTATTCTGTCTTGACTGCCTACCAATCTTTTTAAAGGCTAATTTAGCCTTCCCTTCCAAATGAGCGCGAAACCGAACGTCTTTCGATATCAACGCCCAGTATTCTGATGCTAGCTGAGACTTTAAGGAGAGTGTCTTCAAAGAGCAGTTGCGAGAAAGGGAGTTTTTTAGCGGTAGTTCAAATTGACAAATGGTCATGAAACAGATACCGAAATCTGAGGCCCAGGTAAAAAGGTTGTAGCGCCACTAATTTATTTATTTTTTTTAAACTTTTTTATGAAACACAAAACAGAACTATCCACAGTTAAAAATGCTTACAACTTTAAACTTTCAGATATCTTTGAAACCGCGTGCTAAATCAGCCCATAGTGATAGAGGACACTTCATAGGCTCTGCGGTATTGAGTGACGTGAACTCGATTTTCATCCGTCAATGTCTGTCAAGTAGGACGAGTTGTAACAAGCTGCACTGATTTGAGCTGGTCTATGCAAACGATTGCTATTTGTAGCTAAAGATAGGTTTTTCCTGGCCTGATAGACTATTTAAATTTATCAAAAAATGTTCTAAACGTTATTTATTTCGTAATAAGCTAACAAAAAAAATATGTAAAAAGAAACAATTACCCTAAAAATATAGCCAAATATGGAATCTATACTAATCTTATAAAGAGGAAAGATTTGTATTTTTGTAACGAAATGTTTCAAAAAGTACGGGACCGATTTTAATAATTCTTTAACCATTTGATGCTACATTATCACTAATTAATATTTATTTAAATTGCAAGAAAAAAATAAGGATCCTTACTAAAACTACAATAATGTTACCCAAGGTGTAAAAAAATGCCTATAAAATATCTTTTATCGTGTGCGCTGCGAAAACTATTAATGATAGAAAAAAAATGTTCCACATTGAAGAAGATATAAATATCATCAATAAGACTATAGAATAAAATAATTAATAAATATCTACAATACAAATATATAAATTCATAAGAATATATATATACCCTCTAATATCTTAGCGTCATTTCTAATACAATAAATATATTGTTTTTTATCACAAGAAACTTTCAAACATTTTAAAGTAATGTATTAATAATTTCTTTAGATTTTATGAAGATAAATGTTGTATAAATAGAACTACACTGATACATGAATAAGAATCCCTCCGAACGTGACCGGACGTAGTTGTTTGCTCAAACTGTTAACCGGACCAACTCAATTTTACGGATAAACCGGTTGAGGGAGACCCGGGCAAGATTTTACAGAGGATTTGAGATACAGATGTTTAGATCTTAGGTTAAGAACATTTAACTGAAAACTTCAATTTGTGTAGTACATTAATAATGTAGTTTAAATTAAATCGAATTTAAACGAATAATATGTATGGTTAAAACGAGGTGGTCGTAGATTCTTTTACCGGGGAAATAATACACTTGTGACGTATAAGAAATTCACAAGCGTAACTTTTTTATTATTTTGATAACGTATATATTTTAATAGTATGATGATGTAGTTATAAAATAATATAAGAATTGATTATAATTAGGTATATGATTAAAAATGTAATGTAAATTCTAAGAAAAATTGTACCATGGCCCATTAAGTGTTACGGGTCATACCAAAAGTTATATTGTAAACAAAATAACTTCAAAAGACAATATCCAAATACACCCCTGTTATCGCTCTATTTATTACCAAAACATCCTTTTTCCCAAAGCTCCGAACCCATATATTATTGGAATACAAAAGTCACCGACCATTGAGTACATACAGAGCACGGTTTGATGGCAACATTAACGAACTGCAAAATTACCTTGTGTAAATGAAAATGATATAACGTTTACTCACTGTGCAAAAAGCTTTATAAAGATAGAAAGATCTTGTACCTACAAACTTGTAAAACAAAACTTTGTTTAATAATAGTTATTTATTTAAGTGATATAAGCATATGATTATTTTATTCAATCTAAATTATAGTAGTAATTATAATTAAAAAATTACAAATAGAAAATTAAAACAAATTTAAAAAGTTGGGTCCCTGTGACAGTGTACCTTTAATGCTGGCTTTGTTTTGCTGTATACTTATTCGTTGAGGAAAGCACCAGTTCTCGGTTACCAGTACTATCTACCACGCGCCAACTCTTATGTAATGATAATGTTCAATGCAATCAGCTGTACAATATAGTATGTTTTTATCGAAATTGTTTAAAATTTACCATAATGACGTCCTAACATCTTATATTCTGTAAGCCTCGGTAAGCAATAACGCGATTAATTCATTCAATGCCTCCTAAATATTAAATTTCTAGTGTAGAAATTATTATTTCTACTGGCGTAGAAAGCTCTATAAAGCGCACTAAAGCTTGTTAAGTTTCTAAAGTACAAATACTTTCAGTCGATCTATGACACGCTTGGTCCAAAATCAAATGCGAAGTCTTTAAAATGTAATTATTGGTATTGCTGTAATTTTTGGCTAGATTACAAGTCAATTATTATTTGTTTGTTTTAGTTTAAATACACCGACCGATAGAAACAAATGATAAATTTATTATTTATCAATTTATTTACACTGCATTCCCTTTAAATACACACATATAAAACCAGCGATTCCTTCCAGGCAACCCAAGTAGATATAGAAACATAAGAAAGGAACAACTGTGGGTAAAGTACAAACAATCTAAATTCATGTAGCCCTTGAAATAGTAACTAAAACTAAACTAAACTAAAATGTAACAAAAAGTAATAATAATGATATTATTAAAAATGTAAAATTTAGCCAAACATTACAGCAATACCAATAATTACATTGTAAAATGAGTAATAAGATTTATTATTTGTTTCTCGTAATTAGTCTAAATCAGAGTTGGCCTAGAGGCTTCAGCGTGCGACTTTCATCCCGGAGGTCGTAGGTTTGATCCCTGGCTGTGTATCAATGGAGTTTCTGTCTATGGGCGCATTCAAAATTCGCTCGAACAGTGTAAAAAAACATCGTGAGGCTTGCGTGTGCCAGAGGCCTCTTGCCTATTAGATTGATAAAACATATACAGATCTGAGGCCCAGAACTTAAAAGATTGTAGCGGCACTGGTTTATTTATTTTATTAAGTCTAAAACAAATAAATGATTATGTGAATTGTAAAAAAAATTAAATTCAGCGAATTCCAGTACAGTGTGTAGACATGAGTGACATTCAATTTCTTCGTAACCGGATGTTTTTCTATTCATGGCAAGTTAATGCAAGACAGGAACATTTGGCACGGCAACTTCAAATGAATGTCTCCCTATTTATACACATTTCTACGTATTTCGTTTTGGGTGAGATGCTTTGAAAGAATCGGCTTCGGTGAAAAAAATATTTCTCATTTAGAAAATACACGATTTTAATATTTTAGTATTTAAATTATCGGTATAGGTTCTTTATTAACTTACAAAGAAAGCACTGCAATGAAGCAAGCCAAGATAGCCCTCATGCTTACGGACTATTAAAATAAAATTGTGGCACATTTTTAAGAGTTCATTTGTCAATCTAATAGGCAAGTAGGTGATTAGTAGTAGGAGTAGTTTCGTATCACCTCGACGTCCGCCGTTCCACAACTGAGCGTTTTTCAAGGCAGTTTTTGCCGCGCACCACCACTTTGTGGAACCAGCTGCCCACTGAAGTATTTTCGAACCAATTCGACTTAGGGTCCTTCAAGAAAAGAGCGTTCTTGAAAGGCCGGCAACGCACTCGCGAGCCTCTGGCATTGAGAGTGTCCATGGGCGGCGGTATCACTTAACATCAGGTGAGCCTCCTGCCCGTTTGCCCCCTGTTCTATAAAAAAAAAAAAAAAGGTGATCTCCTGTGCCTAACACACGCAGTCGGCTTTTTGGGTTTAGCCGGTTTCCTCCCGATGTTTTCCTTCACCGTTCGAGCGAATGTTAAATGCGCAAAGTTTGTGCACAGCCAACATCATAATGCTTCTATTCCACTGCAATGATCACAGGCTGATGACTTCTGGGCGATCCGTTGGAAAAGAACGCCATTACTTTTACGCAGATGGCAAGGTAGTAGAAACAGTATCATTGGTACAATATACTATACTCAGCCGCAAATTGTTATTTGTGTGTAAGCTTGTCGACCCTTGGAGACAAGTGTTCGCACTTCGCAGGTGTTTATTTATATGATTTTTTTATGTTGGTGCTAAAAACTTTTAGTAACTTATTATCTAAAATCGATCTGTATTACACAGAGGGGAGTTACAGAGTATATATATAACTAAATAAATAAATAAAATCTGTAATGATACTCGTACAATGTTCTATTGTAGTCTGATAAATCTGTACTATGAAAAATGACACAACGTTCGCCAGTCATCTTATTGGCAAACCATTAATCATCAGCGACTTATATTAAACCCTTGCCAATATTGTAACATCTTTTATGATGTCATTCTTATGTTCAACAAACTGATGAAGAATTCAATGTCTGGTGACTGTGACTTTTGCTTCAAGAGTAGGAAAATCAAAGTACGTCAGAGGTGTACTCTGTACCTCCCTAACCTTTGACCATAATGGACATTTTAGCAATGTTTTCTAAGAATTTGTCACTTGTCTGGATGACGTCATGTCATATGGATTATTTCTGTATTTATTGTCTGGACATTCTATATTTAAAAAAAATATATATATATATACAATAGCTTTATTTATTTATTTATTATCTTATCAGTATCAGCTTCATAAGCTTAAGTATTCGTACAGGTACTTATTATACAATATCTAAACAATTACACTATATTCAAACATAACCAGGGACCGAATTTAGGGGCAACAAACGAGTAGAGGCCCCCTATCCCGAAATTATTTCCAAATAAAACTAACAATTTTTTCAGTCGAGTTTTCAATCAATAATTTATTGTTAAACCGAGTAGTTTCTCTTAGTTTTTAACAAACATAAAAATATAAATGCAGATCAAAAATTTCTCTTAACATTTAATAACAATATACTTAATCATTTTTGTACAAAAATAGATCAGAGAGAAAAAATATCAAAAGAAAAGTTTACTAGTCAGGATTGGACAATTCACACCAATTGACCTAGTCCCATGCTAAGCTGGTGAAGCTTGTGTTATGGGTACTAGGCAACGTATATACATACATATTATAGAAAGATAGACATATAAATACATATTTAAACACCCAAGACCTAAGCACAACACCAAATGCTCATCACATCGATGTTTGTCTCAGCCGGGGATCGAACGCAGTCAGGGGTACTAACCACTAGACCAATGAGCCGTCATATATTTAAAACACTTTTTCTTCCGAAGACTCAATTGAGGGGGTCCCGGGGTCTGAAGCCCCGGTTGCCCTCCCCTAAATCCGGCCCTGAACATAAACACAAAACACAGCTAACAATTATAACTTTTAAAAAAATAAAAAAAATATTTAATTGTAAGATTGATTATTATAATAAAAGAGGAAAAACAAAGCCATTCTATCAAATATAGGGTAGCAGAGATTTTTATATTATTTTATCAAGCGGTTTAATAGAAATAATAACCAGAAGTTAAAAGTGTAACATACGGAACTACTTGCTAGGCACGTGTCGTCACTTATGAAACACAGTAATAAATTCTGATTTGTATCGTTGCCAAGTTCCGTACTTGTGTACAGGTAGTAAATTGTTGCCTGCTGCGAAAATTAAAACACATTTTGTACTGTAATGGCTGCATTAAGGACACAATAACGACGCGGTCCGTGAAGCTCCTATTTTAATGCTCAATATTTTACTATTTTAAATGCTAAGTAAAAATTACGGGAAGTCAAGATCTAGATTTTATAGATAATGTTTATGAATCCAGAGCCAATAAACGCTGTATAATAATTTTATAGCCAAATATCGAGTATATTTCTTGATAATTCTCTTTTGTCCAATAAAGGGTGAATAAATTTATATTGTCTATAATTACAGCAACTCAACAGTTTATACAAAAAAAAACTTAATCATAAATAGATCTAGATACTAAATTAAACCATTTTCGTAAAAAGTACGGGTTATTCCTGTGAATTAAAAAAAATAGTGCGAATTAGTACTAGACTTTAGTTCTGTGAAATGTAATATTATATTAAGAGCAGTTTCAGCCTAGTGGCTTCAGCGTGCATCTCGCATCCTTGAGGTTATAGGTTCGATCCCCGGCTATGCACCAATGCTTTCTTTCTATGTGCGCTCGAACGGTGAAGGAAAACGTTGCAGGTTGTAGCTCCACTCATTTATTTGTTTTAATATTCTATGAAGCGATTAATACGACGCATAGAGAGATGCGTTCTTTAGTAAGATACTGGACTCTAGCTGAAGTGAAATCGAGCTAATTGTTAACTAATTAATATACGTAGCCGTTATACCACATTATAACGATGCCGGTTCGCGCGTTTAATTGCTCGCAATTAGTGACTCGTGTTCATTTACGAATTCCCGTCAGCAATATTAGCTGCTAGAATGTAATCAATCAGAGCAATTAACTGTTATGAAATTTGTATTAAATTTACCCACGTATGTCATAATATATAAACATCTGGAGCTAAAGTATATGTATACCTTGTCCCTAGGTCTTGGCCTCAGTTTGCAGTCATTTCTATGATTATGTGACGCATGGCCTAGATTTGTGGGCCCTTCTCACAAGGGCACTGCATAGACAAATGTTAAATACGTAAGAATTATCCGTCGCTGCACAGCTGGCATTTGAACGTGTGTTTTATGTTGACGTCTTCTCACTAGATGACGTGTTTATTAGGAGAAAACTTATTGAAATATTTTTAACTCCGTAAATTTGAGCTTGCTTCACAAAAAATCACGGCAACTAACTAAAGTTGTTGGGATGAATACCTACAGCTGTGTTTCGTCATCGGACATGGAGGCAGAATACAAAATTCCACCCGTATCACCTCGACGTCCGTCGTTACACAACTGAGCATTTTTTATGGCAGTTTTAGTCGCGTACCACCACTATGTGGAACCAGCTGACCACTGAAGTATTTCCGAACCAATTCGACTCAGGGTCCTACAAGAAAAGAGCGTACCAATTCTTAAAAGTGTCCATGGCCGGCGGTATCAGGTGAGCCTCCTGCCTATTTGCCTCCTGTTCTATAAAACAAAATTAGTTTTATTACAAAGCAAATAATCCTCAACAAAAACCAAAAAACACTTATAAGTATTAAAATTTTTTCCTATTTTCTATTGATTGACTTAAATAGTTTAACTTAGGTAGATCCTCTTAGATTATTTTTTTCAATTGAGAATCGTTTGACACCTTGATGATTGGTCAATAATAGATAAGCTATCCTTAAACATATACAAAAATTGGGCTTTGAGTTTTTTAAGTATATGTGAAACTTACACATATTTTTATGGTAAATAGGTAATTTTTTTAGTTGTGTGCTTTCAAATTAAGAAACTACTAACGTTATACAAATAATCCTACATTAAATTTAGTGTAGAAGCAAGTTAGGATTAGTAACAGAAATGGCCAGTTCTTCTCTTCCGTTCATATATATGTCTTTTTGACATTTATAAGTGTACATTGTGTCACCTATATAAATAAATGATTTTGATTTTTTTCTATTGTATCTATTAATTTTAAAGTGTTAAAAACAATGTTTTTTAGTATAATATTACTTCTCTCACTCCACACATATTAAGCTACAGCTTAGAAAGACCCTTTCTATACATTATGAAATCTTATGTCACTTTCACGGGATATTAATTCTACCGCACTTTGAAATCATCAATATCACCCTTATGTTACAACACATAAGGGACATTTTTGTATATATTTTGAGGGATTTGCGGGCAATAAGTGGCGATAAAATTGAGATATAACGCGACACGTGTCCCCGATTGGTTCCGAAGTGTTTGAACAAACACATATTGCCGTGTGATTGAGATTCTCTAGAGCAAAGCAAACACCCTTAAATTCTATAAGTATATGTCTTGTATCCATACAACGATTTGCAAATTCCAGTGGTTGATGCGATATATAAGATCTCTTCTGGCAGTATAGCCAATTTAGCTTAACACAGAAGAGTACAAAAACAAACAATGTAAATAAATAGCGTTCTGAAGAGTTTAATAGTATTTTTATGATAAACATAGAAATGTTATTCATAAAAATACTATTAAATTTTTCAGAACGCTATTTATTTACATTGTTTGTTTTTGTACTCTTCTGTGTTAAGCTAAATTGGCTATACTGCCAGAAGAGATCTGGATAGTCGCGACAAACCGTGTAGGAGTGATGGCAGGAGAAGTCAGTACGGCACGTTGGTCTGACCAAATTAAGACAGTTATGGGTCTCAACATCCCTAATGCCGGAATGAGATGAGGATAGTGTAGAGGCAAGTCGTAGTATAGGTTAGGGCTTTTCAAGGTAGGCATGACCTTCAGTAATGAAGAAGAAGAAGTGTTAGCTTAGCTCCCTTTTAGCTCGGGTAGCCTGGATCGCTAGTAGAATCGCGGTTTGGTTGCACGTGCAATTCCTCTTTAAAGTTTGCGTGCTTTACGTTTAAGAATATTACATCGCATCTAAGGAATCTCAATTCTCAATGTTTTATTGTGCAGAGAGTCGAAGTAATTTTAGTTCCTTTCGAGCCATACCCAATGCTATGCTTTTATGGATCTAGCTTAGATTGGCTGTATGTACCTACTCTTAGTGTTAAACGCATATCACCTATAACACGAACAGTTCGATTCCCGGTAACATAATTATTATTTCTGCATAATTAATATAAGGGCAAACATTTCAAAGGCTGTTTCAGCGCAGAGTAATCAGTCAGTCGTAGTCCAGGAATCCGAACAGAAATCCTTGGAGCAGTGAGTTTGCTCCGCGAAGCCTGCGAAGTGCCCAGGATACTTCTGACCATCTGGAAGAAGCTAGGCTGGCTTAGATAGCCAAGGATTTCAGCACAACGGACCGCGTCTAGGTGCGGAATTGGAGTCCACACTGCAAATGGTTTTTTTGTCTATTATTATAATTATAACCTTTAATTAATTATTTTTATTTATTATTACTCTTGACTTTGTAACAAGCTTAAACTTGTACATAAATCATGCAATTGGACAAGCTGAAATTTGACATTTGATGTACATAATAAATACAGTGCGGAGTCACCTGTCAACATGAAATTTGAGAGCTCCTCAAAGCGTTAACGAACCTATCACAGGCCGTATTATATTACATTTAATCTGACAAACTGACGATATGACGTATAGTGTACATATATGTTATTATATCCTGATACTGAGTAGGATGTTCAACCACAACAAAAGTAATCGGGAATGGAACTGCTGAAGTAGATAAGGAGAAATTATGCCAAATATTAATCTGGTCAAACACTTCATGTATGGCAATTAAGGTTTATAATAATTTGTACTACTTTTGGAAAAAAAATATTATTCTATTAATGATTATTTGTGTGAAATATAATAAATAATAATATATAATTAATATTAATTTGATTATATAGTAACAAAATAATATAAGAATTGACTATAAGGAAATGGTTCATAATGTAATGTAACTTCTATGTAAATGTCTACCTTCAAAGACAAATTTTCACGACATATGTATAATATGAGAAGTTTAGATTGTACCACAATAATATTGTTGTACCATATTCTTGCATATAAATTATTATTATAACGAGCCCTGGTAGAATGCGATAGTGACCCCTGGCCCCCCTGACCCCTAACGCGGCCTTGTAGGAACTACCCGTTGGTTTTAGTGGGTATTGCTCATCCCGTCTCTGAACAGCAGAGATTCTGGTGTGGGTCCAGTACTACCCCTAACTGTTGAGGGCAGGAGACTGCATTTTCAGGATGTTATTAAGTAAGGCCGTTAAAAAATGTATATTTTTTATTTTCTATTTAAATCGTCGTAAGTTTTTATCAATAATATTTCTATGCTGTACTTTTGCTCTCTTTTGCCATGGAAAATATCGTTACAAACGATAAGGCCGTATTCTCAGCTTTTTTTTCGTGTTCCATGTATGTCGAGTGCAATTATCAAAACGCAAAAGCCGGCAACGCATTTGCGAGCCATCTGGAAATGTAAGTGTCGGTATGTCATCAGATGAGCCTCCTGCCCGTTCGCTCCCTATTATATAAAAACAATACATATATATTTTTCATTATTAATAGATTATAACTAAATAATATCTGAATTGCAGGAATATGTCAAACAAGAAATACAAGTGGAAAAGTTCCCTTTAGTTTGTCGGTTGATTTGTGTGAAGTGTAGTGTGAGGTGAAATGAACCGATTACTTCCTCGGACTCGAACTCACAGACCGTGATAAGTGCTTTTGATTGAAAGCAATTTGAAGCTCGTGGAACCTATGCTTAGTTCAATCGATTTATTATAAAGTATAAGTATTCATTTATTAACGTAAATTATTATATATTTTTAATATAAACTAACCTACCTAACTAGAAATTTATATTGCACATACAAATTCGTAATTCAAATTAAACAAATGCGAACTCATCGTAGAAATAATATTAAATTAAAGCGAGAGCTGCACACGTCCAAAGATGATAAAATCCTTAAAGATAGGTTAAGCAGCAAAACCAAAAATATTTCATTCATTTATTAATAAAAATATATTATAAATGAACAGTATACACAAATAATAATGAAAATTGAGTAAAATGAAATTTAAAACAAATTGAAAATGTTTGGTCCGTGTGGCAGTGTACCTTCAACACTGGCAGCAATTCCACGCTGTATACTTATTCGTTGATGAAAGCACCAGCTCTGAGGTCACCGGTACTATCTACCAGGCGCCAACTTAAATCTTTGTAACAGTATAATTAGACGGATTATTTTTTATTATAATTCGTTGTACAATAAAAACATCAAACATAAAAACTCAAGGTAGCCCAGCCCTTGTTCAGAAAAAAACGTTTTTAGGTTCGGGAGTTAATAGATACATATCGTAATGACGGATTAACACTAAATATAATATATCAATTAATTTTAATGCGTGAAATCCAGAGTAAACGGTGTGTTGGTACACCAAAGTAGTAGAGGTAGAGGTGGACGGGTATTGCGGCTGCGGAAGAGTTGCTGCATCTGACATTGGACAAGACATGCTTCACGAGACTGACGGCCAAAGTCTTGTAATGGAGAGGCACCAGAAGAAGACGAATTGATGATAGACAATATCGAAAGAAGAGTGCATTGCGTTGTGTCAGTGTTCTGTCTGTGTGTTCTGCTCCATTACCCTTGCAAGGCTTTCGTCTCTTTCTATGAAATTGTATTTACATTATGATGAAAAGAGATGTACCTAACTTTAGAAATTACAATATTCTTAAGCTACATCGTAATAATAAGAATAATTAAAAATGGATAAATAGAAAATTTATATAAATTTTAAAAAATTTGGTCCCTGTGGCAGTGTAATGCGGGTAGCATTTCTTCCCTGTATTGCGATACTTATTCGATGATGAAAGCACCAGCTCTGGGATCACCGGTACCAGGCGCCACCTTAACTATTTAGTAACAGTACAATTAGACGGATTATAAGGATTATTTATAAGGGTACATCTGCACTTTAATCTTTCCTCATTGGATTTGCACCAATTTGCATAATTCTAAATTCTATTTCAGCGTAGATTTGTTTGTGTTTTTGTTGAAATTTTATCATTGTTGTTACAATGTTGCCTCGCTTTAATTAATTTAATGAAAGGGTCCCACCAAAGGCTTTTAAGTGCCTCAATAAATTTTCATAAAATTATAATTAACAGTTTACGGGATTGACTTATTGAATAATTATCCATTAATCTTTTTTTTAAGCTTAAAATATTTTGTTTAAATCATTTAAAACATAGTTATAACCCCCAACCCCTTACGCACAAATAGGTCGCTCTCCGGCAAAAAAAAAAAATAAATGCATCTGATTATCAATTTAAGAAATGACACACCAGTTCAAACAATAAACTCTGAACCAATACCGATGATTAATATTGGTTATATGTCCAACCAACAGATCTGCTGTCGCCGAAATCTAGTTTTCTATAAAAGGAATAATTTTCAAGACGTCAACAAATTATACAGACAAGAAGACCACAATCTATCATCCATGTTTACCTGGACGTTATAAAATGCAGCTTCAATAAATGTCGAGAGTATCATCGACACAGGGACGTATCGAAATTAATAATATACAGGTGTTTATAGTTTTTTTTATTTAAATTAATCAACGGTGGAACATAAACTGGTCACAATTTTTACACCACATTATGTATTTACATTGTATATTCGCGGATGCTTTGCCCCATGCGACTTCAATACAAAGAGTCAAAGAGTAAGAAGAGAGAGAGAGTGAGTTGTACTGCGATATTGTGGGCTACTCGATTGTGACGAAGATTCATGGATCTGGTTAGCGCTGTGCCTGTGTATCCTTTCTATAATATATTTCCGAAATTATATGATTGTCCTCCTTGTAGAAAATTTTTTTTTAAATCCTTCTATTTTACTGACTGAGTCATCATTTGTTACAAAAAGGTATAGGTTTTTTTTCTTGTGTATTGATACCATGTTTTAGTTTAGTACTTGTATTACTAATAAATAAATATATAAAGATGAACATTTTATTTATAGCAGAGGTTTAGATATAAATAAAGTTTAGGTAGAAATATTTATTATTAGTCTTACAAAAAGCCCCAATATTTTTTATATTGATAAAAATACTTGAGAATTCGTCTCTGCATTTTCCTCCCTGCGGCGTCACTGTCGGACATCATGTCTCAATATTAATCTCGTTGAAAGGACACTATTTTATTATTTAATTTAATATTATAATTATTATGTATGTACGTCGTAATACGGCTTTGCGCGTCGTGACACATTAATTACATGCTAGATTATGGCTTGGATCTATGCAAATCCAAACGTTAACAAGGCCTCGTGTTTGACCTAAGTCCTAGCCCTAGAATACATACATTATGTTATATATAATGCAAAGGGATTTATGTGTTGAGAGCGGAAAAATATTTATTCAAATATCTCTGTTTTTCTTGAACGAATTTGACCTCCGTCTGGATCGTGAAATATAAAAAAAAACGTGTGGCACTCGGGGACTGCCGCGGTAAAGCTATTGCATAGCATTTTTTATCAACTTATGCAGTTATAATTATTTATTTATTTTTTATTTATGCAGTATTTGTTTTTCTTTGATATTATTTCAATCTACCACTCTACCAGACTCTGACTAAAACGCCTATATAGTCTGTCTCACTCTAACGCGTACCGGCTGCACCGGCCCCGCTCACGCTACGTCACCTATCTCGTCAGAGACATGGGAATGCGCAGTATGCGTTTTATCCCACTCTAACGCGTAAGGTTTTTTTCGTTACGGAATTTCCTGATTCCGTCGCCGCATTCAAAGCTCGCGATAAAATCTATGCAATAGCTTAAAATGCTTTTGCCGTGAATGATTGAATTTGGAAGGGTTCTACGATCCCTGGTATGGTCTTCATTTAATGTAATAGGAGGCAAAGTGGCAGGAGGCTCATCTGATGTTAAGTGAATGAATGATGTAAAGTCGAATTCACTGGGCAGCTGGTTCCATATATTGGTGGTGCGCGGCAAAAACTTCCTTAAGAAACGCTCAGTTGTCGACGACGGACGTCCAGGTGATGCGGATGGTATTTTGTATTCTGCCTTGACGTTTTTTTTTGTTTTTTTTCATGACGTCCGATGATGAAACTCAGCTGCAGGTATTAGTCCGAACAACTACTCTAAACACTCTTCATATGAACATTAACTATATTCAATTTTATTACTAATACAAATCAATTAAAATAATATGAATAGTATACTTTAAAGTATTAGTTTCTACGAGTATTTAAGGACTTGTGACATGCCGTACTTCTCTATATTTCACGCAAATTTGCACGAAAATCGCCCAGTTTCAAACCTAAGAATCGCTCTAACATTGTATTAAGTAAATATTAGAAATAAACACAAACATGCAAAAGCCTCAATAAAGCGGTCACGTGCGTGATCCCGTGCCCGTAAATGTAAACCGATTGGCGTATGTTGTGTTCTGAATATTGATACAAAGAAGACTCTCCAATATCATATCAAAATTTTCATCACTGCTTTTTTTTTAAGTAGCTTTAACATAGGCATTGCGTATGTTAATAAATAAAATGTAGTTTTATTTTAATATAACCTAATAGGTATAATAAATTAATATAACAAAAAACAATAACTAACATTAAAACATAATTATTAAAATATTAATTAATTATTAAAAGGAGTCCCTTAAGGCAAGGTTTCGAAGATAGTGGCAGCGTTCCCCCTTTGAATAGCTAGACTTATTATTTGTCCGAGGTAGCTGCCAGCTCTTCGGTCTCCTGTGATGTCGACTAACCCATTTCCTATTTCCTTAAAAAGCCTAATAGCGCTAGGACCCCAAGGAGACAGAAAAAATGTTTTCGATATATAATATGTTTTCTAAAGTGTCTACTTTACAACAAAACACATTTGGACTTGTTATTTTCATTCCTGTTACATCTTGGGTATTAATTCCTGGTTCGATGTGGCAACGAAAACTAAATCCAAAGTTAATAACCAGAGTTCGTAGAGTACTCGCATTCAGAGAGGGATAAGTCGAAATATTAAACTTTGCGCAAAGAAATATTGCGCTGTAACCGACGGATTATGCCTCTGTCAACACAGACTGTTTGCTACTCTGTGCAAATCTGTGAAATGGGTTATTTGCTCTTGTTTAATTAAGGGACATTCCCATATTTTGGGATCATAGATTTAGGATTTGGCTGTATAGGCATTTGATCTAGAGGTCTGCCTATATATTAGATGTGTTATGTTTGGTCTGGATTAATCGTAACTAGTGCAGCAGTATTGTGATTACTCTGGTTATATTGTAATAGGATGAGGGTAGGGACAAAACGTCAGACACGGACGGTGGTTGCCGTGTATAGGACTCTTCTGAGTTATACATTTTTCCTTGTGTTATATGGAATTTTGGATTCTTTTTATAATAACTTTGTGAAGGGTTTTTAATTATTATTTTAATTAAGGTTTTGCTTCATTTCGTTGTGAAGCTATTTGAAATGTTTTTAGATTTGGGAAATGTCCTCATATTAAGTGTCCAATTATAGAATACTAACAATTTGTTTTATGTGGTAAACATTACCATATATAATAGGTTAGGATAAACCATAATCCTCCTGTCGCCCACCTTTATTTATTTGTATTGGCATGCATACGCCCGGATCGATTCCCTACGAAAAAAGAAATTGATTAGGTTTGTGTGTGGCGAAATTGCCTGATTAGTAAACGACAGATTTGTGGGAATATCTACGTTTTTAGCGTCTGACTGGAATTATGGTGAACACAATAAAATCCTTACCAAATTGCTGTAGTTTTATTAGAAGCAACTAGAGACTTTTCCATTATATGTACCATGTAATAAATACATTTATATACCAAAGAGTCGGTCTATTATTTAGAAATGAGACTCTCAACTCCGAGTCGGTCTAAATCCTGATTAAGCAGTTAAGTTTATTATTGGTGTATCTTAAGGTAAGATACAAATACAATCAAAAAAAATTTTTTTTTTTTAAAGACAATTCACACCAATTGTCCTAGTCCCATGCTAAGCTGGTGAAGCTTGTGTTATGGGTACTAGGCAACGGATATACATACATATTATAGATAGATAGACATATAAATACATATTTAAACACCCAAGACCTAAGCACAACACTAAATGCTCATCACATCGATGTTCGTCTCAGCCGGGGATCGAACCCGGGACCCATGGCTTCGCAGTCAGGGGTACTAACCACTAGACCAATGAGTCGTCAAAATGTATAAAAATGTATAAGATTTTGACGCGCAGCAGTCACACTAACTCTCGTCTCTGCTGTCCTTAGACCCCTGCATCAAGGACTTCTTTATAACAAAATTGAAAAGTTAATAAATTGAACTACACTTAACTGTGAAATTAACATAAAGAATAGTTTCCTATCTTAACAATATTCTAATTGCTCTCAATTTGCATTTTAATGGACAAAACTTCTTGATAAGCGCCCGTTTAAGTTTTCCTTTGTGTATCTTTCGATTCAACTTGGACTTTCTTACCGCGATAAATATCTTTTGCCTTTATTAAAAAGTCACAATGTTTTATTGTATGATACAACTATTAACTAAATAATATGTAATACTTATTCACTCATAGAATAAGTATCGCAATACAGCGAGGAAATGCTGAGTGTTAAAAGTACACTGCCACACAGACCAAACTTTTTAAATTTGTTTTAATTTGTAATTATAATTAATTAACTAAAAGTTAAAAAAGTTAGCCATCATTATAATTCCGTAACGTGTTACTAGTTCACGCAGTTCCTAATCCTATGTTAAACTATTAATTATATAAAAATAAGTCGGGTTTTCCTTCCTGACGCTATAACTCCAGAACGCACGAACCGATTTCCACGGTTTTGCATTCGTTGGAAAGGTCTCCGGCTCCGTGAGGTTTATTATAACAAAATTCAGGAAAAATTTCAACAGAAAAGCGGGATCACCAAACGAAATGTTACATAAAACGAAGCCATCTGGTGGCGAAACGGAGTTCGCCGAGTTTGCTAGTTAATTATAAATGAAACATTCTTCGTACCCAGAGATTTTGAATTACTTTTGACGAACACTTTAAGAACTTAAGGTCTACATCATCATACATATACAGAAAAGAGGTGTAGGTAGTAGGTAGGTGATCAGCCTCCTGTGCTTGACCACACCCCGTCGACTTTTTGGGTCTAAGACATGCCGGTGTCCTCACGATGTTTTCCTTCACCGTTCGAGCGAATGTTAAATGCGCCCATAGAAAGTCGATTGGTGCACAGCTGGGGATCAAACCTATGTTCGAGTCGCACAATGAAGCCACAAGGCGAACACTGCTATTTAAGACTTAAGTGCATTAAATAACGGGGCCTATACGAGTGTCGAGTATCACCATCTAAGAATGACGCATTTAAACTTGGTAACGGAGTCTTTTGTTCTGGATGTGACGCTGATTTATCTACTCTTTTAAACCTCTTAAGGCACAATTTTAACATTACTCTTCTTTGAAATATCTTTTTCCGCGGTCGGTTAGGGAAACAAAAAACCATATCCTCTTTTCATTTGAATAACGTTTTAATTAATTCCTTTGGGACGGTCCCAATTAGTCGACCGTTTCATCGTTTTAATATTAATTCAGAGATTAAGATAAATTAAAATTCTGGTGGATTAATAAAAATTGGATTGTATACATCCCTTTTGACTATATTAGTATTTTAAATGCTGTATGTCGTTTGAATAACTAGCCTTTGGTTTCAATTGATGCTAGTAATTGGGCATAACTAAATACCTATTACCTATAATTCGGTGCTTCATTTATACAGGTGTGTAGCAACCCGCACCCATGTTCAGTAACTTCTTTGTTATGGCATAAGGGGTAAAACGATACGCCCGAAGAGGGCAGTTATGGAACCTATAGAAACCCATTTTAGTGGGTGCGTAGTTTGCTTTGAGAGAGGAGTATGCTCTTTTTTTAAACAATTGGAGGTCGTATCTCCCAGGGAAATCCCCCTCCGGGATTCGATTGGACAGTTCGCTAGTTCGCGAAAGAATATGTCTTGTGAAGTGGACCGTGAAACTTACAATGCGCTGTGGCGATGAGAACTTGGAGAAACTAATCGTGTTACACAGAAGGCAAAAGATCACGTGGCCGTTCACCATCCATATGGACCGATCCATTGGAAAACTCATCGTTCACAAAACTATACACTGTTATAAGAGAGGCGCTGGACAGAATCCCGTGGAAACGAATCGTACGCTCCAGATGTTTCCTTGCTGACCACGTCGCTCAGATATGAGCTTTACAGAGAGAAAGAGAGAGAAGCTATCCATCACATTTTATTTTTTTATTCGGCAATTAAAATAAAAGACAGTTGAATTAATACTACGTATTTATTTATTTATTGGAAACAAACACCCACCGCACCGGATCAAACAAAACGCAAACCCATATATAAGTAACCCAAAACCCAAAACGTTTTTCGCCACACCCCTTTTTCACCTTCCGAGGCCCTTCCATCTTTAACCACTTCATTAAAAACAAAATTATCACTAACATTTCAAAAATCACATTACATACATTTACTAAACATCTCAAACGATATCTTGCTAACCTGTCGTATTCTGATACTGAAAATATTCTTATTGTACAAACATAGTTTTAATATAAATGTGTAGACATGTGTGTGAATAAAATGTGTAGAAATAATTAATATAATTTATAAAATACTGTTTTCATGTCAAAAGGAAGAGACTGGCTGCCCACAACACAGGGAATCCTAGTGTGGGGGCCAGTGCACTTTACTTTATCTAAATACCTTGTATATTGTGCATAATAAAGTTTTTTTGAAGTTATACTTCTTTAGGCGCGTTATGAAAAATTGGTGAGAGTGAAATTTTACGATGCGTGACACAAAATTATCAGTATGAAGTTTTTAAACCAGCCGGGCGCCGAGCGTGCGCGCGAGCGAGATGGGAATAAGACAATCTACAAGTAAAAATAAATAGAATATGCGTGAAGTTAGCAGCTATGCCAAGAATTTTAAATGACCATAATGACCTTTGTAGTACCTTTTAAACAAATAAAGGAGTTTTTATTATTTTTTCAAAGAAATTTAGCAATGCTTTTTCATAAAGACCTATTGTTACTTAGTTAAAAGGTTATGAAACATACCTAGTTATTAAATTGAATGAATAATATAATAAAATAATAAATAATAATTATTATTAATATTAATTAATAATTGAATAATATTAAATATTATTAAATTATTAACGTTAAATATTTATTATTATTATAATTAAGCCAAAGAAGTATAACTTCTTACGCGCGTACATAAGTACACGCATCCTTTTCTTTCTTTCTTTTCTTTCTTATTAAAAAAACCTACGAGGGAGGGCAAGAGGAGTCGCGCCATGCCATTATGTTAAGTTGTTGGATGTCTTTGCAGTTAATCATCTCGTTCCTGGAAATAAAACTGTAATATCAAGCGAACATTATCCAAAAAATAAACTTATATATATTTATTTATTTTAAAAAGGTCCACTAATACATACAAACACTTACAGAGAACACACAACATTTAAAGGGAAACATTACAATTAAAAAAAAGAAAAGAAATAATACAATAAAATAAATAAACTAGATTAAGAAATACAAATATGCAATTAAAAAAATATATTTTTCTTGTTTGCAATTATTATGGCTGACAGAACAATAGCTGCAGCATCTAATGCCTAAAGACATGGAGACTATCATAAAATGGATCAGCCGTGTATGTACTCAAAGCGTCGTTTACTGCAGATATAGATCTGTTTAGAGAAGCTTTACAACCAATATTGGTCAAAACTGCCCGTACGTAAAAAGAATCACATATTGTTGTTTCACTTCAAGAGAAAATTAACTGGATTTAAAACATTTGGTAATGTTATTACTCAAATGGCAATTATATACTTTTAATCTACATAATTCTAATTAAATTTTATAAAGATGGCTCCTGTAGGAGCCCCTACTAAAGTCATTAAAAGGATTGACTTATATGTTTGAGAATGAGACGTAAACACTTCTAACATACCCTCGTCCAGCTCTCAAGAAAGCTTTAGGCTGTATTTCGGTGATAGAGTCTCCAACTGCGCAGAGAAGTCCAGCTATTGTGATTTTCCTTATTTCCAATAATTGGTCTGAAATATTGAACAAATATTGAAATAAACTAAACTACGGTAGTGTGAAAACGCTTTTGATTCAGGACTTGGGGAATTTTTAGGCCCTTTTTTTATTTATCTTCTAATATATAAAATTCTCGTTTCCATCTTCCTGCGAAACGGCTTGACCGATTCTTATGAAATTTGTTATGGATATTCAGTAAGTCTGAGAATCGGCTACTATCTATATTTCAAACCCTTAAGTGATAAGGGTGTCAACCCCAAAAAAGAATATTTTTATTAAAAAAATTGTATTAATTTTTTTATGATACAGTATACAAAAATACATACAACCCCTAATGTTCACCCCTCTACGATCAACCCCTATTTTTTATTATAGTTGATGATATATTTCATTGAACTAAAAAAGTGTTTCCTAGAAATAATATACATGACAAAACAACGTTTGCCGGGACAGCTAGTAATTTATATTATAACTAGTGGACCCCACAGACGTTGTCCTGCATGATTTCTAAAGATTAGGATATTAAGCAAAGTTTAAAATCCCGACCCCAGGGCCTTTTCCGGGGGGTTTTTTGGAAATTAAAACCTTCCCCGAACCCCCTAAAAAACCAAAAAATTTTCTTAAATTTGGTTGTTTTTTTTTGGGGGGGTTCGGGCACCTCCACATGCCACGTAACCCACGGGCCTTCTCTCACTTCCTTCCCTCTAGTTTGACGGCTATGGGTGCTCTTGACTTAATTTTTTTAAATTTATTTTATTATGGGTTTTGATATAAAATTTGTTTATTTTATGAAATTCGTAAACCAGGGCATAGCAGATCATGTGACTATAACGATTAAATGTTAAAAATTAACTTGAACTAATTGTTCTATATAAAGTTCCAGTGTCAAACTAGTTAGGGATACTCCCAGTACAGCCCAGATAGACAACATCGTGAGGAAATCACAATCAGCAGTAATATTTAGATCAAATCAAAGTAATAACGCCACTGTACCCAACTAAACAAAACCTTACCCAAAGTGAACGCGTTAGGCCTGTTGGGTCGTTCGTACCAATGTCTGTCAGAGACAACAGAACGCAGTTGTTGATGAGCGATGATGCAATAGAATGTCGCTGGAACTGTTCCACCTGGAATGTATTTTTCGAGCCACATTCCAACTAGCAGGTCTATATCTTCCACGTCCTTGTACGTTTCTTTGAGAAGTTCGATTCTCTGTAAAAAGGTATACTTAAATCGTGGTTCTCAAAAATGTATTTAATTCTTATATTATTGAAATAAATTCAAAATAATTCTTTGGAATGACATACTAAGTAAGTGAATATATATGTAGTATTATTATTATATGATCCCACAGCTGGTGCTTTCCTCGCTCAACGAGTAAGTATCGCAATACAGCGAGGAAATGCTGCCAAACTTTTTAAATTTGTTTTAATATTTTTTAATTATTTTATTACTGTGTAGGTTAAAAACTTGTAAATAATTTAATTGTTATGATTACCAATAAACGTTAAACAGAATTAAAAAGTACTTTATATAATTAGTAGCATAGTAAAAAAATTCATTTATTTTTCCATTTATCTATTTCAGTACATATTATACAACTTATAAGATTTAAAGGATGGTACGAGTATTTACTATAATGCAGTAATGTAATAATGTCTAAATACTAACAATTATGTGTGGTGTACACAAATAAATTAAATTCAAGTAAGGTCATAAGAAATTTAAACGATTATTTTTTTATATTATGTCTTCTGAGCCGTGCTGTTCTAGCTTGAGCGTGTGACCCTCATCCCTGAGGTCGTAGGTTCGAACACGACTGTGCACCAATAGACTTTTCTTTCTATGTGCACATTTGACTAACGTACGGTGAATGAAAATATTATGAGAACATATTTCTAAATCTGAGGCCAAGAACAATTATTTTCATAAATCATTCTATCCATCGGTGAACTGAATGAAAATTTGTGCTGAAGTAGTTTTTGGGTGTATCAAGAGACAACAATGTGAAGGACCAACGCTGCTCCACGTAACGTACCTCAGGTTCAAACGCGTGACTTAAATCAGCGAAGCTCTTAATTCTGTCACCGAAGCAGTATTCTCTATACTTGATGTATGGAGCAAGAAAGAAGTAACGATTTTTGGCTAAATCGTTCGTGAACACGTCACTCGCTCGCTGATGAGGACCCAGGACCACCTCTGCCATCTTAAATTTAATAAAAAAAGTTAAATTTAGAAAATCGTTTTTAAAATGCCTACTTTGAGCTTCACCGGCCTTCCATAAATCTGTTATGTGCCAAAATAATATAATTAATTATATTATATACTAGCTGACTCGGCGAACTTCGTACCGCCTAACAATCGATTCTTTATTTTTTTTAAATCTTACCTGCTATTTGGGACACCGGGTCAGCTAGTAAGATAAAAAACAAAAAAGAAAGTCGATAGGTAAGTCAACAATCACATGATGCTCGCGCTAGCCTTAGCGGACTGTTCCTATTGTGATTGCTTGCCGTCCACTCTTTTGTTCTCGGTGCTACCCCATTTATTGTTAGAATTATATTTAGTTATTCAATTTAGGCATGTCAAAATGCAAATCTCATTATGTACCAGGTAGTTTACCTCATTGTTAAAAATTGTTTGTTATTGTTAAAACCTTTCGTAACATTATAACTTTAGTTTTATAAATTTTCTGCTAAAAAAACTCCCTTTGTCGCTACTCCCCTCTTTGAAGACACTCTCCTTAAAGCCTCAGCTAGCATCGGAATACTGGGCGTTGACATATCGAATAACGTTCAGTTTCGCGGTCATCTGGAAGGAAAGGCTAAATTAGCCTCCAAAAAGCTTGGTGTGCTCAGCAAGGCGAGACGGTACTTCACTCCGGGCCACCGCTTGCAACTATATAAAGCGCAAATTCGGCCCCATATGGAGTACTGCTCTCACCTCTGGGCGGGAGCTCCCCAGTACCAGCTCCTTCCACTTGACCGTATTTAACGAAGAGCGGTTCGAATCGTCGACGACCAGTCACTTTCTGTGCGTGGCGGTGGCGTTGCGTAGAGATGTGGGATCTCTCTGCATCTTCTACCGCATTTACCATGGAGAGTGTTCAGAGGAGTTGTTCGGTCTAATACCTGCAGCTGAGTTTCATCATCGGACGTCAAGGCAAAATACAAAATACCATCCGTATCACCTCGACGTCCGTCGTTCCACAACAGAGCGTTTTCTAAGGCAGTTTTTGCCGCGCACCACCACTATGTGGAACCAGCTGCCCACAGAAGTATTTCCGAACCAATTCGACTTAGGGTCCTTTAAGAAAAGAGCGTACCAATTCTTGAAAGGCCGGCAACGCACTTGCGAGCCTTCTCGCATTGTGAGTGTCCATGGACGGCGGTATCACTTAACATCAGGTGAGCCTCCTGCCCGTTTGCCTCCTATTACATAAAAAATAAAAAAAAAAATTTATAAGTTTTTAAAAAAGCAAAATATCTGTAAAAACGTGTCTAGTTGTAAGCTTGTTACATTCCAGGAAATAATGTACACTGGATATGTAGCACTATAAATTTTTGTGAAACAAAATAAAGAATTTTTGAAATTGAAATTGAATCACATGATGTCCAAAAATAAAATTACAAAACCCTTTAGATTCTTGTTGTACCTTTCCGCTGACACTTAAACTTTATGGTATGGTATTAAAGTTCAAATTGACTATAAAGTATTATTACGAATCTTTTGTATGGGATATAGAAAATAAATAAAAGATATAGAAAAGTTTTTAGACTTTATCTAGCAATTTTTTAAATTTTTCTCTCCGTAAGAACTATCCTCGTACTTCAAGGATATTATAAAAGAATTACCGAAATCTGTTCAGCTGCCCTCAAGATTTGCGCTTCGCAAGCGGTTCATTTGTATATTAAAGATTAGAATCTAGTTACATATATAAACTAGCAGTTTACCATTACGATACAGAAATGTCTAGAAGGCTGCAGACATTATGTATAATATAAAATTTAAGGAATTTAATTTTTCTACATAACATGGGGCAAAGGGCAGGAGACTCACCTGATTTTAACTGAAACGACCCCTCATGGACACCCACATTGCCAGATAGCACGCAAATGCATTGCGGGCTTTTTTAAAATTGGCACTCTTTCCTTGAAGGACCCTAAGTCGAATTGGTTCGAAGTGGGCAGCTGCTTCCACATTCTCCTCGTATATTAACGTGTTTTATAAACAATGACTCACTTGTTAATTTTGAGTTTAGTCCAACCGTTTCTGATTCAGTTCTTAGTTAAACAAATACGTATAACTGGAGCAAATAAAAAAATATAATTTTACACTTGGTAAAGAGGCAAACCATACCCGGATATTATATTGTTTTATTAGCTTTATCGAACTCATTTTAATGCTTACGTCATAGTCTACAGCATTGTCGAACTTGGCCATCGGCTGTCGTATCGCCCCTTGAGTGATGCCGTCGATGTTATCCACCACATAACCAGTTCTCAACGTCATATTCACCAATTTTAAATCATTTAAATGGTAACCTTTGCTATCGTAAAGTCTGTAAATAAAATAATTATTGAAGTGAAACTTCTTTAGGCGCATGAGGGTAAAAATTTTACGGAACGTCACGAAGATGTGCAGATTTGCGAAAGAAAAGGGAGAGAACGATTGAGAGAGAGTGGGAACGGCGAATTACCTTATAGACGTTCTATTTTTAAAATTAAAATTCCGTAAAGAGAATTTATGAAAAATTAGTATTTTATATTTTATGCAAAATAATTTATTGAAATCTCAAATGACGAATTGTAAATTAAAATGCCACGTGTTTTATATCGAAAAAAAATTTAATATTTCAATGACAATTAAACTCCTAACATATCTTTCTTTTCCCTCCCTTTAAGTCTCGGAAATCTTAAGTTTTAGATTTGTATAAAGACCTAAAAATTTGTTTGCCAAAGAAGTTTCACTTCTGACATGACGTACTTTGTACTATAAAATATATCATCCAAATCTCACTTGCTCTTCGCAGACTACATTGTCGTATTCTCAGAATACCCTAGGCAACTGGAAAGCATGTTACAAGAACGGAGCGGAGAGTGCTAAAGCAGGACTGTCAATGAATATCTCAAAGACTTCAGTCTTTAGCGATGAAAAATTCAATAGAAGTGCCAATAAACGCGAACGAAGATCAAGTTGATTATGTAAATGAGTATGTCTACTTAGGACATTGAATAGCTAATAGAGAATGCATTGGCAAAGAACTGGACCGTAGAGTTACAAATACTTGGAAACTCGGGTTTAGGCGGTGGTAATCTCTAGAATTAAACCTTACAATATATCAAGTGTAAAGTCACTCGGTTATCTTGAAATTAGAAGATATATGTATAGCTGCAGTTGAAAATGTTACTTGTTTTAAATTGGTTTAAAGTGCAGCATCTGTTATCTCTTATATAATTCTCTAAAAAAAAAAATACTAGAGATGAAACGGATTGTTGTGCCGGATACCGAATACCGAATATTCGGCCAACCTTCAAACCGGATAGCGGCATATACGGCCGAACATAGTCGAGTAGTGCTCAGCTAATGCTGTACAATATCCAAGCTTAGAGAAGTTTTCCTTTCAGCGTCCTGCAGCATTATATATAGCAAAAGACTTGTCGGAAGCTGGCCTTGTATATGTTACGAATACATGCGAATCCGTCTGTTGCCTTTTAATACAGTGATATTGGTATTTATTAATCATAATCTGCTCTTAGTGCATTTTAAGTATGAATTTTTTTGTTCTGTTATTACAAATAAGTGATTCTCTATGCTAAATATAGTTCTTTCAGTCTTTATGTGGTATTTATTTGATATCCGGATACAAGTTTCTTATCCGGTATTTAGCCGGATTTAACATTTGAACCGGATAGTTACCAAATAACCGTTTCATCTCTAATAAAAGGGTGCGTGTACTTATGTCCGCGTAAGAAGTTATACTCCTTTGGCATTATTAAAAATAGTTTTTGATTGCATGCAAATAATTAATTACAATTAAATAATCAAAGATTGGAATAGGAGTCATTATAGTCAATACAGTTCAGTTTACATTTGAAAAATGAAATAAATAAATATTTATTATTATTCTCTTACATTAAGTGTAACATAAATTCTATTATTATTCGAATGTTGTTTTTAAATTATGTCCAATGCCGTAGCATCTTCCGTGGGCAACTTCATTCTGTTAATTTTGTATCACGGTGTGCGCACATCGTAAAATTTCACTCTCATAAATTTTTCATAACGCGCCTAAAGAAGTATAATCTCAAAAACTTTCAGCTTACTTAACAGTCCCCTCTTGTACGGTGTGCATCCATCTCCAAGTGAACGGATATTCTACAGATATTTGAGGAGCGAGGCTGTCGTCATATATATCTCGGAATCCTAAGTCTGGTGAAATCACTCCATCGTTGATAAGGTTCTCTCGACCTGTAGTGATTAAATTTTGCTGCAGTTTTAGCTGTGTCGACCCGGGCAGTTCATGTTTGTGTGCGTGGTATTTGATTGAGTGGATTTAAAACCACGATGTCTCGATTGTATTGAAATCAATAACGTCAAGGGCAATTTTGTTCACATACACATGATTGAAACATAAGCATTCATACAGGAAATGATGAGAAAATATTTTACTAATATAAAAAACACACGCACAGAACATCCATGTATAACAATGAATACACGATACAGATACATAAAATTAAAAAAAAATCTGACCATAAAACAAAGATGAACAAATCTTTATTTATTTATTTTTATGTAACAGGGGGCAGGCTGGAGGCTCACCTGATGTTAAGTTATGCCGCCACATATACAATGCCAGAGGGCTTGCAAGTGCACTGCCGGCCTTTAAATTTATCAGATGATATCCATTGATGAAGTCTTAATCAGAATAATCTTAATAGCTACGTTAGTACAACTAGTAATTATTGATACATACCCATGATCAAAGGCAGTACTTCATAGTAAAATATCTGGGTGATAGAGGCGATAACGATATCTTTGGCAGTGAAGAAGAGTCGGTCATCATCCCAGCACGGATTCACTCCACCTAGAGCAGTTGCGATTACGTTGTGGTATCGCCAGATCCAAACAGCCATTAAGTGACTACCAAGAATTGTATTCGGCCCGACTTCAGCTGGAAAATACAAATAATGTCTGTATAATGCAACAATGTACTTTATAAAGTTTAAAGAGTTATTTTTTTACTATAATAATTAATATTCCTTTAAAGGTAAAAATTTACCCCCCACTCTAATGAGGTAGGGGTTTGTGGAACTCGAGTTACTTCAAATACTCTAGTCGGTACTCTTAATTAAAATTAGGCCTACTTCAAATCAAATTAAAATATAAACATTCGCTTTAACGGTGAAGGAAAACATCGTGAGGAAACTGGCTTTCCTTAGACTCCAAAATTCGACGGTGTGTGTCAGGCACAGGAGGCTGAATACCTACATGCCTATTAGATTGACAAATAACCTAAAAAAGGTTGTAGAGCCATTGTTTTTTTTTATATATTAGGTCCTTACATATGAAATTGGCGTATTTCGTACTGGCCACTTTAATCACGATGTTCTCCTCTTAAGGAATTCCAAATTCAAATTTGTACAGCTATTTACTCATGTATTTGTGCTTCGATGACCGTCATTCATTTGTTTTTTTCTTCTGTTTTTTTTCTGTTTGCGTCACTCATTTTACAAAATGGAAAACTTAAAGTATCGCATTATTTACGAGTACGAATTCCGCCGTGGCACTAGTGCTGCGGAAATGACTCGAAGGGCAAATGATGTGTATGGCGGTCATGTTTCAAAAGAAAACACAGTTCGTTTTTGGTTCCAACGTTTTCGTTCTGGAAATTCCGACCTGCAGAATAAGCCCCGTGGACGGCCTGAGACCCAAGTTGATAATGAAGTATTGAAGGCTATTGTGGAAGCGGATCCATCGCAAACCACGTCCGAGTTAGCTGCAGGCTGCGGTGTTAGTGATAAAACTGTTTTAATTCACTTGAAGCAAATTGGGAAGATTAAAAAGCTTGAAAGAAGGGTACCTCACGAATTGACTGAAGCAAACCGGCAAACGCGCGTCGACTGCTGCGTTACATTACTGAACCGGCACAATAATGAAGGTATTTTAAACCGAATCATTACCTGTGATGAAAAATGGATGCTTTACGATAATCGGAAGCGCTCAGCGCAATGGTTGGAACCTGGCCAGCCAGCCAAATGCCCCAAGCGAAAATTAACCCCAAAAAAGTTACTTGTAAGCGTTTGGTGGACTAGTGCCGGTATTGTTCATTGCAGTTTTCTCAAATCTGGCCAGACTATTACGGCAGATGTCTATTGTCAGCAATTGCAAACCATGATGGAAAAGCTAGCGGCTAAACAACCTAGGCTGGTCAATCGCTCCACGCCACTGCTACTTCACGACAACGCTAGACCACACACTGCACAACAGACGGCTACCAAATTAGAAGAGCTTCAATTGGAATGTCAATGACATCCTCCGTACTCCCCGGACCTTGCTCCAACAGATTACCATTTTTTTCGAAATTTGGACAACTTCTTGCAAGGGAAAAAATTTAACTCTGATGGGGCAGTCCAAATCGCCTTCACAGATTTTATTGATTCCCGTCCGACTGTTTTTTTAGTAAAGGGATCAATGAACTACCTATGAGATGGCAAAAGTGCATAGAAAACAATGGTTCATACTTTGATTAATTAAATATATTATATTTAAAAATTTTAGACTTTTTGTTCCTCCCATACAAAACGCCAATTTCATATGTAAGAACCTTATATTTTGCTGTAACTGTGTACATGACTTGAACAATTTTCTTTTCAGTTGTGACACATTTAGAACACATTATATCCTTATAATCATAATCCTTTATAAACTCGGCGTCAAAAAATTCGCACCTTTCTTAAAATTCGTGTCAAGCGATTATAAATTCTAAGATCCTTCCTGTACCCTATCATTATTAGTATCGTTTAAAAGCTCAATTAATAAGCTTTCAAAATAATAATCATTTGTTTACGGAAAATCAAAAACCACAAATCGCCAGCACTTTGATTAAAAAGTGGCGATGTACGCGTTTGGAGGCTTACTAATTGTACGAGCCTGGACGCGTATAAAACGAGGGGGTAAAAGTCAATTATGGTTTATTTGCTATCCAGACGTCACAGAGGTCACACCTGAAGAGCTTCGACAAGAAAAAACCCAGTAAAAATGGATACCACGGCAGAAGAAGCAGCTTAAGTGGTGGCCCTACTGCAAATCGGAATACGGCAGGTTGCAGTTGCTCGGCAACTGAAAATCAGCCGATTTCGAGTGCAACGGGTATACCAACGGTTCCAAGAGACTGGAGGTTACATTAGGAGACATGGAACCAGGAGACGTCGCTGCACTACGGACAGAGGTGATCGCTCCATTATGTCGACGTCTTTGCGGAACCGCTTCTACAACGCTGTGGAGCTGCAGCAGCGGCTTTGAGCTACTCGAAGGACAGCTGACAGCGTCTCCACTATCAGAAGAAGGCTGTGAGAGAAGAATTTGCTGCCCCGGAGAGCTGAGAGCTGCTACAGGCCCCCAATTGACTGCCATCCACCGGACGAAAAGGAAGCGATTTTACGAAATGCGCGTGCCGTGGACATTCGACCAGTGGAGGAATGTCCTGTTCTCCGACGAAACCCGAGTGTGCCTGTATACCAACAACATGCGTAAGAGAGTCTACAGGCGACCAGGGGAGCGTTTCACACCAGCCTGAACCGTGGAAACCGTCGGGTATGGAGGAGGATCCTGCATGTTCTAGGGCGGCTTTTCTATCGACGGCAAGATGGACCTCGTGTGCGTCTCCAGAGCTGGAGACGGTCGCGGCCAGGGGTCTCTGACTGCCCACCGGTATATCACCGAGATTTTGGAGGAGCATGTGGTCCCATGTGCAGGTTTTGTCGGAGCCAACTTCGAGTTCATGCACAACTACGCCCGGTGCCACACAGCCTTGATTGTCATGGACTACCTACGTCGAGTTGGCATCAAGGTTATGGACTGGCCAGCAAGAAGCCCCGACCTCAATCCTATCGAGCACCTCTGAGACGAGCTGAAATGGCGAGTTCGGGCCCGTAATCCAGCTCCTGCCACTCTCGATGAGCTTCGAGATGCCGTCATCGAGAAGTGGGATAACATTCCCCAGGAACACGTCGTGACGCTCATCAGGTCCATGACTGACCGCTTGGAAGCTGGTCGGAGGGCTAGAGGAGCCAACACTAGGTTTTAAGACTAATTTTTAAAGATTGTCATTGTTTATTTTTAATTTTTGTATTGTTCCTTTTCTTTGTAATTTTGATCAGAATACACATTTTTCACATTTTCCCAGAATTTTCTTTTTTTATGGGGGTGGTGGTCAATTTCCTACTGTTTTCAAATAAGGGATTTCATTAGCTTTCAAATGATAGGATACAGGAAGGATCTTCGGAGTTATAATCGCTTGACACGAATTTTAGGAAAGGTGCGATTTTTTTGACCCCGAGTGTATTTCCTCTAAGTCTGTTTTACACCCAAGAAATAAATAAACCAATACACATATACTCACGTGTATCGTGGCACCTCGTTTCCCGTGGCGGTTGGTTTGCGTAACACAAATTAGGTCCTTTGGTACTCGGCGGCCATATTTTGCCATTATCGACTTCGTACTTGAGCAGACCTTTCTGGAACATTCTACCTTTTTCGTTTAGTACCTTCATGCGAGTGCCATATACGTTGGAAAGGTCTAGAGCTGGTGTACCAGAAATGGCCTGAAATTTAAAAAAAATATTATTATTATAATTGTCATATTGGACGGGGAAAAATTTGTATGGCATGTTTTATTTATTTCATTAAATCATAAATCTAATATTTTCTATTTCTTACTAATTCTACTAACGTAGCTTTTGGTATTGTTGTTACTAACAAATTAATTAATTAAATGTATATTTAATTAAGGTTAAATTAGAGTTAAAAACCCAATTTCAGCAGAAAAATATTTTACCTAAAATTATGATTTATACATAAATAAAATAAAAATAAGTTATACGTTAAGATAAAGATAGAAAAGGGGTAAATAGTGTTTTCCCAACTGATAATGATGAAGTATATAAACACTAATTAAGTTATTAGCTGTAAAATTCCACTAATTTGGATTTCCTTTAATCAAGGTAATAACAGAATAATTTTATGATTATACAAAAATGAATAATTCAAATAAATGTAAATAATTGTTTAGTGAAGTTAATGGTCGACGAAATGTTTTAAATTTACACAAATTAAGGTTGCTGTCTTCGGCAACATATAAAAAATAATACCTACCTAAAAGCTTTATACTCATTAACAAAAATGTTATCTAATTAATCTCCTGAATAATTTCAATGAATGTTATGTGGGACTTTAGTAAAACCCCAAATGAATAAGGCAGATAACACATACTATACTAAACACCAAGGGACAAGTAATTTCTGTGGCAATTCAGTAATGATCTCAAATCTACGTCCAATCAAGTCTCGATGATCTCCCACAAGCCATACAATCTACTAACTATGAGCTGGCAAAGATAGTAGTTGACTGGAGTAAAAACTTTGGTCTACTAATCAATGCCAACAAGAGTAAAGTAATAATTATTGGCAGCCCTTATTTCACGTCGAGAATTGATTGGGCCAGAGTACCTCCTGTACATATCGACGGTGTGACTTTAAATATTAGCCGTACAGTAAAAAATTTGGGGGTTTTAATTGATCAAAATTTGTCCTGGGAGCAGCATGTTAAAGAAGTTAGCCGCAAGTTGTACGGTGCCTCCAGTATCCTTCGACGTCTTAGTAATTTTCTTCCCTTTAGTACTAAAACCTCACTGGCTAAATCTCTCCTCCTGCCGGATTACTGGACTACGCTGATTCTTGCTCTTCCTATCCAAACCAGGAATTGCTAAATAAACTGGATTGTCTCCAAAATTTCTGTATCCGATTTATATTCGATCTAAGAAAGTACGACCATATCTCTGCGTTCCGTAAGCGGCTAGGCTGGTTACCCATTCGTCAGCGACGTGATGCTCATTTTTGGGATCCCATAACTATAGCTTACGCTCTTCCGAAAACTGTATCCTTGAAATCCCATGTCATAACTCCTCCTTTCTTGGCGAGTCCTTTAAGGTCTCTGCAGTTAAGCTATGGAATTGACTTCCAGTCCCTATTCGCTTAGCTCCTTCTCTATCTTCCTTTAAATTTCTTCTGTACAAACATTACCTGTCCACATCGTTCATTAACTTTAATAATACCTACTAACTGACGTGAGACTGATCTTAAATTAAATTCTGAAATTAAATTATAATGATTCATGTACACTTTTTTTTTTTCATGTATCCTTTATTAGTTTAGTTTGGTTTTTGTTCCTGTTTAGTTTCTTTTTCTGAACAACTATATGTAATACATGTATTTTTGCACTTGCCTACCTTATGTAATTTAATACTTAACATCAGGTGAGCCTCCTGCCCGTTTGCCCCCTGTTCTATAAAAAAAAAAAAAAAACATACTCTTTCAGGAACAGTGGTGTTCGGAGTGCAGCCAGCCGATTGAAAAGATTCAGGTCTTGTCATGTTAAGGCAACGAATGTCGGAAAAGCGATGTATCGGATCATCGTTTGGAATGGCGTTAGGGACACAGGCATAGTCTTTCTTGCCTCTTTCAGAGCAGCAAAACGGCTTCCATATTAAGTAGGATACTGAAAACAAAATTTGTTCAACTTTTCTTCGTTGCTTTGGTTGGCACATAATATGTTTTGTTAAAGATATTTAAGTATTTTTCTGTAATCGAAATATTCGCATGTACCACTGAGTCAACTTCTGTAATTCGCAATATTTAATAACAAAGATAATGATGTATATATGCAAGAAATAGTTTCCGTATGTTACAAGTTATATGATGGTCTAAGATCCCGATATACAACGACCTTCACCGAGATGCTTATTTAATGAAACGTATTTTATATTTAATTTAATATGTAATTTAATTAATATTTAAAAAAATATTTTTTTTTAAATATTAATTAAACATACTCTGGACTGAAATTTGCTAGGCAACCCATATGGATTTTATTTATTGATATATTAAATTAAATATAAAATACGTTTCTTTAAATAAACATCTCGATGAAGGTCGTTGTATATCGGGATCTTATACTATGAAAAAAAAGTAACGGCGCGCGGCGATTCCTTGTGTAACATATAAAGATTATATTAATAAAAACAAAATATTGTGTTTTACACAATAATACCTGTATCTTGCAGAGAAAGAAAATCTCCAAGAATGAATACGAGGAAATGTGTCAGCATGTGTGTGAAGGTGAGGCTTGGGATATGTCCTTCTAGAAGCACGCTGGTTCGCACTGCACGAGGCAGCGGCATTTCTTCACCGCCTTTAGTTAATTTTGGCTCAAATCCCATAGGTCCTGCAGAATTATCAGTAATAAACGTTTAATACTATGCTAGAGAGAACAGTGTTGACCTAGTGTCTTCAGCGTCTCATCCCTCTGGTCGTAGGTTCAATACCCGGCTGTGCAACAAAGGACGATCTGTCTGTGTGCGCATTTAACACTCGCTCGTACGGTGAAGGAAAACATCGAGAGGAAACTTGCCGTCGAAGTCAAATGGCGTGTGTCTGGCACAGAAGGCTGATCACCTACTTGTCTATTAGATTGACAAACGATCATGAAACAGGTACAGAAATCTGAGGCCCTGACCTAAAAACGTTGTAGTGCCGTGCTACTGGTTTCTTTTTAAAACCATGCAATGTAGAAAAACAATTTTATCGCAACTATTTATCAGGCCTTATTGACTAGCATTTATGGTTAAATATACATATATTGAACGTTAACCGTAAAGAAAATTTGTGAAATTAATGTGGGAAGTGAAAAAAACTCTTTTACTTTATGAGATAATATGGGAGAAAGCTGGCGCAACACTATTATTATGGATATATACTATAGAAGTTATACACTCCCAAAGCTAACAGCTTGGTAGAGCTATTTTATAGTACAGAGTTTTTAAAAATCGACATAATGTACTACTTTTTGACAAAAATTATGACTCTATTCATTATTATTTGGGTGAAAATTATAATTTAATGTGATGATGTTGTTTTAAAATCATATAAGAATTGACTAATTGATATGACTCATAATGTAATTTTAACTTTATTTAAAATTTTAACCTTTTAAGAGAAATTTGCATGCGAAAAATATGTGAACTTCAGATTGTACCACCATAACAGTTATGTACCATATTCAAATAAATTATTATTTTTACAATACACCTTTACTATAATACGGTGGTAGCATCCTATATGTTGGTGTATGACCTGCACCGATGGTGATGTACTTCAAGTTGTTACAGGACCCGTCCAACCTCCGACCTTCGTGTGGGTTGCATGGCAGGATCTCCTTGGTACACCAACTATAACAATTATTATCAAAGAAAGTTAGGCTTGGTTTTCTATATTATAATTATTTCGTATATCTGTACCTACTATTCTGAGTGACCTAAACATTATATTTGATTGTTATTAGTTTTTTAATGCTGCCAGCGTTAAAGGTACACTGCCACAGGGACTAAACTTTTTAAATTTGTTTTAATTTTCATTTTATTTATTTTTAATTATTTTTATTATTACTTTATAGGTTAAGAAAATTGTAAATACTGTATTTGTGTAAATAAATAAAATTAATTGTTTTTTAATAAATAATTTGTTTAGATAATAATTACACCTCAGTATTGTCTAAAAACACAATAAATTACTCTTCTCTGACAACTTGAGATTACTATAGATTTTATCAAACATTATGTTTATGAAAGACATCTCGCATCGACTTCAAGCCTTTTTCAACCGCTGTCATCGCCATATTCTGGGTATCTATCTGGCCAAAAAGATCTCTAACGAGCCACGTTGGGAGCGCTGCCTAGAAACCCCGATTAGCCAGCAGATCAAGGAGTGGAAATGGATAGGCCATACACTCCGAAGAGATTCCAATCATATCCACAAGCAGGCGCTTGATTGGAACCCTCGTGGAAAGCGTGGTCGTCCCAAGCAAACCTGGCATCGTGCAGTTGCAGATGATAAGACGGAAAGTCTTGGAGCGAGGTGAATACGAGGCTTAAGACTGATGATGGAGACTCACAGTGGACACCCTCTGCTGCATCTAGGGATAATAGGACTCTTAGTCAAAGTAGTCACGTTTATAATACCTCGGCTATCACATAATGTTAGCCCGTATGAAACGTAAGAAAAAACCCAAATTTTTACATAATCATAATTATGTTAAATAAGTTTTTGTCCTACAAAACTGGAGGTTATTCACCAAAGACATATACGATTTATGACATTAAGACGGTGTGGAGTTAAAATAATTGTAATAGCGGACGCAAGTGTAATTAAGTTTTTATTTAATATATTTAATAGTCTAAGGTCAAAGTCGTAAGTCTTAAGTAAATGTTTGAACTAAAAATTAAATTTTACTCGTATTTCCTGCACATTATTTTGCTTTTGCTTGTAAGTTTGCTTTTTACTCCAGGTCCTTCGTATAACATTCAGGAATTTTAATACGATATTTAATACTATTCCTTTTTGTAAATCACAATCTTTTCTCGAGAGCTGTTAAATATAAGATTAAGTTAAAGTTAAGTTAATTAAGTTACACAGAAATAGCGAGCCACTTCAATATTATGTAATGAGGGTATTACATAATATTAAATACATAATATTAAAACTAATAGAATCGTAATTTCACGTATCGTACAACTGTCTTCTTTTGGCATAGATAATACGTTTTTATGAACGTCAAACGTCAAATAGAATATAACTTTCAGGACTTGAAACCACCGTTTTTTATCGTGTCTAAATAACAAGTTTCGTTAACTTTTCAGAACTACCCTAAGAATTGGCGCGAATTCTTGAAGGACCCTAAAAAATTGGTTGGTGGTAAATGGATGCACCGATTAACTTATTGAACAATGTTGAAAATAAACAAAGCCTATGTTCGGCGCTAATTTTGTAATAAACTACTGGACTAATTTTAAAAAGTATGACACTATACAGTTTTTGACCTCGTTAAAAATATACAAAACTTTTCAAATAATGTTAGTTAAGATGAATTTAATATACTACTAACTTGGTGATTTACTAAATAAACGTTCTAAAACTATTCTAACAATAAAAACAAGTCTCCGTATTTTAATTAAATTTTATGAATTTATTTTTATAGATAAGAGCAGTGTTGGCCTAGTAGTGTCAGCGTGTGTTTCTCATCCCTGAGTTCGTAGGTTCGACTACTGGCTTCACCCATTGGCTTCACCCATTGGTGAAAAGATAATCCATTGATTATCTTTCTATGTGCGCATTTAACATTCGCTCGTTCAGAAAAAATCATGAGGAAACCGGCTTACCTTAGACCCAAAAAGTCGACGGCGTATGTCAGGTACTAATCAGGGGACTAATTTATTTATTTATTTATTTATTTATTTAATAACAGCACAATGGCCAAACTTAGACTAAAAACAATAAACAATACAATTAAGATTTACAATACAGGGTAGCATTACCCTCTTATCCCCTCCAGGTACACTCTGAAAGCCCAGTATACCACCCCCATAAGCTTCCCAAACAGGTCGCTCTCCGGTGAAGAGTCGAGAAACCCATTAAGCAGTGAGAGTAGCCGGGGGAATGGGCGCTTGTTGTCGCTGGACAGTGCGAGCCGAACGCACAGCGAAAAGGTTATGTTTCCGGCAGCGGCAATATTTGTCCGGGACGTATAGCCTCATGATCTCTCCCAGCAAGTATGCGCTTTCCGTTTCATTCTTAATTACACTCAAACCAAACCTGACTACCGAAAAATCCCTACGAAGCTCTAATGAATTATACCCTAACACCCCCATCAAGAACTTAGTAGGGTAGAGGTAAGGAAAGAAATTGTATCTTCTTTTATACAGATTTCTCAGGAACTTCTTTTGAACTCGTTCAATCATATCCCCATAATACCTTTCATAAGGGGACCATATGACGCAGCTGGTTTCGAGAATTGGCCTTACTAATGATGAATATAGCACCCTAGTGGCAGTATCCGTCAGACCAGCCGAATTTCGCAGGACAAACCCTAATCTCCTAAAAGCAGCATCCGTAATCGTCCGAATATGCTCCGCAAATGAAAGATCGGGTACAAACAGGACACCCAAGTCGCGGACTCTGTCTACGCGCCTAATAACTTTCGATCCTATGCTATAGTCGCAGAGTATTTTATTCGGAGAGGCACTAAAGGTCATCACTTCACATTTGTCATAGTTGAATTGGAGTTTATTTAATTCACTCCAATGCAGCAGTTCATCCAAATCAAGTTGCATACACAGACGATCATTGTCAGTCTCAACTATTTTAAAGACCTTAACGTCGTCAGCAAATAATAGTATTTTGGAATATTTGATAACGCTTGGAAGGTCGTTAATCATTATTAAAAATAGCAACGGTCCCAGGTTTGAACCCTGGCTAATACCAGAAATTGTTGGATAAGGCTGCGAGATATATTGTCCATATTTAACATATTGGTTACGATTTGATAGGTAACTAGAGAAAAACTTAAGCAGAATAGGTCCACACCCAATTGCGGCCAACTTTTGGAGAAGAATGTCGTTGTCTACTCGATCAAACGCTTTGTGAAAATCCAAATATACTACATCCACCTGACACCGCCTATCAATTTCACGCGATACTATGTCAGCCAAAGTCAATAGATTAGAATTAACTGATCTGCGTGGAAGAAAAGCGTGCTGGCAAGGAGTGATGTGGGGAATGCATTTAGGCAACATTAGCGAGTGTAAGGACATTTCAAACACCTTCGCCAGCGTACACAGAATCGCGATAGGCCTGTAGTTTTCAGCTCTGCTTCCACAATCAGCTTTAGGAACTGGGGTCACGCGGGATGTCTTCCATAACGTTGGGTAGACCCCTGAATATAAAATAATATTGAAAATATGCGATATAGGCAATATTAAATATTCTGCCAGTCCTTTAATTATATAAGCCGGAATCATATCTGGACCCGGAGGTGTATTAGATTTTAGTTTATTTACACTACGCATAATAACTTCTGTTTCGAAATTTTTGATATCAAAATGATTAGAGTATGCTTTTGGGTTACGATTGGCAGTTTCTGGAATAAGTTTCGGGTGATCTGCCAAAAATACCGATTTAAAGTGACTAGCATAATGAGGGGACCACTGAAGTTTTGAATCCATGGTGATTCCGACAAATACAGTTGTATCATCCAGATTCAATTCCTCACCGTTTATAATTGGTATGAAAAACTTATACCCTACATTATAACTATATCAGTTTCATGATCATTATTTTTAATAGGCATCCCCTTCCGAAAGATTCATTGGTGCAGCCTTGATTCGAACACACGACCTCAGAGTTATGAGTCGTACGCTCACGCCAGCCACTAGACTGTAGATTATCACGGATAATCTTAATATATATATTATATAAATTACGCGTCACATTGTTTGTCCGCTATGGACTCCTAAACTACCGAACCGAATTCAATCAAATTTGCACACTGTGTGCAGTTTGATCTAACTTAAAAGATAGGATATAATCATCTCAATTTATACCCGCAATATTATTTATTTGACGGTTACAATATGACGGCTAACATGTATGGCGCTGTCTTAAAGTAGCAACGTTTCACATAAGCTACAATTTAATGGCATAAGCACCAAAAATGCACGGTGGTCCCCATGACTGGTGTTCTCCTACCGTTTGCCTTGAATAGTTTACTACTATGTATAATAACAAAAATCTTAGCCAAAGCAACGCTTGGCCGAGTCTGCTAGTAATATCATAATGCTAAGTTTTTTTTATTTTTTATTTGTTGATTGACCGCACTAAGCATAGGTTTTAATAAAAATATTTGTTGTGTCCATTTATAAACTACTAGCTGTCCCCGCGAACTTCGTTTCTCCTTAATGTGATTTTCCTTAGCCTACCTTTTTAAATTTTAGTACATACCAGCATGGAACATTTTGCTATGCTACCCCAGAGACTGTTCAGTTTTCTGGAATGAAAACTTTTTAGGGTTTTCTGTGAATTTTTGTCTATAAAAACCTCAGACTTCAAAAAAAAATAGGAGTCCATCGTAGAAGGGTGAACATTAAGGGTTGTATGTATTTTTGTATGCGGTATCATAAAAAAATAATAACATTTTTTTTATCTAAAAACTAAAATGAAAATTTAGGGGTCTGAAAGATTGATAGTAGCCGATACTCAGAGTTACTAAATATGCATTAAAAAATTCATGAGAATCGGTCGAGCCGTTTCGGAGGAGTATGGGAACGAACACGAGAAGTTTATGTATCTATTAGATTTCTTTGAAAGAAACAGAACGACATATACCTAGTCAAAATGAAATATTTAATATATGGTACACTTATGAACGTCGAAAATCAAAATGATTCTACAGGCAATCAAGAGCGAATGAAGAACGAAAACTGGCAAGAAATTCTCCGCCGTTGAAGACGTATCCACGAAGACTACTTAAATTTAAAATTATTATATTAAGAAAAGGGTATTTTTTGTCAGACCTGCAATAACGAGTAGCTGAATACAGTGTGACTCGTTTGTTTATTCCGAAAAATAACTTGTATCTAATAATTAAAAATGCTCATTAACCGTTTGACACTTAACAAATCTACTTACAAAGACGTATTCCTCTTCACATGTTCCTTGAATTCCTCATCGGATATCCCTTTTCCGGTGTACGAGTCATAGTAATTACTAGACAGTGCACTGCAACAAGTCAAAAAGCCTATGAAAAACACAAGTAACATTTTTCGTGCGTTCACCGCGAGACGCGGAATAAAAATCACGGCGAATTAATTTCAGTTTATATTAAGTCGAAAAACTTAATTCGGGCCAATTAAATTACACAATTAAGGTAAGGAGGGGTTTATTCTTTTATTTGATATATAATTAAGAAAAGTGAAAAAAAGAATATACTTGAATATAGTTCTTCACGGCCTTTTTTTGTTTAATATTAATCCAACCATACAGCTCACAGTAACAAACAATTTTTTTCGCAAATGTTGTTTTATAATTACTTTCATTACCAATATAATGATGGCTAGTAAAGTTTTCACAAAAAACCGACATCCGCGAACTGTCACAAAAAACCGACACCCTCAAGTTAGCATAGTCAACATTTTAAAATAAAAAATGTCCATTGCTTTAATTATGTAGAAATATTTTTTTTGTGATATTTAAATATCTAACTAGAATGCGTTATAATAAAACTTTCAATGTATCCTTTTTTCTACTGTTAGTTTTTCTACAAACGTAGAATAAGGCGAAAGATAAAATTTTTGAAAATATTTCGATCTTGTTACGCCAAAGAAGTATAACTTCTAACGCGTGTATTTTTTTATTAAATAATCGTGACTTTCTTTCTTCAGTCGGCAGCTCATGTCTGAGCGTCTTGGTCAGCAAGAAACATCTGGAGCGGACAATCTGTTCCCACCGATTTCTGTCCAGCGCCTCTCTTATGTCTTGTATAGTGATGAGAACGATGAGTCTTTTACTTCCAGCACAGTGACAAATACGACAGAGATGTGAATTTAATTGTGAAGAATTTTGATAAAGAGAGAGGGCATTTTATTTACCTATACATTTACTCTTCTGTTTGTTTACACAAAAGGAATCAAAAAGCATAAAATATCTATTTTTATGTAATAGAAGGCAAACGGGCAGGAGGCTCACCTGATGTTGCCCATGGACACTCACTTTGCCAGAAGGCTCGCAAGTGTGGTGCCAGCCTAAGAATCGGTACGCTCTTTTCTTGAGGGACCCTAAGTCGAATTGGTTCGGAAATACTTTTGTGGGCAGCTGGTGGGCATCTTCCAGGCATTTTAAAGCTATACACTATAGAACATCCTCGAGTGGAATTTCATACGTCCAGTTCGATCCCCGGCTGAGAAATTGAAATAATTAATCACTCACATCACACATGCACACATCACCCCTCTTCGTACCCAGAGATTTTGGATTACTTTTGTCGTACACTTTAAGGACTTAGGGTCCTTCAAGAAAAGAGTAGGTGTAAGGTAGTAGATGATCAGCCTGTGCTTTACACACGCACTCGACTTTTTGGGTCAAAGGCATGCCGGTTTCCTCACGATGTTTTCCTTCACCGTTCGAGCGAATGTTAAATGCGCCTATAGAAAGTCGATTGGTGCACAGCTGGGGATCAAACCTACGTCCTCGAGGAGTAGAGTCGCACGATGAAGCCACTAGGCGAACACTGCTATTTAAGACTTAAGTGCATTAAATAACGGGGCCTATACGAGTGGCGAGTACAACCATCTAAGAATGACGCATTTATCTACTTGGTAACGGAGTCTTTTGTACTGGATGTGATGCTGATTTTTCTACTCTTTTAAACCACTTAAGGCACAATTTTAACATTACTCTTCTTTGAAATATCTTTTTCCACGGTCGGTTAAGAAAACAAAAAACCATATCCTCTTTTCATTTGAATAACGTTTTAATTAATTTCTTTGGAACGGTCCCAATTAGTCGACCGTTTCATCGTTTTAATATTAATTCAGAGATTAAGATAAATTAAAATTCTGGTGGATTAATAAAAATTGGATTGTATACATCCCTTTTGACTATATTAGTATTTTAAATGCTGTATGTCGTTTGAATAACTAGCCTTTGGTTTCAATTGATGCTAGTAATTGGGCATAACTAAATACCTATTACCTATAATTCGGTGCTTCATTTATACAGGTGTGTAGCAACCCGCACCCATGTTCAGTAACTTCTTTGTTATGGCATAAGGGTCAAACGATACGCCCGTAGAGAGCAGTTATCGCAGCTCATGTACTACGTTTTTATTGGGTGCGTAGTTTGCCTTTGAGAGAGCAGTATGCTCTTTTTTTAAACAATTGGAGGTTGGATCTCCCAGGGAAAACCCCCTCCGGGATTCGATTGCACAGTTCGCTAGTTCGCGAAAGAAAATGTCTTGTGCAGTGGACCGTGAAACTTACAATGCGCAGAAGCGATGATAAGTAGTGGTAAGCACATGGTCCGCTGGACATAAACCGGTGGAAACAGATTGTCCACTCCAGACGTTTTCTGACCACTACGCTCAGACATGGGCGTAGTAGTCAGAAAACTTAGATATCAGATAATTTATTAGTTTTTTTTTTTTTTTGGAATTCGGCAATTAAAATAAAAGACGGTTGAACTGATAATCAATGTATTTATTAAAAAAGCTACGTAGTTTATCCAAATGGATTTTTTCTGCAAGAGGAGTCGCGCCATGCCATTATGTTAAGTTGTTGGATGTCTTTGCAGTTAATCATCTCGTTCCTGGAAATAAAACTGGAGTATCAAGTGAACATTATCCCAAAAATAAACTTATATATATTGATTTATTTTAAAAAGGTCCACTAACACATACAAACACTTACAGAGAACACACAACATTTAAAGGGAAACATTACAATTATAAAAAGAAAAGAAATAATACAATAAAATAAATAAACTAGATTAAGAAATACAAATATTAAATCAAATATGCAATTAAGAGTTAGATAGATATTTGCAATTGTTATGGCTGACAGAACAATAGCTGCAGCATCTAATGCCTAAAGACATGGAGACTATCATAAAATGGATCAGCGGTGCATGTACTTAAAGCGTCGTTTACGGCAGATAGAGATCTGTTTAGAGTAGCGTTACAACCAATATTGGTTCTAACTGCCCGTACGTAAAAAGAATCACATATTCTTGTTTCACTTCAAGAGAAATTTAATTAGACTAACAAATTTGGTAATGTTATTACTCAAATGGCAATTATATACTTTTAATCTACATAATTCTAATTAAATTTTATAAAGATGGCTCCTGAAAGAACTAAACATTCCCCTACTAAAGTCATTAAAAGAATTGACTTATATGTTTGAGAATGAGACGTAAACACTTCTAACATACCCTCGTCCAGCTCTCAAGAAAGCTTTAGGCTGTACTTCCGTGATAGAGTCTCCAACTGCGCAGAGAAGTCCTGCTATTGTGAATTTCCGTATTTCCAATAATTGGTCTGAAATATTGAACAAATAAAATAAACTAAACTAGTGGGTATTGTTGAAACGCTTTTGTCTCAGGACATTGGGAATTTTTAGGCCCTTTTTTTATTTATCTTCAAATATATAAAATTCTCGTGTCACAACGCTCGTTTTTCCTGCGAAACGGCTCGACCGATTCTTATGAAATTTGTTATGGATATTCAGTAAGTCTGAGAATCGGCTACTATCTATCTTTCAAACCCTTAAGTGATAGTTGATGATATATTTTTATTGAACTAAAAAAATGATTCCTGGAAATAATATACATGACAAAACAACGTTTGCCGGGACAGCTAGTAATTTATATTATAATAAGTCACGCTTTTCCAAACACCTCCACATGTCACGGATCTTCTCTCACTTCCTTCCCTCTAATAGTTTGACGGCTATGGGTGCTCTTGACTTAATTTTTTTACATTTTTAACTATTATGGGTTTTAATATAAAATTTGTTTATTTTATGACATTCTTAAATTCTTAGCAGATCATGTGACTATAACGATAAAATGTTAAAAAACAACTTGAACTAATTGTTCAATACAAAGTTCCAGTGTCAAACTAGTCAGGGATACTCCCTGTACAGCCCAGATAGACAATATTGCGAGGAACTTACAATCAAGATAGCAATAGATCAAATCAAAGTTGTAACGCCACTGTACCAAACTAAACAAAACCTTACCCAAAGTGAACGCGTTAGGCCTGTTGGGTCGTTCGTACCAATGTCTGTCAGAGACAACAGAACGCAGTTGTTGATGAGCGATGATGCAATAGAATGTCGCTGGAACTGTCCCACCTGGAATGTATTTTTCGAGCCACATTCCAACAAGCAGGTCTATATCTTCCACGTCCTTGTACTTTTCTTTGAGAAGTTCGATTCTCTGTAAGAAGGTATACTTAAATTGTTGTTCTGAAAATGTATTTAATTCTTATATTATTGAAATAAATTCAAAATAATTATTTGGAATGACATACTAAGTAATTGAATATATATGTAGTATTATTATTATATGATCCCAGAGCTGGTGCTTTCCTCGCTCAACGAATAAGTCTCGCAATACTGCGAGGAAATTCTGACAGCGTTAAACGTACACTGCCACAGGGACCAAACTTTTTAATTTTTTATTCGTTTTTAATTATTTTTATTATTACTATGTAGTATAAAAAAATGTAAATACTGTATATTTGATTGTTATGATTACCAATAAAAATTATACAGAATTAAAAAAATACTGTATATAATTAGCATATAATTTTTTAAATTTATTTTTCTATTTATCTATTTCATGCGTCGGGTTGTCTCTCTATGTAATATGGCGAGGGGACCGATGGCTGGCCATGCGTCATGCTCGTGAACGGGTGCTGCTTGTGGTGACTGGTCGTACTTGAATTCGTGAATGCGGTGATGTTGCTTATTTCGACTATGTGTTTGCGTGTTGTTCCCACGAGAATGTAAGTGCGTGCTCCCATTTCACCATGCCTCCTGCTGATGAGGACAAGTCTTTGTTTTTTTTTAAATTTATGTTATAATTATTAATTACTTGATATGTCATGTGAAACATGGAGTAATGGTTGCAGCTTCTTTCAAACGTTGTGTAAAACAATGGCGATTAAAAAGAGTGGCGGAGAGTTTATTGCCAGTTCTTCTCTTCCGTTCTACGCCCTTGATTTGAGAACTCGCAGTAAATGTAAAATTAGAAGCATTAATATGTATTTCTTTGACAAACATAAGTGTACAATATGTTACCTACATGATTAAATGATTTTTTACTTTACTTTAGTACGCAAATTATAAGTTATAAGGATGGTATATTTTATATATATAATTCTTCTGTGAGCGTGTATGTCACTGAACTCCTCTTAAACGGCTGGACCGATTTGAATAAAAATGTTTTTTTTGTATACGTTTGGGTGGAGCCGTGGATGGTTTAGATTCACAGCACGGCAGATGGCACTGCAGTCGGTACTTTCATACTTTGCTTAATATCCTAATCGCTTTAAATATCATGCAGGACAACGTCTGTGGGGTCCACTATAATGCAGTAAAGTAATAATGTCTAAATACTAATATTTATGTGTGGTGTACACAAATAAATTAAATTCAAGTAAGATCATAAGAAATATAAACGTTTAATTTTTTTATATTATGTCTTCTGAGCTGTGGTCTTCTAGCTTGAACGTGTAACCCACCCTGAGGTCGTAGGTTCGAACCTGACTGTGCACCAATAGACTTTTCATTCTATGTGAACATTTGACTAACGTATGGTGAATGAAAACATTATGAGAACTTAGAAATCTGAGGCCACAAACAACTATTGTCATAAATCATTATATCTATCGGTGAACTGAATCAAAATCTGTGCTGAAATAGTTTTTGGGTGTATCAAGAGACAAAATGTGAAGGACCAACCTTTCTCCAAGTAACGTACCTCAGGTTCAAACGCGTGACTTAAATCATCGAAGCTCCTAATTCTCTCACCGAAGCAGTATTCTCTATACTTGATGTATGGAGCAAGAAAGAAGTAACGATTTTTGGCTAAATCGTTCGTGAACACGTCACTCGCTCGCTGATGTGGACCCAGGACTACCTCTGCCATCTTAAATTTAATAAAAAAAGTTAAATTTAGAAAATCCAAATGCTTCCGTCCTTCCAAAAAAAAAATATTTATTTTATTATATATACGTTACATATATAAACTAGCAGTTTATCGTTATGATACAGAAATGTCTAGAAGGCTGCAGACTTTATTTTTAAAATGAAATGAAAAATTTATACAATTTAACGAATTAAATCTGTTTAATTTAAACAGGAGGAAACAGGCAGGAGGCTCATCTGATTTTATGTGACACTCACAATTCCAGATGGCACGCAAGTGCGTTGCGGGCTTTTTAAAAATTGGTACTCTCTTTCCTTGAAGGATCCTAGGTCGAAATGATCGGAAATAAGTTCGGAAATACTTCAGTGGGCAGCTGGTTCCACATAGTGGGGGTTCGTCGCAAAAACTGCTTTATGAAACGCTCAGTTGTGGAACGACGAATGTCGAGGTGATTTGAACATTCTCAATGGTAAACGCGGAAGAAGATGCAGAGAGACCCAACATCGCAACACCAAGCGATCAAGCCGCAAGGAAAGTTACAGGTCGTTGATGATTAGAATCGCTCTTCGTTGAATACAGTCTAGTGGAGCTGGAGTAGTAGGAGCTGGTACTGGGAAGCTCCCGCACAGAGGTAAGAACATTACTCCATGTGGAGCCGATTTATCATTTTATACAGTTATATATTAATGTGTTTTATAAACGATGACTAAGTTGATAAATTTGAGTTCCTATCGTTTCTGATTTAGTTTTCAATGAAACAAATACGTTTAGGGGCATATAAAAAATATAATTGTACATTTATTAGAGACACACCACCATATATCGTTTTATTAACTTTTTGAGTCATTCTAATACTTACGTCAAAGTCTACAGCATTGTCGAACTTTGCCATCGGCTGTCGTATCGCCCCTTGAGTGATGCCGTCGATGTTTTCCGCCACATAACCAGTTCTCAACGTCATATTCACCAATTTTAAATCATTTAAATGGTAACCTTTGCTATCGTAAAGTCTGTAAATAAAATAATTATTGCAGTGAAACTACTTTAGGCGCATGAGGGTAAAAATTTTACGGAACGTCACGAAGATGTGCAGCGTTTTTGGTCGAAGAAAAGGGAGAGAGCGATTGAGAGAGAGTAAGAAGAGATTCACCCTTATAGAAATTATATTTTAAAAAATTAAAATTTCGTAAAGAGAATGTCAAATATTTGTATTTTATATTTTATTTAAAACAATTTATTGAAGTCTCAAAAGACGAATTGTTAATTAAAATGCCACGTGTTTTTACTATCGAAAAAAAAATATAATTTGTAATAATTTTTAATACTTTTAATATTATAATGACAATTAAATTCCTAACATATCTTCCTTTTCCCTCCCTCTAAGTCTCGGAAATCTAAAGTTTTAGATTTGTATAAATATGAAAAAGACCTAAAAATTAGTTTGCCAAAGAAGTTTCACTTCTGACATGTGTACTTTGTACTGTAAAATATATCGCCCAAATCTCACTTGCTCTTCGCAGACGACATTGTTGTATTCTCAGAATACCCTAGGCAACTGGAAAGCATGTTACAAGAACGGAGCGGGGAGTGCTAAAGCAGGACTATCAATGAATATCTCAAAGACTTCAGTCTTTAGCGATGAAAAATTCAATAGAAGTGCCAATAAACGCGAACGAAGATCAAGTTGATTATTTGGGACATTGAATAGCTAATAAAGAATGCATTGGCAAAGAACTGGACCGTAGAGTTACAAATACTTGGAAACTCAGGTTTAGGCGGTGGTAATCTCTAGAATTAAACCTTACAATATATCAAGTGTAAAGTCACTCGGTTATCTTGAAATTAGAAGATATATGTATAGCTTCAGTTGAAAATGTTACTTGTTTTAAATTGGTTTAAAGTGCAGCATCTATTATCTCTTAGTATAACTCTCTAAGGAAAAATAATAAATACTAGAGATGAAACGGATAGTTGTGCCGGATACCAAATACCGAAAATTCGGCCAACATTCAAACCGGATAGCCAAATTTCCGGCCGAACATAGTCGAGTCGTGGTCAGCTAATGCTGTACAATATCCAAGCTTAGCGAAGTTTACCTGTCAGCGCCCTGCAGCATTATATATAGCGAAAGACTTGTCGGAAGCTGGCCTGGCCTGGCTGTATAGTGTATATACATGTACTTTCGAAACCATCGCTTGCCGTTTAACGCAGTGAAATTGGTATTTATTCATCATAATTTGCTCCTAGTGCAGTTTTTATTAATTATATAACAAGAGTATTAATTTTTCTGTTCTGTAATTACAAATTAGTGATTCGCTATGCTAACTATAGAAGGCCTAGGTAAAAGTAGGTCTTAAAATGAACGAGCACAAAACTAAAATAATCACAAACTGCGCGGTTGCTACAAGCACTACCGTATACCTTAACGGAAAGCCTCTGGAATATGTAAAAACTACATATACCTTGGTAAACAATAACCATTCGAAGATAAAAATGAAGAACTTGAGGTAGAGCGGCGAATTAACATGAGCTGGAAAAAGTTTTGGTCCATGAAGGAAATCTTAAAAGGTCAATTTCCTCTTCACCTCAAGAAAATTGTCTTGGACACTTGTATTTTACCTACCCTCACATACGGCTGCCAAACGTGGACTTACAATACAAAAATAAAAACTAAACTAGTAGCAGAAAGCAATGGAAAGAAGGGTACTTAAAATAAGAAAAATACATAAAATTAAAAACGAAAACATAAGACGAAGAACAAACGTTATAGATGCCTTACATTATGCCCTAAAACAGAAGTGGCAATGAGCGGGGCATATAGCAAGATACACCTCAAAGACAACTGTATGGAAAGGTCCAAGAGGAAGAAGGAGAAGAGGTCGCCCAAAAAAAGGTGGATAGAAGATAAGAAGCGGTAACAGGAAACGAATGGAGAAAGAGAGCCATAGAGAGAGTGGAGGAGGCCTTTACCCGTGAAGGAGTTCCGATCGATGGTACTGAAGGAAGCTAGAATATAGAATAACAAGCAAAAGAAAATAAAATGTATAAAAATATAAAATAATCTAAGCTGTGTATAATAATTTGTTTTTTTGTCACGATTGGAAATAAAACGGGCTTTATTATTATTATTATCATTATGCTAACTATAGTGATTTCAATCTTTATGTGGTATTTTATATCCAGTATTCGGCTGGATTTAAAATTTGAACCGGATAGTTACCGAACATTAGTTCATCTCTAATAAATACTTTCAGCTTACTTAACATTCCCCTCTTGTACGGTGTGCATCCATCTCCAGGTGAACGGATATTCTATAGATATTTGTGGAGCCAGGCTGTCGTCATATATATCTCGGAATCCTAAGTCTGGTGAAATCACTCCATCGTTGATAAGGTTCTCTCGACCTGTAGTTATTAAATTTTGCTGCAGTTTTAGCTGTGTCGACCCGGGCAGTTCATGTTTGTGTGCGTGGTATTTGGTTGAGAGGATTTAAAACCACGATGTCTCGATTGTATTGAAATCAATAACGTCAAGGGTAATTTTGTTCACATACACATGAATGCAACATACGGCACACATACATGAAATGATAAGAAAATCTGACCATAAAAATGTATCAGGTCTTTTTGTATCAGGGGGCAAACGGACAGGAGGCTCACATGATGTTAACTGATGCCGCCACAGATACATTGCCAGATGGCTCGCAAGTGCACTGCCGGCCTTTAAATATCAGATGATATAGTCCATTAATTATTTAAAGTCTTAGAAGAATATCTTAAAACCTACGTTAGCAGAACAAGTAATAATTATTGATACACACCCATGATCAAAGGCAGTACTTCATAGTAAAATATCTGGATGATTGACGCAATAACGATTTCTCTGGTAGTGAAGAAGAGTCGGTCATCATCCCAGCACGGATTTACTCCACCTAGAGCAGTTGCGATTGCGTTATGGTATCGCCAGATCCAAACAGCCATTAAGTTACCACCAAGAATTGTATTCAACCCGTCTTCAGCTGGAAAATACAAATAATGTCTGTATAATGCAACAATGTATATAATGGTAAAAATTTGCCCCCCGCACCAATGAGGCAGGGGTTTGTGGAACTTAAATGACTCCAAATACTCTAGTCGGTACTCTTAATTAAAATTAGGCCTACTTCAAATCAAATTAAAATATTAACATTCGCTTGAACGGTGAAGGAAAACATCGTGAGGAAACTGGCTTTCCTTAGACTCAAAAATTCGACGGTGTGTGTCAGGCACAAGAGGCTGAATACCTAGGGTTACCTACTACCTACCTACTAACCTACCCTGAGGTTGTAGAGCCATTGGTTTCTTTTCAGTTGTGACACATTTAGAAAACATTACTTCCTCTACATTTTCTCTCTGTTTTAAACTCAAGAAATAAATAAACCAATACATAGTTTCGTAACACACATATACTAACGTGTATCGTGGCACCTCGTTTCCCGTGGCGGTTGGTTTGCGTAACATAAATTAGGTCCTTTGGTACTCGGCGGCCATATTTTGCCATTTTCGACTTCATACTTGAGCAGACCTTTCTGGAACATTCTACCTTTTTCGTTTAGTACCTTCATGCTACTGCCATATACGTGAGAAAGATCGAAAGCTGGTGTACCAGAAACGGCCTGAAATTTAAAAATTATTTTTTTATAATTGTTATATTGGACGGGGAGAAATTAATAAATCATAAATCTAATATTTTCTATTACTTACTAATTCTACTAACGTAGCTCTTGATATTGTTGTTACTGACAATTAATTAATGAAATGTATGTTTAATTAAGATTAAATTAGAGTTAAAAACCCAATTTTAGCAGAAAAATATTTTACCTAAAATTGTGATTTATACATAAATAAAATAAATTATACGATAAGATATATGATAGAAAATGGGTAATTAATGTTTTCTCAACTGATAATTATTATGAAGTATATAAATACTAATTAAGTTATTAGCTGTAAAATTCCACTAATTTGGATTTCCTTTAATCAAGGTAATATCAGAATACTGTTATGATTACACAAAAATGAATAATTCAAATAAATGTACATAATTGTTTAGTGAAGTTAATTTGGTGATTTGGTAATTTGGTTAAGGTAAATTGTTGAAATGTTTACACAAATTAAGGTTAAAAAAAAAAAAAACAAAGGTTAGTCCTCTATCAGCAGGAGGCATGGTGACATAGGAGCACGCACTTACAATCTCGTGGGAACAATACGCAAATACATAGTCGAAGTCTGATGGAGAGGTAATCGCAAAAACTGAAGTCTATTTTAAGGCTAAAGACAAATAGTACTATAAAAATTTATATTTACCATAATTGTCATGTATTTTAGAAAAGATAGCTTGTTACATATAATGTAGATATAGCATTATACACGATGTGGTGAACTTTAATAAATATTTGACAGCTGTCAAGAAACACCAACATACTAGTAAACTGCGCGATACAAATTAGAAAATGGCAAACGAGCTGGAGGCTCACCTGATGTTACGTGATACCGTGACCCACAGACACTCACTGCTAGAGGGATCGCAAGTGTGTTGCCGGCCTTTTAAAGGACCTTAGTTTATAATATTACTAGTTGATATATAAACAAAACATACTCTTTCAGGAACAGTGGTGTTCGGAGTGCAGCCAGCCGATTGAAAAGATTCAGGCCTTGTCATGTTCAGGCAACGAATGTCGGAAAAGCGATGTATCGGATCATCGTTTGGAATGGAGTTAGGGACACAGGCATAGTCTTTCTTGCCTCTTTCAGAGCAGCAATACGGCTTCCATATTATGTAGGTTACTGAAAACAAAATTTGTTCAACTTTGATCCGTTGCTGTACAGGCACATCTGTTTTGTTAAAGATATTTAAGTATTTTTCTGTAATCGAAATATTTAATAACGAAGATTATGTAATGATGTATATATGCAAGAAATAGTTACCGTATGTTACAAGTTATATGAAAAAAAAAGTAACGACGCGCGGCGATTCTTTGTGTAACATATAAAGATTATATTTATAAAAACAAAATATTGTGTTTTACACAAAAATACCTGTATCTTGCAGAGAAACAAAATCGCCAACAATGAATACCAGGAAATGCGTCAGCATGTGTGTGAACTCGAGGTTTGGGATATGTCCTTCTAGAAGCACGCTGGTTCGCACTGCACGAGGCAGCGGCATTTCTTCACCGCCTTTAGTTAATTTTGGCTCAAATCCCATAGGTCCTGCCGAATTATCAGTAGTAAACGTTTAAAACTATGCAAGAGGGAACAGTGTTGATCTAGTGTCTTCAGCGTCTCATCCCTCTGGTCGTAGGTTCGATACCCAGCTGTGCAACAGAGGAAGATCTGTCTATGTGCGCATTTAATACTCGCTCGTACGGTGAAGGGAAACATCGTGAGTAAACCGGCTTGCCTTAGACCCAAAAAGTCGAAGGCGTGTGTCAGGCACAGGAGGCTGATCACCTACCTGTCAGATTGACAAATGATCATGAAACAGATCTCTGAGGACGGCAGACCAAAAACATAGCGCCACTGGTTTTATCTCAATTATATGTATAAAAAAACATTTTTTTCCGCAAATATTTATCAGGCCTAATTGACTAGTACTTATGGCTAAATATGATAACCGTTAAGAAAATTTTAGTAAGAAGATTATTTGTGGGATTAATGTGGGAAGTGAATAAAAACTTTTATATTATGAGATAATATGGGAGAATGCTGGCCCATTTGGGTCTACTGAAGTTAAGTTAAATGTGCGATTTCCTGCACTCCCAAAGCTAACAGCTTGGTAGAGCTATTTTACAGTACAGAGTTTTTAAAAATCGACATAATGTACTACTTTTGATAAAAATGTATTCTAATAATGATTATTTGTGTGAAATATTATAATTTATATTAATTTGATAACGTAATAAAATATTTTAATATTTAAATAATATAACGATTGACTAATTGATATGACTCATAATGTAATTGTAACTTTATTCAACCTTTTGAGACAAATTTGCACGCCCTTGTGTGGCAAAATATGCGAAATTTAGGTTGTACCACCATAACATTTTTGTAGCATATTCTTACAAATAAATTATTATTATTACAATATACCTTTACTATAATACGGTGGTAGCATCCTATATGGTGGTGTATGACTTGCACCGATGGTGAAGTACTTCAAGTTGTTACAGGACCCGTCCAACCTCCGACCTTCGTGTGGGTTACATGGCAGGATCTCATTGGTACACCAACTATAACAATTATCAAAGAAAGTTAGGCTTGGTTTTCTATTGGTGATTATTTTGTATATCTATACTATTTTGAGTGACCTAAACATTATATATTTGATTGCAATTAATATGTTCTTTAAGAAATAATTTGTTTAGATAATAATTACACCTCAGTATCCTCTAAAAACACATGAAATTACTCTTCTCTGACGACTTTTGAAATTACTATAGATTTTACCAAACATTATGTTTATGGAAGACTTCTTGCATCGACTTCAAGTCTTTGTCAACCGCTGTGTTCGCTATATTCTGGGTATTTACCAGGCCAAAAAGATCTCTAACGAGCCACTTTGGGAGCACTGCCTAGAAACCCCGATTATTCATTCAGCAGATCAAGAGACCCAAGTGGAAATGGATAGGCCATACACTCCGAAGAGATTCCAAGCAGGCGCTTGTTTGGAACCCACATGGAAAGCGGAATCGTGGCCGTCCCAAGCAAAACGTCGTACAGTTGCAGATGACGCAAAGAGAGTCGAAAAAGACTTGGAGCGAGGTGAAATACGACGCTTAAGACCGATGTTGGAGACTCACTGTGGACGCCCTCTGCCCCATCTAGGGGTTATGGGACTTTAAGTCGAAGAAGTCACGTTTATGGAATAACTTGGCTATCACATAATGCTTGCCCATATGAAACATAAGAAAAGAACCCAAATCTTTCACACAATCATAATTATGTTAAATAAGTTTTTGTCGTACAAAACTGGAGGTTATTAACGTATGTAATTTATGCCATTAAGACGGTGTGGAGTTAAAAACTGTAATAATAGCGGACGCAAGTGTAATGAAGTTTTTATTTAGTATATTTAATAGTCTAAGATCATTCTTAAGTAAATGTTAGAACTAAAAATTAAATTTTACTCGTATTTCCTGCACATTATTTTGCTTTTGCTTGTAATTTTGCTTTTTACTCCAGGTCCTTCGTATAACATTCAGGAATTTTAATACGATATTTAATACTATTCCTTTTTGTAAATCACAATCTTTTCTCGAGAGCTGTTAAATATAAGATTAAGTTATAGTTAAGTTAATTAAGTTACACAGAAATAGCGAACCACTTCAATATTATGTAATAATCTCATTAAAACTAATAGAATCGTAATTTCACGTATCGTACAACTGTCTTCTTTTGGCATAGATAATACGTTTCTATGAACGTCAAACGTCAAATAGAATATAACTTTCAGGACTTGAAAACACAGTTTTTTATCGTGTCTAAATAACAAGTTTCGTTTACTTTTCAGAACTACCCTAAGAATTGGCGCGAATTCTTGAAGGACCCTAAAAAATTGGTTGGTGGTAAATGGATGCACCGATTAACTTATTAAACAATGTTGAAAATATACAAAGCCTATGTTCGGCGCTAATTTTGTAATAAACTACTGAACTAATTTTAAAAAGTATGACACTATACAGTTTTTGAGCTTATTCGTTAAAAATATACAAAACTTTTCAAATAATGTTAGTAAAGATGAATTTAATATACTATGATTTACTAAATAAACGTTCTAAAACTATTCTAACAATAAAAAGTCTCCGTAATTTTAATTAAATTTTATGAATTTATTTTTATAGATAAGAGCAGTGTTGGCCTAGTAGTGTCAGCGTGTGTTTCTCATCCCTGAGTTCGTAGGTTCGACTACTGGCTTCACCAATGGATTATCTTTATATGTGCGCATTTAACATTCGCTCGTTCAGAAAACATCGAGAGGAAACCGGCTTACCTTAGACCCAAAAATTCGACGGCGTGTGTCAGGTACAGGAAGGCTAATCACCTACTTGCCTATTAGACAAATTTAATGATCATGAAACAGAAGACGTCTGAGGCCCTAAAAAGGTTGTAGCGCCACAATTTTTTTTAATTTATTTGTATTATCTCTATACCTACATACATCGTGAGTGCATTTTATAATTATTAGTGAATAAAACAATATTCACTTTAAATTAATTAATTGGCGGAAATTCTCGTTAAAGGAATTTTTTACAAAACCTTGTAGCCAATTAGATTTTAATCTTATTAAAAACTTATAGCCTACATTATAACTGTATCAGTTTCATGATCATTATTTTTAATAGGCATCCCCTTCGGAAAGATTCATTGGTGCAGCCTTGATTCAAACACACGACCTCAGAGTTGTGAGTCGTACGCTCACACCAGCCACTAGACAGTAGATTATCACGGATAATAATATGATAAAGCTAAGTTTTTTTTTTTAATTTTATTTGTTGATTGACTGCATTGAGCATAGGTTTGAATAAAAATATTTGTTGTGTTAAATAGTCCGTGGACAAATTAACACAAGTCTAAACTGGGCATTACTAGTATACTTTTTTTATTATTTTTCATATAGAACATCGGGCAAAAGATCAGGAGGTTCATCTGATGTTAAGTGATACTTTTAGCATCAGGTAAGCCTATAGACACTTTTAATGTCATATGGCTCGCGAGTACGTTGCCGGCCTTTTAAGAATTAGAACGCTCTTTTCTTGATGAATCCTAAGTTGAATTGGTTCGGAAATACTTCAGTGGGCAGCTGGTTCTATATAGTATATTTCTACGCATTATCGAAATTTATAAACTACTAGCTGCCCCCGCCAACTTCGTTTCTCCTGAATGTGATTTTACTTAGCACAGTACATACCAACATGGAACATTTTGCTATGCTACCCTAGAAACTGTTTGGATTTCCGGAATGAAAACTTTTTAGGTTTTTCTGTGAATTTTTCTCTATATAAACTCCTGAATTCTAGTCATAAGTTTTAAATTAACAATTAAAAAATAGGGGTTGATCGTAGAGGGGTGACAATAAAGGGTTTTATGTATTTTTGTATGCTGTAGGTACCTATCATAAAAAAATTAAAAGAAAAACTTTGGTCTGAAAAATAAAAATTTAGGCATGGGACGACAGATGCAATAGATGTTGTCCGATTCTCACACTTACTGAATATGCATAAAAATTTAATAAGAATCGGTCGTGCCGTTTCGGAGGAGTATGGGAACGAACATTGTGACACGAGAGTTTTATATATTAGATTAGATTTCTTTGAAAGAAGCAGAACGACCTAGTCAAAATGAAATATTTAATATATGGTACACTTATGAACGTCGAAAATCAAAATCATTCTACAGACAATCAAGAGCGAATGAATAACGAAAACTGGCAAGAAATTCTCCAGCGTTGAAGACGTATCCACGAAAATTAAAAAAAAAATATTAAAAAAAATAACAGTATTTTTTTGTCAGACCTGCAATAACGAGTAGCTGAATAGTGTTACTCATTTGTTCATTCCGAAAAATAGCTTGTATTTTTTAAAATTTAAATAGTACAGACAATATCTAATAATTGTAAATTCATTAACCGTTTGACACTTAACAAATCTACTTACAAAGACGTATTCCTCTTCACATGTTCCTTGAATTCCTCAACGGATATCCGTTTTCCGGTGTACGACTCATAGTAATTACTAAACAGTGCACTGCAACAAGTCAAAAAGCCTATGAAAAACACGAGTAACATTTTTCGTGCGTTCACCGCGAGACGCGGAATAAAAATCACGGCGAATTAATTTCAGTTTATATTAAGTCGAAAAACATGTTTCGGGCCAATTAAATAAGACAATTAAGGTAAGGAGGGTTTTATTCTTTTATTTGGTGGTAATGACCTCATGTCACCGAATATACTTGAATATATTTCTTCACGCCCTTTCTTTGTTTAATATTCATCCAACCATACAGCTCACAGTAAGAAACAAATTTTTTCGCAAATGTTGTTTTATAATTACTTTCATTACCATTATAATGATGGCTAGTAAATTTTTCACACAAAAAATCGACACCCTCAAGTTAGCAAAGTCAACATTTCAAAATAAAAAATGTCCATTTCTTTAATATTGTAGATTTTTTTTTTGTGAAAGGTATTTAAATAAACTTTATCTAACTAGATAATGCGTTACAATAAATCTTTCAATGTAATTACCTTTTTTCTAGTTAGTGTCGTTTTATCTACAAACGTAGAATAAAGCGAAAGATAAAAAATTTAGAAAAGTTTTGTATCAAAGAAGTATAACTTCTAACACATGTTTGTTTTACTAAATAAACGTGACTTTCTTTCTTCAGTCCGCAGCTCATGAGCGTCGTGGTCAGCAAGAAACATCTGGAGCGAACTATCTGTTCCCACCGATTTCTGTCCAGCGCCTCTCTTATAGTGTATAGTTTTGAGGACGTCTTTCACTTGATTGGTCCATTTAGTTGGTTGGACGTGATCGTTTTCCTGTGTTACCAACCACCATCTCCACCAGCTCTCAGCTCTCAGACATGAATACTCAGCGGTATTCTAAGCTTTCGTCTCCAGCACCGTGACAAATAAACGCGAGAGAGATATTTCATTTTTGTTATAAGACTTGCTCCTTTTCCTATAAGCACCTCTCAAAGTTTTAATGATAATCTAAATATGTTTTTACCGAGAAACCGGATTCAGCATTGAGTGGGTGACAGGCAAGACTGATCAAGGGTTCTGACCGCTCTAGGCTATTCATCGGGACACGCCCCTACAAACACAAAAGAAAAGCACTTCACGCGTTATACGACCAAAATCATGACAAGTGACTACAGGCTACCAAGAAGAATACCAAATCCTTATCATATTTGGCTGAATAGAAATACTATTGGCTTAGTTTAAAAAAAAATACTGACTGCAACAAACCCTTTAGGGTTCTGGCATAAATAGAATGCAGAATCGGTGTCAGATTTTAATAACTGCGCCAAATGGACGCATTCTTCTGCAAAGGTTTCTCCTAAATCGGCATATAGTTGTTTTTACTGCTTTGCTTTGCTTCTAATAAATTTACTTTCGTCTAGTTCATACAGTTTCCCTAAGAAACCAAATGCTGCGCCCCCCTAGATCGTTGCGCCCTAGGCTGCAGCCTAATTAGCCTAAGGGTTAATCAGGCCCTGGGTGACAGGCAAGATGGCGGATGTTTATGATCAGCTGTCTTATTGGTATTTTAAAAATTCTCTATACAATTTAGAGGCAAACGGGCAGGAGGCTCATCTGATGTTGAGTGATACCACCGCCCATGGACACCCACATTGCCAGAAGCTCGCAAGTGAGGTGCCCGCCTTTTAAGAATCAGTACGCTCTTTTCTTGAAGGACCCTAAGTTGAATTGGTTCGGAAATACTTCTGTGGGCAGCTTGTGGGTATTTTCCAGGCATTTTAAAGCAAAACTATAGAACATCCTCGTGTAGAATTTAATACCTCCAGTTCGATCCCCGGCTGAGAAATTTCTATCTGTGCCATAAGGCTTGACCACATGGTAAAAAACATATCGTAAGGAAAATATGTTTTGTACCTAAGAACGGCACAGTATTGGCACACAAGGCTGATCTACTCATCAGTAAAGAAAAATAATGAAAAGATGCAGCTCGTAGCGACTTTAGCGTCGATGTATGTTTTCAGTTTTCAAAATATATTTTTTCTAAAAGTATCACTTGTATTGAAGTATTTGTGTGTTGCGTGATAATTTTCACAGTGCATTGTTGTGGAAAATTCCGTGCTCGGTATTTCGCCCGTATGAATGTCGATTGTTTTATGGCCTAGATCTAGAAAAAAAGGAAACAATAATCTGTTTTTTCTGGGTAAAAACAGTTATAAAAAATATAATAAGCCTTTGTTTTTTTATCTTTTTCTAGTCTTTTACTTATATTATTTTTAACATATGATTCAAGTACCTTTTTATCTCAAGAGTTCTCGACTTTTGAATAAAATACTTTTTAAGATTTTGACCGTTGACCGTAATTTGGTGCAGTATTGTATAGCAAAAGACTGTGGTGGTCTTTTGTTAGTGAGTTTGTAGTCGTGATGATGAAAATCACAGTTGTTTAAAAGGTTATACACTGCCACAGGGACCAAATTTATTTATTTATTTTTATTATGTATAGACGGAATTTTTCATAAACATTTGAACTTTCTCACATTTTCATTTCTCTTCACATTAAAATTGTTCACCACGAGGATATACATAGTTTCAAATTAGATTTGTTTATATTAACAATTAAAATAAAACAAAAAAATAAAAAATATTACTAAATTTAATTTGAAACTTTGAAACATTAAGAGCGTGATACACAAAGTTACGGTAAGTAGGAAGAAATGTAAAATATATCAATAATTTCCTTAACGTTAGTAATTAAATTGTAAGAGCGAGATAGCCTATTCACTGGACCCCTAAAAGTAGCAGATAAGCTAATTATAACACAAGTTCAATATTCAACATTCTGACTGATTTCTTAATTATCCTTCAAGGTTTGCGGATAATATTAAAAGTACGTCCAATTAAAATTGATTAATGCTAAATTAATAATAGATATTATGTTCGCAACAGCTACTGTACCGATCATTTCGATGGAGTACAAGATAGGAACAATACATAAATTATTTAGAAAGATAACAGACTTTGTTCAGGTTTAAATTATGTATATAGTTGTCGCCATTTTGAATCAGATTTTAAATATTAAAATATATACGGTGTCGCTAGATTATTTGCTTAATTTAATATAATTAACAATAATAAATACTAATTGATTGTTTTATAGATGATTTATTTATAGGTGTTACGATAAACAATTCTATTTGAATGTCTCAAAGAAAGATATGTATATATTTCCGTTTACATTATATATTTAATATAAATAATAGTATGATAGCGCTGATTTATGAGACTTGAATTCAGATACGCACATAAATCATATGAGACTTGGTTATGCGCTTTCTGTACTTTACCTATCATATTTCTTTTCCTTACTAGGGTTGCCTGGAAGAGATTGCTTGTTAGCGATAAGGCTGCCCGTTGCATCCCTTATAATTCTTATGTATTATGTTATTTGTTTTTCAATAAATGTAACGTATTTAACGAAGTGGAAATAAATAAAATAAATCATTTGTTTTAGCACAGTCAGGGTTTGAATTCACGATCTCAAAGTTTAGATTCGCTCACTTTACCACCAGGCTCACACTTGCAATACATATATCACAGACTGAAGAATTTTTACTATAATATTTGGGTGCTTCTTTATTTTTTAAATATAAATGCTACTTACTCACTTAAATTTATAAAATTATTAAATATATTTACGTGATTATAAGTTTAAAAATATAATTTATAATAAATATTATTATAAATGCAAAATAATATATAAAATGTTATTTAGAAGTCCCTATATTTTGTGAACTTATTTTTTACTTAAAAGGTTTCCCAAATTGCACACATTATCATGCATTGTTATAATGAATAAATAAATTTTTAATTTTATTATTTATACTTAATTAAGGAATAAAATTTTCATGTTTTTACACAATTTGTTGCTATAAAAACTCTTCAAAGACTACAAATATCATTATTACATTTTGGATTATATTAAAACAATTAATAAAGCTGTCGCCGGAAGGTATTAAAGTAAAAAACTTCTTAATGAGTGGTTGAGGTAGAAAATTTACATTATTTAATGGATCATGTAAGCATGTTTCCGCTGTATCAAAACATAGTGAGTGCTTCCGCACCTAACTAAAAGTATCGTGGATAAGTAGAGGGGTCAAATGTAAACCGAAGAATGACATAATAGTGTAGGATTATTTGAAGTAAAACTTCTAGTATAGGCGCATGAGGGTAAAATGTTTACGGATGAAACGCAATAATAACAATATTAGAGTCACGTAGATGTGTAGCGTTTTTGTCGAAGAAAAGAAAGAAAGCGATTGAGACCGATTGAGAGAGAGTGAAAGGGCGAACGTAGCATGAAGCAAATAGCCATGGAACTAGGGAGCAAGCAAGTGAGAAAGATCGAGAGGGAGAGTGAGATAGGGAAAACGTCTCGTGTTTTAAGTGGTTTTAGATTTGTATAAACATGAACAAGACTTTAAAAAAAAAATGGTGCGTGTACTTATGTACGCGCGTAAGAAGTTATACTTCTTTGGCTTTCTTTATTTTTTTTTAATATTAAATAATTAATAATAAATATTTAGCGTTAATAATTTAACAATATTAATATTTAGTATATTATTCAATTATTAATTAATATTATTAATAATTATTATTTTATTATATTATTAATTCAATTTAATAACTAGGTATATTTCATAACCTTTTAACTAAGTAACCATAGGTCTTTGTGAAAAAGCATTGCTAAATTTTTTAATTTTTGTTTAAAAGGTACTACAAATGTCATTATGGTCATTCAAAATTCTTGGCATAGCTGCTAACGTCACGCATATTCTATTTCTTTTTACTTGTAGATTGTCTTATTACCATCTCGCTCGCGCACGCTCGGCGCCCATACTGATAATTTTGTGTCACGGTTCGCGCGCATCGTAAAATTTCACTCTCATAAATTTTTCATAACGCGCCTAAAGAAGTATGACTTCAAAAATAGTTTTCCAAAGAAGTTTCACTTCTGATATGTGTTCTTTGTACGCCCGCACTTTTTTCTAAGGGCAACACGATCCATAACGCAATCACAGAGAGAAAGCGGTACGGTTGCCGTTGATACACAATCTCTTATCAATAAATAGTAATACCTTAGTATACATTAAAAACTAAAAATATATATAATCGAAAAGGTTATATTAACTCAAATCACATAAAGGATCTGATATCCAGAAGAAACGAGTTGACACGTAAAACACATTTAAGCAGCGTAGAAAAGAAGGAACGAACATATCTGTATAAAAATATACATAAAATGATTAAACAAGACAATAAAAAACATAGATTACAAGTACTAGAGAAATTTCTAACAGAATCAAGGAGTATAAAAAAAGGTTTTAGAGCACTAAACAGAACCAAACAATGGATACCTCGAATAAAAACCAGTTCATCATCGACAACATACTCTAGATCCAAAATAATTGAGGTAGCTACTAAATTCTACAAGGAGTTATATGGCCCTAATAATAATATAATTAATAATACAGAAAATTTCGAAATCCATCACAACAACTTATCGACTGAAAGATTTTCAACTTATGAAGTTATCAAAGCTATGGAACAATTAAAGGTAGACAAAAGCTGTGGACCAGATGGCATAACAAATGAAGCTATAAAAGTTGGAAGATTTTTGTTAGCAACCCCCATAACAAGGCTTTTTAATATGGTTATGGATTCACGAAAAATACCCAGAGAATGGGCACGGTCTGACATAATTTTACTATATAAAAAAGGGGACCCGACTGATGTGGGCAACTACCGCCCGATAAGCTTGCAACCTAGTATGTACAAATTGTTCGCTTCCTGTCTAGAACGACGCTTGTCAAAATATACCGAAGAATATCAACCAGTAGAACAAGCTGGTTTTAGAAGAGGCTTCTCTACTATAGATCATATTCATACCTTAGACATGATTATAGAAAAATATATCGACCAAAACTGCCCCCTATACCTAGGTTTCGTTGATTACGCCAAAGCTTTTGACACCATATCTCACAAAAGCATGTGGCAAGCTCTTGGTGAATGTAATGTTCCTTATGAAATAATAGAACTCATGTGGTGGTGAAGAGCGGAGAGGGGCGTGCCGCGGGGAAGATCGCGCGGGCGCAAGCCGCCGGCAACATCGTTAAAACTAAGGCCGCCGGCCTTGCCCGCCGGGTTCGTGCCGGCGGGCCGGCGGCTGCGGTGTGTAGACAGCTTTATAGGATAATGACACAAACTACATATAGGTAATATACGTGACAGTTGACTTTAAATTAATCATATGTCAAAGAAACGTTATGTATTCCATATTCCAATGTAATAGTAATTATTATAGTATTGTTAAAAAAAAAATTATAAATACATGATATTAAATCACAAAATCAAATTCAATAATAATTGTAAAATAGCAAGTTCTTTTAAATACAAACATTTCTTTCTTTATTATATTTTACTTCAGCTTCGAGCTTTGAGCGGAGATAAAAAGCATTTACGAGGAAATAATCTATATCCATTCATACTAAAAATATTTCTGTGCAAAACAATCGTTTATCGGACTGGAAAAAGTAGACAATGGCTATGACAGGCGTCTCGCGCAGTGGCACAGATAATATACAGCGTACAGTCATGCCGGCAAGTGCTTTGCAAAAAAGCCTGACTCGAAACTGACAATGTACAAAATGACAATGAAACATCAACTTTTATATGTCATGTGAATGGAGTCATTTTAATAATTATTAGTGTAAAAAAGTTTACATGTTTAGTGAATCATTGTTTGTTTTTACTTGACTTAATGTATTGTAACCCCTAGAAGGGCCCAGAGCGCCACAGTCCCCAATCGCATTCGGTCTTTAGACTGGTATACTACCTCGCTCCAAGTCTTTCCGGCTCTCTTTGTATTATCTGCAAATGTACGACTGTATTTAACTGTACAATTATCTATGATTAATCGTGTACAGTGAAAGATTGGAATTGTATCAGTATTGTAAATTTGCGATCAGATATTTATGTCTAAAAGTAAATGAAAGGAAGGAAGGACATGGGGAGAAATTGGTTATGCGAAACATTAATCTGGAATTGTATAGGGTACACCTTCCTACTAGAGTCGTTAAAAATTGACTTAATATACTACTTTGGAAAAAATGTTATGCTATAAATGATTGTTCGCGTGAAATATTATAATTAATATTAATTTGATAACGTAATACTATTTTATAATAATGTGATGATGTAGTGATAAAATAATATAAGAATTGACTATAATGATAATACTCATAATGTGTGTATTTAATTTATTTTAAGACAAATTTGCACGCCATTACGGCTTGGACACGGGGATCGGCGGTGCGAATGGCGAAGCGGGAGGCGAGGCGACCATTCACGCGGCGCCGTTTGCAGGCCATGCACCAGTCACGTTCGCCGCCGCGACCAGTAAGGAAGTTCGACAGCGAAATGTCTTTATCGAAATCATCTCGATATTGCTTGGAAAGTAATAGATTTTGGTTCAAGACCTAATATTTGGAAGAGATTGTGGAGTACATGATTTAAATAAGAATCGAGGTATAGATGGAGAATTCCACAAAAAGTACGAGAAATACAGAATATATCCAGAAAATTTTTTTGAGTATACCAGAATGAGTATTGAAACATTCGATTATATTTTTATGTTTATTTAACCAGAATTGGAGAAAAAAGTTAATGCAAATATAATTTTTTAGTTAAGCCAGTATATCAGTAATAAAAAACTCTGTAATCATTTTTCGCCGCGAAAACGACTAAACTTATTTAATCCCTGCTCTATTCGCCGCGACTGCCACTCGACTCCGTGGCTTGCGCCGTACTGATTCATGCATTTGTTTCGCTCGCCCGTCGCGACGCCAGTCGCCCGCGCGAATCGCTTGGTACATTTCGCCGGTCGCCGTTGCGCGTGGCTTGATTAGTACATTGCTATGAGTTTATTTCAGTCGCTAGACGCTTCGCCGTTCGCATCGCGCGAATATTCGCATCGGCGAATGTCCCGTGGCCAGGCTGTTATGTGTGGCAGAATATGCGAACTTTAGATTGTACCATATTCATGCAAATAAATTATAATTATTATTAAACAATTATAAAAGTGGATTAATGTTACAGTAGCACGGGGTAACTAAGTAATTGTGAGGAAGTTGCATGGATCTGGTTCGCTAGCTGGGCTTTCTTAAGTTTTCATTTTCAAACGAATTTTTTTCTATAACATATTTTTATAAGTATTTGATTGTCCTTGAGCAGTTTTGGCCTAGTGGCTCCAGCGTGCGACTATAATTCCTGAGGTCGTAGGTTCACTTCCCGGCAGTGCACAAATGGACTTTCTCTTGCGCATTCAACATTCACTCGAACGCCTATTAGATTGCTTATTAGATTGACAAATTCTCATGAAACAGATTCAGAATCCATATTTATTTTGTATTTTAATATCCTCATTATTCATGTGTGACGAGAGCAAAACTAAAAAAAAATAATCCATCAGAAATCAAGCCACGGCTACTGTCACTTAACTTCGTAAATCAAATTCCGCTGCTTAAGAGCGATGTTTTAATATCATAAAAACCATACTTCCTGACGAAACTTTGATCTAATTTGTTTATATTATCAGAAGCGACGTTTTCGCGTGATTGTACCAAAAGTTTACTATTCGCTTTACTTGGAACATCTTTCATGTTTCCTTTTAATGTTATTGATGCGATTTTTAAAATATTCACCCCGACCAATTGAATATTTAACTTACAAAGACAAAATTTAAAACGTTGCGATATCTCCAATATAAAATCCCATTAATTCCATAAAAACATAGAAACAGTATTTTTGTAACATATTCAGATTTTGTACTAGTGTTTAACGACAGTAATAATTTATTTCAAAAAGGTACACTAACGAAACACATACAGACACAGAAAACACACAAAATACATGCATGTGCCTCACTGACAATGTGCAAAACATTTTAATTATATAAGAGATCTTAAATAATACACTAATAATAGAAGACAATACACTAGATTAAGAAATACAAATGCATAGCATAGAAATAGCAGTGGTGGCCTAGTGGCTCCAGCGTGCGACTCTCACTCCTGAGGTCGTAGGTTCGATCCCCGGCAGTGCACCAAACTTTCTTTCTATGTGCGCATTACCATTTCCCATTTGTGAAGGCACAGGAGGATTGACAATGATCTTGAAACAGATACAAAAAATGTGAGGTCCAGACCTAAAAAGGTGGTAAATATGTTTCTTTAAAGTCAAAGTCAAATCATTTATTCCAATTAGACCATCTAAAATGGCACTTTTGAACGTCAAAAAAAAATACAAAGAAGATTCTAGTTGCCCCTTCCAAAAGGTAGTTTCGTGTTGAGAAGAATGGGCAAGAAACTCCACACTTACTCTTTTAAAATAGGTTTACAATATTTAGTTACATTTGTTAAATAATTATATGTGAAGACAATGTACTCTTAGAATAAACTACTATACTAAAAAAGTATACATGTTCCTCACATATTTACAAATATCGAAACCGTAGAATATTAACATTAAAGAGTAATAAAAATATTTAAAAAACACAGCAAAACAGTGTGTGAGATAAAATAAAATAATTACATTTGTAGCATTATAAATTTAAAAAAAATAACAAGAATATGTTAAAGCAAAAAATCAGCAACCAATTTGATTTTGTCCAGGCTCTATGATTGTCCTATGGAGCAGGACCAGCATGTTTCCAAGCATTCTTATCTTGAATATAATCATCTAATTTGTAATATGCTTGTTTACAAAGTGTACTTTTAATAAAACATTTAAATTTTTGTTCATTTAGTTTTAAAATGTCAAAAAATTTTATTGTAACATTTCACACAGTACCCCATAAATGAATTTTGAACTTTGGCTACTCTGAAAGATGCTTGAGCTATTTTATCTTTATTTCTAGTACTAAAATTATGTCTTTCATTTATTTTACTAAAAAGATGTAGATTCTTTCTTACATACATAATATTTTCATAAATGAATTGGCAAGGTACTGTCATAATATTAATCTTTTTAAATAGTTCCCTGAGAGATTTGCAACGACGTAGATTATAAATGGCTCTGACCGCTCTCTTTTGCAAAATAAAAATGTATTCTATTGGATATATTCTGGATTCTCTGCAATTGTAATTCCCTGAAGTTTAAACGCCTTATTTTATTAATATAATAGGGGCAAACGGGCTGGAGTCTCACCTGATAATAAGTGATGCCGCCCATGGACACTCACATTACCAGAACGCTCGCAAGTGCGTCGCCGGCCTTTTAAGAATTGGTACGCTCTTTTCTTGAAGGACCCTAAGTGGAATTGGTTCGGAAATACTTTATTGGGCTGATGATGGAAAATATGAACTACTAATACTCTACTTAACTACTAATATTACAATAAACCACATTCTATGCTTGTCAGCAACTCTTCCCAGAGTAATTATGTGGATAAATTACACCCAAATCATTTGCAGTACCCTCAATAGTAAAAAATGTTCATTAGGGTAGTTGGAAATCAACTGCCGTCAATTTCAGCCCATCAATAATTATTCACGCGCAGACATCTGGTTTTAATAGCTATGGGGAGGTTTTTAAATATGAACCATTGTTTATCGTTATTGATTGTTTCTCTGTTTGTCTTTATTAATAATAATAAAGTATTATAGACCTGAAGTTAAGTGAGATGCGGCATATTGCAGAGCACGCGCTGGAAAGGTGGCTATTTAATTTTATATTTTTCTAATATAAGGGGGATAGATTAGATTTTTTATTGTTTGCAACTCCGTAAATATTAAAATATTTTTTTTAATTCTTGCAGTAAAGTTTTTTTTTTGTTACTGTTTAGTTTCTTTTTCTTAACAACTATGTTATATTTTTTTTGCACTTCTTGCCTACCTTATGTAATTTAATACATTTTTTTTCTTTTCTCACAGTGGTTGCCTGGAAGAGATCGCTCGAAAGCGATAAGGCCGCCAGTTGCCTTTCCTTTACATGTAATTATGTTAAATTTTTATATTATAAAATAAAAAAATAATAATAATAAAAAAAAACAAAGTGTGAAGAAATAAAATAAATAAATAAAGTAAAGATATGTTATTAATAACTAAAATGGGCTAAAAAAACCTGAAAATTATTTCCTTTTGAGAGACTTTCCTCTGTTTGGTTGATCGCGATATGTGTTGATGTTTTTTTCGTGCTGGAAAGTCCATTTATTGAGGAATGTTAGTTATAAAGTTGAATAGAACGTTGCAAGACAGATTTATAGATTTTTTGTATATAGGAAACGTACGAAAATATGGAACATTACAAAAAGACTTAATAAAACTCAAGTATTTTTCATTGAAATAGAAAGACAAACTAATATTTCACGCCTGATATAAATTTTCAGTTGCACTTTAAATATTATGTTGATTTGTTTGCATTATTAAAGCAAAATTTGTAAGTTTTAACATTTAAGACATAAGTTGTAGCGGATTAACAATATTAAGAAGAAATTATTTTTACTATATAATAACATTTTTAAAACGTGATTTTTTTAAATTATATATATGTATATTAAGATATTTATATCTATAACCTAATATGAGTTAAGGATAATTTCCTATTATTATATTATATTTTTAAAGGAATATTAGTAATTTATCATAGTTATATGATACATCATACAAGTAGCGGTTGCCGCCATGTATATCATCAGCTATTATAGCGTCAGATAATAATGACACCTTAAGAAATGAGTAGCATAGCATCAGGAAACAGCCATCTTAATATTGAAAGATAAAATATATTATAATGAATAGAGTAGTGAGCTAGTGGCTATAAAGTAGGTATGTCATTCCTGAGGTCATATTATGTTCGACATATATTCACCAATGGAATTTCATGGATAAGATAACGTACATAATGTAGTGATATAATTTCACAAAAGTTTAAATCGCTGTATGCCTTTAAATTGAAATACCTCGATTCAAGGGTCTGATTATAACGAGGTACACGTGTCGAAGCTTATAGTTTCCAAGTCTAACATGTCACAGTCAGGTCCACTGCGCCAACCGCTCCTAATTTACTCATAAGTTATGTTTTGACGGGACATTAAATAATTAGTTGGTGTAGCGAAATTGAAACAACTTAGGCGGTTATAAGTATTTGTGGTAGTGTTTTTTATGGAACCTAGTAAAAGCTAATTTTTAGTTGGTAAAATTTTCATTTTTTTCTTCGTTTCGTGATATTTGAAGTATTACGTAAGTACTATAGGAGGGAGGGTCTTTGATTTTCTTATTCGGTAATTACCGACGTAATTACGTCAACAGTAATTATTTACTTTTTTACACATATTACCCACACATTGTCTATGCTTGAAAACGAAATGCATTTTCGAGGATTCCTACAAAAAATTAATACGTTTATATACTATTATTTTTGAGAGCTTTTCCTGACAAGAGGAAGGGGGGAAACATTGCAGTAAATTTGCTTATCAAAATTCAAAATTCAAAAATCATTTATTCACGTAGGTAACACAATGTACACTTGTGATTCGTCATTAAAGAAATACATATTAATGCTTCTAATTTTACATTTACTGCCAGTTCTCAAATCAAGGGCGTAGAACGGAAGAGAAGAACTGGCAATAAACTCTCCGCCACTCTTTTTAATCGCCATGCTTTTTTTACACAACGTTTGTAAGGAGCTGCAACCATTACACCATTACACCATTACACCATTACACCATTACACCATTACACCATTACACCATTACACCATTACACCATTACACCATTACACCATTACACCATTACACCATTGCTTACGTAATACTTGAACGGCCCCTCATTTGATTTTTAACCCGACACAATCGAGCACACCGGTATCCTCACGTTGTTTTCCTTCACTGTTCGAGGGAATGTTAAATGCGCACATAGAAAGTCACAAGTGCACAGCCGGGGATCGAATCTTAGAGAGTCGCACGCTGAAGCCACTAGGCCAACACTGCTCCTTCAAAAAACACTACCTAGTATTATTTATTTTATAATTACCGCTGATCCGTAGTAGAACATTCAAAATTTGTTTTTTAAATCCCAAATATCGCAGTGATCCTTTGTCTGAGTATCAAAGCGATATTGTGCTCGCAATACAATGTAAATGTGAGCCCGTCATATATCCAAGGCACGGCTTGAATTTTTCATTATTATTTCATATTCAGTGACTGTAGAGGCGGAATACTTGTATGAGGATGACATTCTCTCTTGTTTGTAAGTTCGTATTCTAACACATAAAACTCCGCCACATTACCATATATTAACAGCTCGATGACAAGATTGAGGATTTGAAATACGTTAGGTGAAATAATGGTGAGACCTTTATGACCATATTAATCTAATATATAAAATTCTCGTGTCACAATGTTCGTTCTCATACTTCTCCGAAACGGCTCGATCGATTCTTATAATTTTGGCGATTTCAAAACAAAATACCGCTTTTCAAAGAAGTATGTTATGAAGATCTGTGACATAGTGCGAGCTAATGTCGAAAAGAGTAATAGAGGTTTAGGGTTTTCGATTTAGGTGTCTTCTTCGTGGCTTCTCAGTGTCATTAGAAAATGCCAAATTATATATAGTAGCACTGGCAATCCTACACAATATTGCTATTGATATGGAAGAAGACCTGGATGTTACGTATGATGACACTGAGAATGCTCCAGAAGAACCAAGGCCAACCTAGACTCCCACAAGCAATCAGGCTGGACAAGCTGCTAGAGCTGCTTTTATTGAAACATATTTTTAAGGCTGGTTTATTTACATAGGTGTGGATAGTTAAGGACGTGAAATAAATAAAAAGTTATATTTCATTTAATACAGGGGTTTTATTTTTTTTATAAGTATATAATTATTAATTTAATTGCAGCTGCAATAATTTGAGCCTTAAAAGATGCTCCTGTCTAGCCCATTCGTGAGCTTCGGCAAGTTGCTTCTGTTTGAGCTCATGTGTTTCAGCCATCTGCCTTAGTTTTGTTTCGTGCTCTTCCTGCAAACTCTGGAACACTGCTGTGTTGCGGAGTTTGGCACTTTCCACTATTTGAGCTGCCTAAAAAATTTTAGTATGATCGTTGAGGGCTTTTAATGAAATAGTAATTTTCTCTATCCCATTAATACTAACCTCTCCCAACTTTTGTACTGCAGAATGCGGCTTTTTATGTAGAATTCTAGTCCTCTTTGTCTGAGGTTTTGGAGTTTCTATTAGCTTCAAATAATAAAATGTTATTAGTATATTAAGTAAATGTGTATATAATTGTTTTGGTTGATAAAATAAATACAACTTACATAAGAATTATGAGTTGTATCAGAATTATTAAATCAAACGTCAAACAAACACGGTGGGTTGCCAGGGTAACAAAAAATAAGGGTCGTTTAGTTATTCAACCAATACACATCGATTCTGGGTCAAAGAGGTGTTTATGCCCTGTACAAGCTCTATTCACTGAATAACTATCACCTTGTTATAACGCATGTATAGTGATTTTTTATTAGTAATACCGGTAGTGTAGAATATAGAATAACAAGCAAAAGAAAAAAAATATATAAAAATGTAAAATAATCTAAGCTGTGTATAATAATTTGTTTTTTTTTTCATGATTAGAAATAAAACGGTCTTTATTATTATTATTACCATTATGTTCTACCACAATAGGTCTTAGGCCCGTGTATAAGATAAACCGGTTCCTTAGGTTATTCCTTGCCAAGCCAGTTCAAACATACAACGTTGAGAACATAACGTTAAAAATCCACTAAGATAAATCTAGCTACTGTATCTATTACGTACTGCAAGCATTGTAAAAATGTTTTCACAAACGGGAAACGTGCGTTTTCCTAGCAAACATATTTTCAAACAGCATTTAGTAAAACAAACGATATGAGATCTATCAAGATTCGTGCCGTTGTCATGGCAACGCGTCGCGACCTACCCTACCCTGATATAACAAAAATGTATTTTAGGAAAACAATGAAATAAACTCTATACAGTATATTTAGGGATTATTTTTGACGAAACAGTTTTATGAAACCTCCCTTTGCTTATTTAGTAATATATATGGAAAATGGGAGCTTTTATTGAACTTCGAAAACATTTCTACTACTTTTTGCAAGTCAACTGTTTGACGGATTAAACACGAGTTTTTTTTAAATACAAGTAGAAAGAGATAGCGATATTATGGCAATATTTTCATATAATTAATTTGAAATGACTAAACCTAATGATGAAGAGAGTGTTTAGAGTTGTTCGGATAGCCTGCAGCTGAGTTTCATCATCGGACGTCAAGGCAGAATGCGAAATTCCACCCGTATCACATCGACATTTAAGGCAGTTTTTGCCGCGCACCACTGTGTGGAACCAGCTGCCCAGTAAGGTATTTCCGAACCACTTCAACGTCCTTGAAGAAAAGAGCGTACCAATTATTAAAAGGCCGGCTACGGACTCGCGAGCCCTCTGGCATTGAAAGTGTCCATGTCCGGTATCACTTAACATCAGGTGAGCCTCCTGCCCGTTTGCCCCCAGTGAAAAAAAAATATTCGCGCGACTAAAACCAACATTTGTGCCGTACGCTGTGCAGCACACTGGTGGAATCGTAGCTTTAGATTCTACATCATTAAACTAATATAGTCACACATATTGTTCCTAAGTAACACATATATCCAACTTTTTAAACAAAGAACTAGCCCTGCGAAGTCGGGTAGGCTGGTCATAGCTATAAATAATGAAACTTTTCATATAATCATCAAATTTTTACATCAATTAAGTGAATAATAAATGGTGATATTATTCAAATGACGTCCGTAAATACTATTGAATAAGAACTGTTTTGGCAAACAAAATATCGATTTAGGGGAAAACTTTTGTGCTGTCAATTAAGCGACTCGCTGAGTGAGCACTGATAGTTTGCGAACTCTGAATTAAGGGTATTCATACACCAGCCTCGTCAGCACTGTTTATACATGAATTATTCAATATTCAAGTAAATTATTTCACTTCAAATTGATGTAATATCATTGAGGTCTATTTGATATTCTGACAGTTAATAAAATTTACACTTTAATACATACTTAGTTTCTTTTCGAGTTATTTAATAAATTGGCTTAATGCCTATCCTTCGCCAAACACTGCAACCTTTTGGACCCTAAATCACTTCGCATTGCCATCAGCCATCGCTTAGGAGTGCCCATATGTACTTCCCATAAGTGTCCCTGCGGCTTTGAATTTAGTAGCCTTGGCTTCCATTGCCAAAAGTTGAACGACTTATCTTGCCTCTGTCAATGTTCCAGACATTTTGGAGCTAACAGGATAGGATGTCTTTGATCTTTTGAAGGATGGGACTGGGTATGAGATGCTACTTGTGTGGACACCTGTCTCACCTCCCTCGGTCAAGCACAAAAGCAGGCGTGGCCGCAGAACAGACGGAAAATAATAAACTGCTCAAATATAGAGTCTTTCCTCCATCTTTGATTTAGTTCCCTTGGAGTAGAAACTCTTGAGTCGTAGGGTTCAACTGCTCAGGTGCTAGTTAAAGATTTAAGTTGGCGCCTGGTAGATAGCACCGGTGACTCCAGAGTTGGTGCTTTAATCAACTCAACGAATAAGTATCGCAATACAGCGTGGAAATGCTGCAAGCGTTAAAGGTTCAAGAACAAGTTCAAGTTGAGCAACCAAACTTTTTAGTTGTTTAAGTTTTCTATTTATCGATTATTATTAATTAAGAATATTGTATATTGTTTGTTGGAAATAATTTTTTATTTTATATTCAATGAATTACTGATTTTTACACTACCACCAGCTGTCATAAATGTTATAATTTTCATGCAATTGGGCCAAAGAGGGTAGAAGCGAGTACGTGTTCGCGGAATTAATTTCGACAGCAGGTGCTGCTTGTACCCAAAGTTGCCATAATCGACGCTTTGATTTATGACAAAACGCTAAACGGTTATCGAAGCGGGAATTCATGTATATCTATACTTCTAATAGAAATAGCGTAAGTATTTCTGCGATTGTTAAAAAAATTTGATGGCGATTTTAATAACACACTATTAAACACGTAAGAGTGTGGTAGACGACGGTCAACCCTGGATCGTTTTTAACTTCAAAACGAGTCGTTATAAAACATGTCAGTTATAACATCAAAAAACTTGCGTGTCTAGGCTTTTCACGGTATTAAATAAAAATAAAGTATTGTATAAAAGCCACAAAGTCAGTTATAAACATACTTTTCTGTTTGCATAGTTCATTTACTCTTCGCTCTATTAGTACGGGAGGTAGCAACGTTTTCGAGAAAGAATTTTAGGTCAGCTGATTTTGTGATATGTCTTCCTTCTTGCACTTCCGGTTTTCAGTTTTCAGTTTTTCTTATATTTAAATAACATAATATTAAAATTACAGACATTCTAAAATGCTTTGAAATTTTTATAAAATAAAACTTAAAATCGCGTCTGGCACATAGTTAGCAACGTGAAAAATGTCTGGCAATAAAAAAAGGATGTCAGGTAGACGTATTTAAAAAGGAAAAAATCAAAAATTACGCTTCTTAAAATGCAATGCTTCATCATACTGCAATACTTTATCATTTTAATTCAAGGCTTAACAATCGAATTAATGTCTGGCAAATTCATTTTCAGTTTTTCTTATATTTAAATAACATAATATTAAAATTACAGACATTCTAAAATGCTTTGAAATTTTTATAAAAATAAAACTTAAAATCGCGTCTGGCACATAGTTAGCAACGTGAAAAATGTCTGGCAATAAAAAAAGTATGTCAGGTAGACGTATTTAAAAAGGAAAAATCAAAAATTACGCTTCTTAAAATGCTTTTAAAATCCAGGACTATTACCTGGACAGATAGGATGCGCACTAATGAACGCAACCGCTACCACCAGCCAGACTGCCCAGACTCTAACCGGAAGTGCAAGAAGGAAGACATATCACAAAATCAGCTGACCTAAAATTCTTTCTTTTCAAACGTTGCTACCTCCCGTACTATATAGATAGGAAGGACTTCACTGCTTCCAAAGAAATATTAAGAATGGGCGTTGCCATTCAGAGTGTAACTAATACAGGTTGAGTGTAATTTTAAAATTAGAATATTAGACGTGTGACATCAGAACAGGAAATTAGCCGCGAGTCTGACGTGCGGTTCCGTGAGGTGATTTGTGGCTGATACGTGATACGGGTAACTCATACTACTGTCCTGACCGCGCTGTAGATGTTATGAAAGTGATAGCTTTTACTTCGGTTATTGGACAATGCTAATGCCGAGGGGTGGTATTACGTAAGCACCGTAGGGGGTAGAGGGGGTGTTTGATTTTCTTATTTGGTTATTACGCTAACAGTAATTATTAACTTTTTTACACATATTACACACACATTGTCTATGCTTGAAAACGAAATGCATACAATACGTTTTTGTACTATTATTTTTTAGAGCTTTGCTTACTTTTGCTGACAAGAGGAAGGGGGTAGGATAAATTGCAGTAAATCTGCTTACGTCATACTTGAACGGCCCCCGTGGCTTCGTGGTTATCCCATGGCTGTTCTGGATTTGAATCAGTAATAAATTCATATGACATTAATAAATTGGTAGTGTTATCGAACTACCAATTTATTAATGTCTAATGTATCGCAGAAATAGCATACTTTCTGGTGTTTTATTTATGTATTTAAAAAAAAGGTAATATTATCTTCCTTTCCCCCGTAACAAATACATATATATATGTATATAGTCCCGACAAATTTTATTATTTAGTAATTAATAGTAATTTAATTATATTATTAGTATTTTGAATTTTTATTTCACGTCGGAGTTTGGATATAAAATACGCCGCTTTTCTCATAATGTTTGCTATTATTTTCCAAACTAGCGTATTTATTCATATCAATATTTTCACCTAATTAAAATTTTGATTTCGCTAATTAAATTTTTTTCTATAAAAAGAAAATTAAGCACGGAGTCGAACACTAGACATCAGTTACCTTCACCAATCTTAAGCCCTTTATAGTGGCTTTTGGTGTTTTTCTACTTTTAGTTATTTATAATTTTTAAGCAATAATAAAAAAAAAAGTATTTAAACTAAGCATTTACATAACAATAATTGCATTATTATTGTACTCCAAACTATATTTTTTGGTTTCGTTTATTTAAGCTGGCCTCCAAATGTAGTTAATTAAACAATTAGTAAAAACTAGATAACGATCTTCAAAGTGAAGGTAAATTATAATAAATTTAACTCCTAATAAAAGTTTAATTTTTAATGATTTAAAGAATTCCTTACCATAAATCCTGTGGAAGTGACATCAAATGGTATGAGTAATTGCTCCCATCTTCAGAAAACTTATAACTAATGGATTTTAAACTTTGAGTCCAGGTGATAAGGTATGAATTAAATTAACTATAGTAGAAGCGTATTTATATAATAAAATTAATAGTATGTTGTGTGTTTATTGAATGTAAGAATTTGTATTAAGTAACAATATCTTAAGCCAAATTTTTACTCAGATGTATTGCTTTAAGAGTCTGCAAGCTTCGTGAAATGCATAACCCCTTGGTTGAATTCAGGCGAAACAATTGTCTTTGGTTTTGTCTAGAAGACGGCTACATTGACACAAAAATTACTGTCCCTAAAGATAGACTACAAAAAAGTGTCTGCCACTGCCAAAGAGAGTTTAAAGATCTATAGATATTGTTATATCAGATACTGTTAACATCGTAATACAATGTTAAAATGTGGTGAAGCCAAAGCCATATCGATAAATACCTTTATTTTATAATGAATTCGCATATTAAAAAAGTATATGTTCTCTGCCGTCCATGGTCATTGACAGGCTAGAAGTGAATCACAAGGTTACCACGATTACCTCTTCATCCATTCCAGTCATAGTAGCCTTAGTTCTCGACTATTACACAAATCCAGGAGAGGAATTAATATTCGAATTGCACTTGGCGAACCGTTAATTTTAACCAATATTCTGGCTTCAACGCTCATTTGAATTGTGAACCTAAATAATTACAAAACCTCACAGTGAATAGATTTAAAATACTTATGCGCGGACAATATAAGCAAACTCGTTGGACGTTGTTAGTCGTGAATAAAACACTAATTAGACAGATTCCCGAATACATCGCAATGTTATGATTTACACGATTTTCTCTGAAACACGTTATAAATTTAACGTATTAGGGCGGTATCAAAATTTATTGCAATTGCACAACTAATAAGGACTGTCTGTGGTCTATAGTTTATTTATTATGGTATCCAGAGTTGATAATTTAAGGCAAATAACCCACAGCTCCTAAGTTACATTACGATAAATTGTGTGACACAAAATAAAAACCAAACGACTACTACTACTAGTAGCATGCCAGAAAGTAATGGAAAGAAACCAAAAATAAGAAGAATATTGTTTATCGAAATAACAATAAAACGAGTTGTGCATGACGTACAGATCCGAGCAGTAACGCAAGTTCTGTACATCGAGAACAAACAACGTCTATGGCGAAAGTATTTATTGCGTTGAGGTAATTGCTACCGCTAATATATGGACTACCGGTCAGTTATTAGATATAAACCTAACGTTAACCAACATAAAAACTACATTAAAATTTTATATGCATTTATCGCGCTCCTTAACAAGACTGCTATGGTTATATTTATACAAACCATAGTGGTTTTCTAATGTAACATGATGATTTTCTGTATCATGTTTTTATTATTATATTCTGTCAAATAAATAACTTTAAAAAAGCTAGAAAAACAAAAGTGATAAATGCCTTACATTATGCCCTAAAACAGAAATGGCAATGGGCGGGGCAATATAGCAAGATGCAGAGATAAAAAGTGGACATTACAGACAACTAGAAACAAGCGCAAGAAGGAGAAGAGGACGCCCAAAGAAGATGGATAGAGATATTTGGTAAAAGCTGGAAGAGGCCGTTACCCGTGAAGGGGTTTCAATCAATGGTGCTGAATTAAGCTAGGATATTAGGATAATAAGAAAAAAAACAGTTTAAAATGTATACAACAAATCTAAGCTGTATATTCTACTTTTTTTAATAATTGTACATTAAACAGACTTTAATTATTATTATATGTGTCGATGAATGAACACACAAATAAGATGTGATAAACATTTTTACACTTATGAACCAATAAACTACAAGCTCCCTCCCTATCAGAATGCCAAATCATAAAATGACTGCTTCACGACTGATTTGAGCGCGACCGCCGATGCGAAAACGCAGTGAGAGTTCGAAAAGTGAGTTACAGAATCGCAAGGCAGTTCTCAAATTAAAGGCGTATAACAAAACAGTGTTGGCACACACACTCCACCACTCCATTTAATCGGCTCTACCAGACTACGGCTTCTGGTAGAGTCAGATATGGGCATGGCGATAAAGAGGACGCACTTACATTATTGAATACATCACTTAAATCAAAGTACCTAAAAGGAAGCTAAAAAATAGCTTAAAGCTAAAGATATTTAAAAAATACCCATAAATAAAATTTCACCATGTTTATACATACCAATCATATCTTCTTTAATAATAAATTATCAGCATTATTTTTGCAGCGAAAGTATTTAAACGTAAATGTATACTCTGGGATTATCATTTTAAAGTACAAAGAAATAAGAACCATAATTGTGTATTAATATTAAATTATAGCTTGTATTTGGATAAGATCCAAATAAGTATTTCGGTTCGGACACCGCCTATTCCATGTTTATAGTGCCATAAAAATACATCAGTTTATAAGTTATCTTCGCGTTAAGCCTCGTAGCAATAATATTATTATATTTGTTTTAGCAATCAAGTCATATGACATATATGCCAGATAGATTTGATCCTGGGAAATAAATTGAAAGATACATCCAAAAGCTTTTTACAACTCTCCGCTATCTTAGACAGTTGATAATTCGGGTAATTTGAGAAGAATAGATTTCGGGCGAAAGAACTTCTTCACTGTTTGGTTCTTTAAAAACAGATTTTACTTTTGCACTGTATTTTTAGATTTTGCCACAATATAGCGTCCTTTTATTCAATCAAACATAGTACCTAGATAGCAGTGGCGGATTTACCAGCAGGCTGAGTAGGCTGGAGCCTAGGGCGGCAAATTTTAAGGGGCGGCAAATTTAGTTCATAATTTTTTTATTTCCGTTTACAAATTTAAAAAAAATATTATACACACACATAATACGAATTTCGAAAATTGGAGAGAAATTAAAATATTTAACAAAAATCGAAATATTCTCATATACAGTGCTAATTAATAAATATTTCAACATCTCTGCATGAACAATTCCTAAACGCTTTACTATGAACTTTTAGAATATCGCGATTCGATATTATAATCGAAATTTAGTAATTTTTACATATATTCTTCACTGATAACTGCTATAATTTTTTCTCCGTGTACCTAATAATTATGAGATCTGCTTACCCAATTCAATCGATATAATAATATCGATGGCCTAATAAAAATACTGACTAAAATTGACTATTTTTTATTAAATAAAAAACTAGTTCAATATCTTATAGAGATCATATTAATATAATAACTGATAGTTGAACGACTGTGACTTGACAATAAAAAAATTCCTCCACAAAATATGAAGTGAGACAATTTGCTCATTAGAAAATTGATACATTTTATCAGTTAATTATTTTATTTGCAATAAGAAAAAGTTTGGAAAATCCAAATGAGCAGGCCTTAAGCGCTCATGTCGTACACGAATTATTTAAATTAAATGTTTACATCAGTAGATTTGATAACTTTTTCGCAAAGCCAACTTTTTCAGAAAATGCCAATCGGAATGAATTAATTATAATAAGATAAAACAATACTCAGCTGCAATTTTTTATTCAACGGCTTCTCTCAAGTTAAACAAGTATATTAAAAAAAAATTGAAGTGAAAAAATTATTTTTTCGAAAGTTATCGTGTTTATTGTGAACACGATCATCCAAAATCCATACGATATGGCACTAAAATTACTTCCTTTTAAATAAAAAATAATTAATCATAACCGAAAAAATAATTTTTATAAGCTCAGCGATCATTTTTCTTTCCGATAAGTTGCTTTTTAAATAATATTCATGTACATCATATTTGTTAGATACGGTTTAATGTGAGAAAACATCGGATTTAGATTTTTAGGCAAGAGTAGAGCGTACCTACTACGCGCTTCGCACTTAAGGCATGCAATTGCGTAGTCGTATTTGTATTGTACGGCCAGAACAAACGACATGACGATTCGGTAAGAGTGTCTGGCTGAATGGATAGCACAAGTGCAGCGCGATAGGGTTACTACGTGAGCCGAAGCGGGCTCCTGATGTATAAAAAAGTTGGAATTTTATTGATAGAAAATTGATATGATTGTGGACTAAGATATCAAACTTTAGAGGCGGCAAAAATTGAATAGCCTACGGGCGGCAAATCTATAAATCCGCCACTGCTAGATAGTTTTCCAAGAGAGTAAACCTTTATATACAAATATATTTACCTATACCTTAGAACACTTGAGTTAATGTCGCTTCCGAGATTATCCATTCAATAAGAAAATAGGCAATCACAACACATGAAGTACAGTATCTTAGTATTTTTCATTAGCCTACTATCCTCGAGATCTGACAGATCCTGAAAAACCAAACTGCAAGGGCACTCCCGTGTCTATTCTCCCCTTCCCTAGAAACGGACTTTAAAATCATAAGCTAGTCTGGGTTTGGAGACTTCCGCCGGGTTCGGGCGTCGACTACTCCGGAAGAAATATCCTCATGTTAATCAGCTCCCTGTATGTACCATTTGTTGTAAGTACTAAATAAATTTCAAGTAAATTCAAACAATTGGTAACAATGGGCTATTTGACAAGATTTGCAACCATATCAAATTATTTATTAATTAGTTATTTCTAACTCTGTAAAATATTCAAATTAAACATGAATCATTTCAATATCCCGCCAAAACGCTGTCTAGGCTAGATGGCGTCGCACCAAGCTAGCCTGTAAATAAACGTCGAGTTTCTTAAGTGGTACTTATTAAAATACACATATATATGATATTTCAATCAAAAACTCTATCCGACGAAATTTAACTCCAAGACTGTATACAGAAAAAGTTATTAATTCACAAGGCTGCGAAATTAAAGAAATATACAGTATATTAAACCTAGTTTTATACCAGTAACAAGTTCCTATTACCATTGCAAGTGCTAATAACCGCGCTACTGTATCTTCAAGCGCAGCCGCAGGGCATAATTATGTTAATTTGTATGCGCCTGCGCACGTCAACGGCACTGCAATTATCTAGGCATTTGCAGTTGGAAATAGACAAGGAATTAATTGAGTTAAATTTTTGTTGTATTTAGCTTTATTTATTTATACAAGAATCGATTTTGAGTACGTAAATAACAAAAAGTGGCGTCATAATATATTCTACAGATACGGCGGCATAAAGTATTAATTAGTGCTGTATACATCACAGGTTGAAAGAATTTCTTAAGGAAAAAAGAGTGAGTGAAAATCTTGTGATAGCCGATGGGAGGATGATAGAAATGTTTTAAACTTAATACTAAAACTTAAACTACGTTTTAAACTTAATAATAATGCTCGTCTATTTCCAATGTATATAAATGTTGAATAGACAGTTTATATTTGTTATAACTTCTTCTGTTCTAACTTCCTTCAGTACAATTGATGGGAGCCCCTTTACGGGTAACGGCCTCCTCCAGCTTTTTCCAAATATATCTATCCATGGCTTTCTTCCTCCATTCGCTTCCTCCTAACGCTTCTATATCTTCTGTCCAGACTTTTTTAGGGTGCCCTCTTGGCCTTCTTCCAGTTCAAGACCTAAACGTATGCGTCGAATAATACACCGCGTGTTCTCCGACATTATGGGTCATTCGGCTATTTCACAAGATTTGAAACCATTTTCGATTATAATTAGTGACTACAAAATGTTATTTTTAATTCTGTAAAATATTCAAATAAAACATTTCAAGAACCTGCCAGAACGCTGTCTAGGCAAGATGGTGTCGCAACAGTCCGTATAACTCTCTCGGACAACTTTAAACTATAAGACTCTATTAAGATTAGACGGGTGAACATATACATATATTTGAAGCTATGCTACATCGTTGTTTCGACTAATCTGTGACCGTATTGTGTCACGTGACATATAAAAATCAATAATTTTTAATTGTTTTTTTTATAAATTAATTATTTTTTTCAAAAGATTTTGCTCCATAACTTTTGAAGCCCTACATAGATAACACTTTAGTTTTCATACTGTCAAATATTGGTAGGTTAGTGACAACTATTGTACAAAGTATGGTGATCTTCTTTCTGTTGACAAATTCAGAAGACTGTGTACAATGATGGTAATAAATGTGTAATAGGCAAATTCCATTTTAAAGTATTCCTATAAGATAAACGTTTTTATACCGAACGAGGAATACGAAAAATCGATAAGGTTCAAAGAAAAGTAAATAGCACTCTTCAAATGAATTTTTAAAGTTTCTCTTCCCCTTGTTTTTCCAAGGAAATTGTAAGGAACACCCCTCAAACATTCGTCTGTTTATAAAATAGAATTTTCTAATAATACATTAACATTTGATTTGTCGGAATAAACACTCGATTGTTCAGAAAAGAATTTAAATTGAATTTTAAAATGAGATTCGTTTCTATTGCAGTTGTGTCATTATTTTTAGCATTCATATTAGTGTTAGTTTTTCTTACTGTTTAAAATAATTCAAAACTGAGTAATAAAGTCAGTACTAAAACAAATCCGCATATGTAACGCAGGATCAAGTATTTATTTTGGTTGTAATACAAGACAATGCGCCTTGCCACAAATCAGTAGCGCTACAACTTCTGTAGGACTGGGCCTCAGATTTCTGAATCTGTTTCATAATCCTTTTTGTAATCTAATAGGCAGGGCGTCTTTTCGGGTCTAAGACATGGCGTGAGGAAACGATGTTTTCCTTCACCGTTCGAGCGAATGTTAAATGCGCACATAGAAAGATAGTCTATTGGTGCACATTCTGGAATCTAACCTACGACCTCAGGGATGAGAGTCGCACTGAAGCCACTAGGGCAGTACTGCTCCATGACCTGATCTGACCTGAAGCTTTAAAATTCAAGCTCTTTTAACATAAATTTTTGTCGTAAAATTATTTAACGAAAACGATTTTCTGGTTCCATTCTGATGACCCACAAAACCACTTTTAATTTATAATAACTAAGTAAGGGATGATTTGACAGGTTTTACAATATCAGAAGTAATTAAAACATCTAATTAAGCATTTCCTAGTAATTGCAGAGGTAAGGAATAATTAAAAACAGTGAAAATTGTTTAATTAAATATTTCATATATATTGTTGCACTGTTGGCTTAGTAACTTCGGCGACTCTCATCCCTGAGGTCGTAGGTTCGAACTGTGCACCAATGGACTTTCTATCTGCGCATTTTACACTCATTCGTACCCTGAAGGAAAATGACGTAAGGAAATAAGACAAGCTTTAGATCTAAGAGATTAAATATTCATCGTATATCAATGGGAATGAACTTGCGATACTGTAAATTACTTTTTATATAGCGGAGAAACGGGCTTCTAATGCTAAGTAATACCAGCGCCCATTGACGCTCACCATGATAGAAAGTTCGCGAGTGCTTTGCTATTTAAGAAATAGTACTCACTTTTTTGCACTACTTAGTAGACTTTAATAGCCGCTATGGTTTATACGACATAATAAAATATTTTCGGGTTGGTACTGAATGATCTTAAATGATAAAAAAAACAAAATATACATATCTATTATATGTGTCAGAGATAATTTAATAAGAGAACGCGATTTGATTTGATTTATTAGAATGGCAACACTACGCATCTTACAGGTTGTAAAATGTCAATGAGTCAAAGTCATTTTGTCAGTAGTGCATTGAATTGATTGGTTTTAAGTGATTGATTGGTGAGTTCATTTGCTCTCTGACGATTTGCTATGCGACATATATACTTACATCAGCACTGTTGGCCTAGTGGCTTGCACCTCGGCTGTGAACCTATTAACTTTTCTGTCTATGTAGTAATTCAACACTCGCTTGTATGGTACGGAAACCAACATGCCTTAAACCCAAAAAGTTTACAGCGTTTCGCAGAAGGCTATTAAAAAAAATCAAATGATCAATAGCAGATACAGAAATCAAAGGTTATTTGCGTCACTGGATTTCATATATTATTTATGTATATCGTAAGCCTACAACTAACAAAAATATGTATAATAACAAACAATTACATTGAAAATATAGCCAGAGATAGAATACATAATATTTACCTACAAAAGGGTACAAAAATTTACAAAAGGGGAAGTCAAAAAAGTCAAAAATCATTTATTTATGTAGGTAACACAATGTACACTTATGAACGTCAAAAAAAGAAATATACATTAAATGCTTCTAATTTTACATTACTGCCAGTACTCAAATCAAGAGCGTAGAACGGAAGAGAAGAACTGGCAATAAACTCTCCGCCACTCTTTTTAATCGCCAAGTTTTTTGTTTTACGCAACGTTTGTACGGAGCTGCAACCATGTTCCACATGACATCCTTAGTAATAAATAATAATAAAATAAATTGAAAACAAAGATTTGTCCTCTATCAGCACGGTGAACGAACAATAAAAATTATTCATTACAACTAAGAGGTACCAAATTTGTTTTTTATGTGATGATGTAAAAGTGAGGGTAAGTACGTGAAGGTATAATTCGAATTACTAACTTTGCTCAATCAATGCTAATATAATTAACCAATCAACCGTTATGGAAGATAACATCAAAAATAAACACTCATTCAGCTGTCACATATCATCGTTGCACCGTTAGGTCGTAATACTAGTAGTTTAAGCTCTAATATCCGATAAATAAAGCTTACTTTTGATTTAACGACGACTTGTGACAACTTAATGTCATCTAAGATTATGCAAAGCACAAGGCATACGTTAGTTCATGTTTACTGTTAAATCCATGGAGTTTGATTATATTCGACCTAAAAGCGAGTTAACTAGCTCTTAAGACAGGCGGTTTAAAGTATAGTCTAACATATAACATATAGTATATTATATAGTCTGGTTTTCATAAAGAGAATAGGAGGCACAACTTGGACAAGAAGAGCTAAGATCAGAAAATAATGGAAGCTGGAAGAGGCCTATGTGTCACAGGACACGCTGATAACCTAAAACGGGTCATATGGTGTATTATATTAAGTTTTATTATGTATTAGATTAACTTAAATAAATGTTAATATATTATACTAGGTGTCAGCAATAAAGGCTTAATAATAAAAAAATATTATGAACTAAGACTAGGAATAAAACAGATTGAATTTATACCGCAATATAAAATTATATGTATTATTTATGCCCAAAAAGGACACCCATTTTAGTGGATGCGTTGCCGGCCTAGGTAGAAACATAGTCTTTCTTGGTGCAATTGGTGGTCGTTAATCTCATATAAACCCAGGTTATCTGTTTCATTAATATTGGTTCTCTGCTTGATACGCCGTCGATTAAGACGAAGGGGGAGCTTCAGAGCCATGACTTAGGAGTAAGTGTGGCTTCCGTATATCAAAAGTGTGTTTGAGTTTGACATACGAGAGGCAAGTATGCCTCTAAGTCTCGTCTCTCAATCATACCTTAAGATGTCCCAATGGTTCATGATAATTTCTTTCACCGTACAAGTCAATGTAACTTACATAAATAGGAAAAAACATCACTACAGCGGAGTGGGAACGCCGTTTAAACGCACGCAATACCGTTTTAATCTTAATTTATAAATTTACACTTCGTTGCAAAAATATAAAAAATAATAATAATAGTCAATATTTTCCAGGCAATACTTAAGAAAACTAGAAATAAAACTTCTGAAGTATGCAATTAAATCCTATAAAACAAAATAATTCATGAAAATCAATCAAAATAAAAAACATCAAATTTATATTTTAGGAATAAAACGCGAGACAAACATTTAAATGTGATATTCAAGCCGTTTGTGGATGCAACATCTACCTTGACTAATGGTGGCATCACTCGCGCCCAAGATGTCTTCATAAATAATCGTCAAAGCGACATTCGTGGAAGTGTAACGGATTTATCCCCGCTTCGTCGTTTTGGTCATTTGTAAATATGATCGGGAATTACATACTTTAATGTCTGAGTATCTGATGTAAAAATGAGAATCTTTCCAATTTTACAGTCTCCTTTCATCAAAGGGCTATTACGATATGATAGAAAGAGACTAATTCCTTAGTAAAATGATAAGCCTGGTAAAATGGTGAATCTGGCTAGTTTTAATGGTCAGGACTTCGGGGCAACAAAGGAGTGGAGGTCCCAAATTATTTTCCAAATACAATGAACAATAATTTTCAGTCGTTTTGCAATGAATAATTTATTGTGAAACCTAAAATAATCTTCTATATATTTTAATGTTTGTTTTAACAAAAATATATGAAAAGAAAAGTTTCAGAATATAAGGGTTTATAAAGTAATAATAAAAATAATTAAAGAAGAAAGAAGAAAATCAAAACAAATTTAAAAAGTTTGGTCCCTGTGGCAGTGTACCTTTTGTTTACTAATCGGTATTTATATTATTGTGGGGGCTCCCCTTTTTTGGAGGCCCCGGGGCTCGTAATTAAATAGGGCATTAAAATATTCCTACTACCACTGGTATGCGGCAATTTTGTAATGAAAACAACTTTTTCATGTCTATATTATCACAACTGAAAGGTAGATTAAGACTATACAGCGTACAGCCGATGGAGCGTCTTTGCCCCGTCTTGAGACCCTCAACAAAAAAGGCTTTCACACCATCATATAACTATTTATAATTGTAGTCTATGTAATGTTCTGTGGTTTAGTCTTTCCATCTAGAAATAATACAGTAAAAGTACTCAAAGCACTTTGTTGGTTATGGTTAAGGTGTTTTTGGACAATGGTGATTTCAATAGATTTCTCATTTAATTGTTGAATGTATTTATTATTTTATTTTGGGTGTCTATGGGCTGCGTAGACTGCCCTTTTTGGTCGTCCCGCAAGCTCGTTTCCCCCCTATAATACAAAAAAAAAAGGGTGCGTGTACTTATGTACGCGCGTAAGAAGTTATACTTCTTTGGCATTATTAAAAATAGTTTGGCTTTGTTCCACCTCCAGTTTTTGATGTTTCACAGCGATAAGATGACAACTCTTTTTTTGTATTCAATTTAGTGCACTTACACTTATTCATCAATTGTTTTTTGTCTCTTGTCCTTATATTTGCTAGAGAAAAATTACATGTTTTGATTAAACAATGTGGTAATTTTTTTAATCAAAACATTACTCGATAATAATAATACAAACTGATAGTTAACCTCAATTGTAATGAAGCACTTAGGAAGGTTGATGAGCACAGTTTTTTCACAAATATTAATTAGTATTGGTTTAAATATTCAATTTAAATCACTTCTGATTATATATAATTCAAAAAGCATTGCTAAATTTCTTTGAAAAAATAATTAAAACTCCTTTATTTGTTTAAAAGGTAAATGACAAATGTCATTATGGTCATTCAAAATTCTTGGCATACGAACTTCACGCATATTCTATTTCTTTTTACTTGTAGATTGTCTTATTCCTATCTCGCTCGCGCACGCTATAATCACACACCTAATTTTGTGTCACAGGTGCGCGCGCATCGTAAAATTTCACTCTCATAAATTTTTCATAACGCGCCTAAAGAAGTATAACTTCAAAAACAAAAAAACTTTTAGATAGATACTGTTCCTATTTCCCGTATATCTATCGGTATGCTATTATTATTATTAATGTTTTACTATTACCATAATACCATTAACATTATTACGAATATCACATTGATCTTAAAAACGGACGATAGATTACAATAATTACCGTAGCTAATATAAAAAATACAAATTTGAACTTGGCTTGACAAATCTTTAGAGAAATTTTCTTTTATCAAAATAAAAGTCATCTGTATTTCCAATTCGTTAATTACCGCTTAAAGGCACGTCACAATAATTAAATTTAATTAAACTCGTATCACTCAGTGGGATAAGGGAATTTTCCAATTTTGTCCTCTAATTAAAAACAGGGTTTTTGGAGAAAGAAATAAATTCTTTGTTTCGCAATGTTCTATTGATCCTGAAAAGAAATGTCGTTCAATTAGTGGTATTACTGTAACATACTATTCGTTGGATAAAATGTCCTCTCAATGGTGGGTACTGCCAGCTACTACTTTATCGGAATTGCGTATTTGTATTTTGAGGCTCTAGATTTGACCATTTGTCAAACGTTTTTTAAATAATTTGAGGTCATCTTTACAATAATAACAAGGACACCACTTTGTTTATGATTAGGACATTACCAGAACAGCATATAACATCTACAGTAAAATAAAGAGATCGGTGCTAACTTTGTTAATTATTTTCACCTGCTTCTGAATCAAGAGCAGAGAGTCAGTAATATGCTTATTTAAAAAACTAACGACTATATTGAATATTTTGTCCCTATCACTTGATTGATTCCAAATAAACGAGACTAAATATTCTTAATAAACCTATTGTCTTCATCGTGCGACTCTCATCGCGAATGAACTTTCTTCCTATGTAAGCATATAACATTCGCTTGAACGGTCGACGGCGTGTGTCAGGCACAGCACTGCGATTCTGTAACTCACTTTTCGAACTCACACAGCGGTTTTCACAGCGGCGGTCGCGCTCAAATCATTCGTAAATTTGCTGATCACCTAGTTGACTATTATAACAAATATCATGAAATAGATTCATAAATCTAAGCCCCCCTAAAAAGATTGTAGCAGTTGTATTTTAATATTATTAACAAATATAATCTTGGGCCGTATTTGAAATATATAAAGGTTGAAAAAAACTTAATAAAACCTTCGCAGCGTTGAAAAAAAATTCTAGTGATAATATACTGAAAATTATTGATACTAATTTATACGTTTTAATAATTTGTAATACCATACAAAACTGCTTATAACGTATGAAAGTCTGCATAATGTAGTATTTCCCTTTTTCATAACTTTTCTGACTAACTTTCTCCGTCTGGACAGTTTATATCAGTGTCTGGACAGCCTATACACCTCATCAAACATTTAGATAGACTCCATACAAACTGTGTGGCATTTAACATTCATCTCTATTTTTATCACATTAAGGTTGAAATTCAAGTGGTGATACATATGTTACAGTTAGATGAAACATTTTACAGGATGAGAAAGTGAACAACTAATGTTGATCTATGTAAGTTAGTCAAATTGGTATCAAATCCAAAATCGGACTGATACGGGCTCTAGTATTCACTATCTTCCTGTATGGATTAGAAACGTGGACTATCTTGGGTCAAGAAAGGCGAAGGATTATTGCCTTTGAGATGTGGTGCTGGAGGCGAATGCAAACCGTGGACTGCGAAGCGCATCAATACATCGATCCTGACCCAACTCACTGATCACGTGGCCGTTCACCAACCAGATGGACCGGTCAAGAGAAAGACTCATCGTCCTCAAAACTATACACCATAAGAGAGGCGCTGGAAAGAACCGGTGGAAACAGATTGTCTGCTCCAGATGTTTCCAATTAAATCCTTCTTTATACAGTGATACACCGCGACGTATTCAAAAAAATTGTTACGCCAAGGCTATCATCATCTTCCTAGAAGTTAGATCACTCCCGCATAGTGCTTTCAAGGGGAAGGTGATTAAATTTTTAAAGGCAAGGTGCCTTTATAGCGTGGGCGATTATTTGGACCATAAGTTTGACAGTAAATATTATAAATAGCTTAACTTATTATTATGACATTGTTTTGATGTTATTATTACATGACTTTATCAAAATTATTATGACATTTGCATGCCTATTTTTATATGGCTGATTGTGCGGATTTTTATAATTGATCGATCTAAATGTACCACTTTCTTGCAAATAAATGATTTATAATTTATCAATTCAATTCATAAAAGTATGCAATTTTTCTGATCACGTAAAATTATCATCCGTAAACCGACTTAGAAACTGGACCAACCAAATTTTTATTTTAGAATATACATATAATTCTTTACTACTATAGTCATTGCAAAGTGTGATTGTCACTTTATTACAGTATTTTCAATTAGGCATAATGGCTAAATGGCGGACGGTAATCCGTCCTATTGAGTACTGACATCTTCCACATTTTAGCGGTAACATATAGAAGTGGACAAGCAGTGAAACTGTTTGCTTCGATTTTGAGGGAGACTTGAGAGCTATTAAAATGTCTACGACTGTTGAATGCACTCAGCACAATGCCGTGAGCGTATACGCAAATACTTACCAGTACAAAGAAGTCAGCACATTTCACCACGCTTTTACTGAACGAAACCGTTATTTTTTGTATAGATGTCATTATGTACTTATCTTCATAGAGTCAGTCAAAGTCGATCTGTGTAAGGCTGTGATCACGAACTACTTTAAAATTTTTTTTATTAAAATAAAGACCTTGAGTATACCGATAGGAATGTGGCGCCACTACCATAATCTTTCCACAACTGAGCGTTATTTAGGACAGTTTCCTGCGCACCACGTGGAAGCCAGCTGCCCAATGAAGTACTTCCGAACCAATTCTACTTAGGGACTTTCAAGATAAGATCGGACCAATTCTTAAAAGGCCGACAAAGGGAGCCCACTGGTATTGAGTGTCCATGAGCAGCGGTATCATTAACAGCAGGTGAGCCTCCAGCCCATTTGACCCCTGTTCCATACCAAGTACTCCTACGGGGATGTAGCGCCACTACCATAAACTTTTCACGGAGCCTTTTTTAAGGCAGTTTTTGCCGCGCACCATCTTTTATATATACAAATTAATATAAGTTGATGCAATCCAATTTGATCTTTAATTTATATAGGTGACCCCATTGATAATCTGCTTAGCCGATCTATTTGAGTAAGCTATTTGCGCCCGTAAGCGGCTGACGATACTAATCCGTTAATTGACTATGCCCGTAAGCCTGTCATTGTAGCACTTATTGCAACGTTTTTGCATTTAAAGGATTTAGATGTGTGAAGGCTTTATTTATATAAATGAAAACTACACTTTTTTAACGGATTGTGGCTATTCAAAGTGAAAAAATCCTCGGAACAGTGAGGTCACTCCGGGAAGCCTGTGAAGTGCCCAGGAGACTTCTGTGCTTCTGGAAGGAGCTAGGCTGGCTAAATAAGCCAGGACTGCAACGCACAACGGACCAATTAGGAGTCTAATTGCGGAAAAAGGAGTCCTACAACCCTAACCCTAACCCCTAAAGGATTGAAGCTATGTATTATTATATATTAACATTTAAATTATTCCGACGTTTCGCGTGCATATTTATATACGTGCAATGTGCATATTATGTAAAATAATTATAAGTTTGTAAAAAAACATAGCTTCAATCAGTTAAAAAAGTGTTTTCTTTAAATGTGTAAAAGTTATGTTCATATAAGACAATACCTTAAGCCTCGTATTCATGGTAAACATTTGTTTAGCAACAGTTGATCAACATTGTGGATGAGCGGCAAGAATGTTGCTGGAAACTTTGTTTAAATCAATGTAAGTTGTCCACACGGCAGTCTGCGTTTAAATGTTGCCCGAGGAAGTAGTGTTGTTGTGTTCTCTGTATCTGATGTATAGGGTTTCTAATAAAAATAAGAAAAAGAGATGGTGAGTGTGAAACTATCTTCTGCAAAGAGAAAATTTGATGATATGCATATTTAGGGCTCGAGAACTTTCTTCAAATGCATCGTTATTTTTGTTTCTATACTTGTATTCTATAATTGAGGAATCGCATAATAATGCTTTTGATTGAAACAGTTCTATTATTTGCATTGTTTTATCATTGCTCCACACTACTGCCATGTTTATAAACTGTTGCAAACTCGTCCACACACGTCAACAATTGTCGCTAAACTGATGTTTACGCTTGTCGGGCGAGAGCTTGTCAACATGATGCTGTCAACTCTGCAACACGCAGTGTTGCCAGCAACATGTTGACAGCAACTCCGCAACACGTTGATTCAACTTTGTTGCTCAACAAATGTTTCCCATGAATACGGGGCTTTAAATTAATCAAAAGCGTATTTGCTTCTCTAAAGGAAGGCTAATTTGCGTGTTGTTCCCACGAGAATGCAAGTGCGTGCTCCTATTTCGACATACCTATTGCTAATAGAGGACAAATCTTTGTTTTTAATTTATTTTGATTAATAACCTATTAATTACATAAGATGTCATGTGGAACATGGTGTAATGGTTGCAGCTCTTTACAAAACTGGGCGATTAAAAAGAGTGGTGGAGAGTTTATTGCCAGTTCTTCTCTTCAGTTCTATGTCCTTGATTTGAGCTCTGGCAGTAAATGTAAAATTAGAAGGATTTAATATGTATTTTTTTTTACTTTCATAAGTGTACATTGTGTTACCTAAATTAATCAATGATTTTGATTTGGTTTGATTTAATAGAACTTTATTGCTATCCAGCCCAGGGAACTTCTCTGCTGGAAACGTGGAAGCTGGAAACGGGAGAAGTCTCGCGTGTTATATGCTACCAATCCACGACTGACTTACCAGTGCCGAAACCTTTAGTACTACCAAGCGAGAACAAGTTATGGGTAACCATGTCCAAAGTAACCAGCCTGTAAGGCCAAAGACAACGCTAATTGTCTTTGGTAATACTATTAGGTTATCCTTACAAATCGATGTCTGAAAACCACTATAATTAATAAACTAATAATAATAAAAACTTTATTGATGACAGAAAGGTTTGTGACAGAAATCATAAATCGCTAGTCCCCACACTAGGGAGGCCCTGTGTTGTGGGTAACTAGAAAACAATTGTTTCGTGGTACATGTTAAAATTAGTTTAAAAATGTGATATGAAAAAATGATAATAAAAAATAAAAAATACCAATAATAGTTATAAATTTAGTGTTACGTATGAAGTGAATGAGTGAGTGTGTGAATAGGTGAGTTTGCGCATGTATTTGAGAATGTAGCTGAAAGTTGTTATGATCGTGCACTGTGTCTGTGTTTATGAAACCTCAAAGTCATACCAAGATATGTAGTAATGCCTCTGTGGATTCGAAATCCAATTTGGCTAGTGTAGTTTCTATGTGACTTGCTAATTTATATCTGGATAGTTTTACGATCTCAGAGTCCATAGATTTGGAGATTTTGTTATAAAGGAAGGGGCCCCTAAATGCAAAGGAGCGTTGTCCAAATACAGTCCTTCGTTTTGGCGTTGGGAATGCAAAACGTCTGTTCTTAGATGTGTCCTGAATTGTGAGCCCATGGAATCTATGATATCTTGAACAGGTCGCCAAGATGTAAAGCTTCCTTACCGAGAGGGTTTTTGTTTCTAGGTGGAGTTTGACTGTGGGGTATCTAAACGGCCTGCGATAGGCAACTTTAAGGATTGCTCTCTGTGCACGTTCCAACTTAAGCAATAGAGATTCAGCCGCTCCTCCCCATGCCGATATACAGTATGTGAGAATGGACTGACAAAGTGCAAAATAAATTATTCTAATAACTTCGTCCTCCGCTACTCGTTTCAGTCGATTAAATATTAACATAAGCTTTCTGATCCTAGAAGACTGTGCATCAATGTGCTTTTCCCAAGTGAGGTGTCGATCTATTATTATTCCTAGATATTTTATACTTTCGGTGTATTCGAGAACAGGACACTGGCATGGATATTGGTTATAGCACGTGTGGAGTTTTATGACTGGTAGGGTCGTTGGGCGGGAGCGATCTGTTATGCTGAAACACATAAATTTGGTTTTGCTGAGATTTAGACTAAGCAGATTGTTTTGAAGCCAGTTGGAGACGCAATTTATACCTTTCTCAGCTAAGACAGAAACCTGTTCCCAAGTTTTAGCATGAAATATCATAGCTGTATCGTCGGCAAATGAATAAATATTTCCGTTGTCCAGTGGCAGACTGCACAGGTCGTTGATATATATTAAAAAGAGGGTCGGTGCAAGCGCACTGCCCTGTGGTACTCCAAATCTGACGTATTTCTTGTGGCTTGTGTGTCCCCTAAGACTAACACGCTGTTGCCTATCCTTAAGGTAGGATGCAAACCATTGCAGAGCCACCCCTCTCACTCCTAACAGTTCCATTCTTCGCAGCAAAATGCAGTGTGAGACCGTGTCGAAGGCTTTTGCGAGGTCTAAGAAGACACCTATACATACCTGCCCCATATCCAATTTCTCGCTTATATGGTCAGTAAGATTACTGACAGCGTCTGCAGTAGATCTTTGTTTTCTGAACCCGAATTGGTTGTAGGAAATGAGCGATTGCTTTTCTAAAAATGAGAGCAGCCTCTTGTTCACTATTCGTTCTAGGATCTTGGCTATGACTGGGAGAAGGGATATTGGTCTGTAATTAGAGACGTCCATTTTGTTTCCTGACTTCCAGATTGGGGTTACATTGGCTAGCTTCCAAGCTTCAGGAAAGGTGCTGGTCGACATGCTAAGGTTACAAAGGTAGGTTATAGGAGCCGCAAGGATGTTTTTAAGTCTGATTATCAGTTCGCTTCCTATGTTGTCACAACCTCCAGCTGAGTTACCCCTAAGTTTGTTGATAGTTGCACATATTTCCTCTTCGTCTGTTGGATGTAAGAAAAATGAGTTTGGATTGGATGGCTTATCTATATTTTTTGCTAGCTGTTCCTCAGATGTATGTAAGTATGTGATAGTCCTTTCCGCTAAACTATTGCCTATGTTTGTAAAAAAGTCGTTGGCTTTATTTAGAGCTACCACAGGATCGGGTGTTATTTGAAGTAGGTCAGTGGAATGCGACTCCTTTGAACCTATGTGGCATATACTTTTACTGACTCCCATAGTTTTTTGGTGTTATGTCTGTTCTGCCTAATCGTGCTTTTTTCGAAGTTTTCTTTAAGTTTCTTTAGAAGATTATTGCAGAAGTTTCGATATTTTACATATTTATCCAATAGTTCAAGATCTTTGGGATGTTTTCTAGCGGTTTTGTGAAGAGTGTCTCTTTTTCTTACACAATTTAGAAGACCAGCGGTCATCCATGGTTTCCTAATGGTTTTGGAGTTTCTCGCTGGTTGTATGACGGTATGTTTTGAGATGGCATTCTTTAGCGTATCGTTAAAGGTTTCAACTGCGTTATTTATCTCTTTGATGTCATAGAGGTGTTTCCAGTCAGTGAGCTTTAGTTCTTCTGTAGCTCCTTCATAGTTGATTCGGGTCTTGTTTCTAAGGGCCTCAGGCTGTGGTGTTGCTATGGGGATGGTGTTAATTCCTAAAATAACGCAAAGGTGATCTGACACTAATGAAGGGCAAACTGCCACTTTAGCTAGGAGGCTTGAATTTACAAGAGCATGATCTAAGCAGTTTCCTTCTCGTGTTGGAAAGGTGTGGCCAGGTGCAAGCCCATGATAACCTATAAGGTTTAAGTATTGGTCTTTCCTGATATCACTTGACGATTCTTTTATATCAATGTTTATGTCCCCTACTATGTAGGTAGATTTGTTTTGAATTTGATTTAAGATTTGATCTAGCGATGCCAAAAAATTGTCAATGTTTACAAAGGATGGAGAACGATATAATGTTACTATTGCTATGTCATCATCGATTGTCAAGATTAGACAATTGCTTTCAGAGAAAGTAGGTTCGGATATCTTGACGTTTATGTCCGGCTTATGGAAAATAACAATACCATCACATTTGTTAATATATTGTGTTGAGTATTTGCAGATATATCCGTTCAAACAGAGTCCGTCAAAATGTTGATCGATCCAGCATTCGGTAAGTACAATGACCTCTGGATCGAACCCGAGCCTGGCAAGAAAGAGGGTAAAGGCGTCGAAGTTTTTCTGGACACTTCGAATATTTTGTGATACGATTGATAGGTTGGGCCTGCAGAGGAAACTTTTGCAGTCTTCAGGATGCCATAAAAGCTCGCTATCGCTGAATTTCGTGCCATCAATGGCCTGGATTAAATCATTGCTATCGAATTTTATAGACACAAGTAGATGGTGGGTTAGAGAGATATTTATGAATCCGTAAAAAGGAATAGCCAGAGTAATTGTTGTGGTCGGACAGTATATTTTTGAGAGTAGAGGCAATAGTTATGTGTGTGAGTAATGGTATATGCCGGTAGAAGACGTAGTACTCTTTATAAAACAAAGGAGTTGGCTGATAGAAGCTTGTTATTAGGTATGACAGTGCTTGCTGTATGGAGTGTGTGTTTGAAAAAAGTATGCGTAATATATTAAGTGAGGTCTGGATTTGATTTGTATGATTTGGTGTTGGTATGTGTGATACATCATATAGGCGAATGCAAGAAAGACTAGTCATCCTTGAGTCGGATGGAGTTGTTCTTCGGAGTTGATGAGCCTGTAAGGGGCTCCTTCTTGACGGCGTACGTAGACCTGTCCATTAGACACCCAGCAGTACTTGTAGTCATTTGCTTTTGCCCAGTCTTTGGTTACGTGATACAGTCTTTTTGTTTTCCGTGATAAGTACTCAGAGACATAGATAGACGTCGCGTCACCGGGTATACCGAGAAGATTAGATGATATTGGTTTGTTGTTGTGTAATTTGTAATATTTTTTCACAGCACTTAAGATCTCGGTTTTGCGTAATGTGTTAGAGAATTCCACTACAAGGCTAGATATAGAAGAATCCTTGCGGTTGGGCACCTTCACGACGTCCCTTAAGTCATGGTTATCAATCGGGACATTCAAGTTTTTGCAAAGACTTATAACACATTCGTATAGCTCGCATTTAGAATTACGACCATTTTTAGGAACATTCCGCACTTCCACGCAGGTTTTGTTTAGTGATCGTGTAATGTAATCCTGTCGTTCTTCGATCACTTGTACCCGACAGTCCAATGATTTCCACTGCGATTGTAGGCTATCTATCTTTGTTTGGAATATATCGATTTTCTCCGATAGAAAATCGATAGATTTTTCGATATCCTGACTCGTAGTATCAATAGTGGTCATCTTGGTGGATATTTCAGACATGCACTTTTCTAAAGAATCGAGGCGGTTATTTTGCTGTCTGTGCAGATCGTCCATCTTTTTGCTTTGTTCCCTTTGGAATGTGCGAAGCATGTCTTTTATCTCTCTACGGAATGTGACAAATTCCTCGACATTATAATTTGCGAGTCGCTTCTGTTTACCGGGGAGCTCAGTCTCGCGATCAGATGCGTTGTCACGATTCTGAGAGTTCATTTTACAGATCCTTTTAGCAGTAGTTAATAACAAAAAAAAAAAAAAAAAAAAGAAAAGAGGATCAAGACAAAACACCGATTTGAACTCGGGATTATTTGATGAGGCAACGACTTCCGCAATCGGCTAACTGGTTAATTGTATGTAACTTCGAAATATTGGTATAGATGCTATTTTCTAGTGACGTTTGTCGTGAATGACTATATACATCTTCTGTTAGTCATTTAGGTAAAGGTTTTCATAACCAACAAAAAGAATCCACAACACAATAGTGTCACAAGTCACTATAGTCACAATAATACACTTTCGAAATCACACATTTATAAAAAATATAGTCGTTTTGAACAAAGTTAGTCGCGTATAAATTTTATAAATTATTGTTCTGTTCACAGTTTATTTTAAGTCTATTTTTGACGGATTTTGCACTAAACTATGTATGTCCTCGTTACTTTGTGTTAATATATGACTTTTAAACACATATTTGAACTTTATTTTCTACAAATAATATTTTTAAATGAAATAGAAATACGGAACTTGTGTTGACACGCGCAACCTGCACTACCCACACGTTAGATAAACTAAACGTAAGATTATTATTCAACGAATAAGTATCGCAATACAGCGAGGAAATGCAGCCAGCGTTAAAGGAACACTGCCACAGGGAGCAAACTTTTTAAATTTGTTTAGATTTTTTTTAAATAATTATTATTATTACTTTGTAGGCTAAGAAAATTGTAAATACTGTATACTTGATTATAAATATGAAACGTAAGATTTAAGTTATTATTTACAGTATCCATATAATATATATAATGTTTACATGATTAACTAAAAAAACGCCTAAACATATGTCTGGCCAAAACCTAAAAATATTTCTAATTTTAGATACAAAAATCTTATACAGTTATTGTATGTTATTTTGCCGTAAAGCGATATTAATAAAAATTACAAAGATATAATAATCTAAACGTTTGTTAGACAGACTTTTGCTTAAATATCATTTATAAAGCAACGTTTGTATCAAATTAAGATTAATACTTAGCAAGTGAACGCTATGTAATCGTCAAAGCACCCTTAAACTCAAGTGGTTTTAATCACATAATAACATCAAGAGAATGGCTATCTGCATCCAAAATAACCACTTGCCACAGTGAACACTTAGTTCTACCAGTTATCAATTATCATGACACTATCTTAGTGGCCATTAAATACGCTATTTTTATTGTTAATCACGTCTTTGTCCATTTAGACTCTCCTAGTTCACAAGTAAGGTCAACCAGATCTATGCAACTTCCTCACAATCGAGTAGCCCGCAATATCGCAGCACAACTCAGGAGGGTTTTCTTTGTATTGAAGACGTCGCATGGGTCCGCCAAGCATCCGCGAATATACAATGTAAATACAAAATTATGTAAGAATAAAGAAGATAATAATAATATCAAATAATTAACATAGCAAGTTTGTTAAAAGGAATCGGCGAAAGGTATCTATGAGTTGCTGCAAATGTCCTCTGAGTCATTTGTCATTACAGTTTTTTTGTAAATCCGACACAATCTGTTAACAGGTGCATTCAATGATGGAAATATTTTGAAAGAAATCCTTTAAAATTCCCACTGCAGCAGTACATAAGGAAACAGTTGTTAAATTTACATGTACCCTTAATCTTATTTAATTGTTTTTTCATTAAATAAAATCATACGGAAAGAAACTGAGTACGCGAACTTATCTCACATGATTTGTTATAAAATAATATTAGAGAACATTGGCTAGCTACCACACCTAAATTCGTTTCCATTCGGGTGCTTGGACGCTACAGACGTGGTCTTCAATTGACTTGTCTTCAAAATTAAATACCCTTCTGATAAAGAATAAATAACAATCATCTTTAAAGGATATAATAACATAAATAACATGATTAAAGGGGTTTTGATTAAATAATTAAAGCACACACACGTAATTATTTTTAATTATAAAAATAAATAATTTATTCTAAATATATCTATCGTCTATTCTCTGGCCACACCACATCAGAGCCGAGAGCGTTAATTAGCGTAAGTTGCCAATTTGCGCGCCTCAAATTGTCCGGCTCGTACGCTCCGCAGCACTACTGACTACTGAGCAAGGGCGGATTCACGCTTCAGGCGGATTCCGTTTTAAATGCTTTAAATTAGTGCAGTTAAAGTACAGAAGAAATTGCAGAATTGTACTGCATAGTTTTAAGACATGTTTCGGTTTACTTTTAACGGCAAGTATTATTTGTATTTACTTATTGTTTATGTTTTTTTGTTAAAACCTTCCCTAAACTTCCAAAAATGCGTCAAGATCATAGCCAAATCGGTCCTGCTTTCCCGACTTTTAGCGAGACGACCGAATAAGAGTTCAATTTAATATATATAGATTTTATCTATTTCTCTATTTTGATGTTCAAAAGGCCACCAGGGAAAAGAAAGAGAGGACGCCCAGGAAGGGAGAGGAGTAGTTAGTGGGGAAGATTGGGAGTAAAATGCTCAAGATATGGAACCAGTTGGAGGAGGCCTACAGGAAATCCTTGAAAAAACAATATTTTGATATGAATTTTAAGTGTGTATCTTTTGTAAATATAGATAAATGTTTTAAGACATAAATGAGGCTTTTCAGTTACTTCCATAGTGTTATGACATCTGGTATGTTGTTGTGGGGCTCAGTGGCCGATATTCAAGATATTTTTGTATTATAAAAACGAGCAATACGCGCTATTATACAATTATTTAAAGAAATCAGTATTTTAACAGTTGCCTTCCAATATGTGTATGAAAATATTATGTACTTTCAGACTTCAAAAAACTGCTGACTCATTTATGGGGAAATGTATACAGATATATAACAAAATTCCAGATCATGTAACCAAACTTTCGCTACATAAGTTTAATAATAAAAGGATACTACACAGTTCAAGAATACATAGATGTGTGGGCACTAATGCCGCTATAAGATAGTGAGATAGCGTAAATTTGACATGCATAAGTGTACAATACTTGTTACAGAACCCAGACCAACAAAGGAAACACCAGCGGTCGCTCTAAACAATTTTCATGCATCTTAAGAAGAATTTAAAAGCGTCGATGCAAATCTCCCTTAACATTAGCAAATCCAATCTACCTGTTAAAGTTTCCCCCAGTATCAGTCACAATACTGAAATCGCAAATGCTAACTGCAAACAATAAACAATTTAAAACCGAATCCGTCATTTCATACTCCCCTATAATTTTCACCCTTGTTAAAACATAAAATGACTAAACTCTAGCCCATTGCGATACGGTTCAAAGTAACCAGGCAGGTCATGTGTTCAATTATCAACTTTATTATTAAAGTATTACATTTGAATTTGGGTTGAAGAGTGTCCCTCTATTGAGAAGACGTTAACTTAAGTGTCGCAACGATTTCGGACATGTCAGTTTCGAACACAAAATGTCACGTCACGCTGGTTGAAGTGTGAGGCTATGAAATTGGCGATACACACTATCTATTTGACTGAACATAAGTTGGCGATATATATATTTTGTCCTCTTGTTTTGTTGCAGTTTCATTGTATTCAAAGTCAAAGTAAAATCGTGTATTACAATTAGGCCTGGTAAAAAGGCACTTTTGAATGTCAAAATTATAAGTAAAAAATTAATCTAATTGCCCCTTCCAAAAGGTAGTTTCATATGCAGAAGAATGGGAACTCCTTACTTACTCTTTTAAAATAGTTTAAACAATATTTTGAATAGATTGATTTTGATACAATTACGAGTAGGTATATGTGAAGACCATGTATCTAGAACAAAAAAACTGCAATACTAAAATACAATAGGCGCATGGTGTTATAAAAACAATGCAGAAGATAACTATATTATTATGTAGATGCATGCTCACATATTTACAAATATTGCAACTATAGTTTTACATTATTCTTTATAAAAAAGAAATAATTACATACATTTACAAAATTTGCACGTTAAACATTTAAATCATTTTGTATTATTTTTTGGAACGAAACTTGATTTCTCTTTCATATTTTATATGTATACTGTGTCAGCGTTATGGTGTACTTTACTGCTTTTACGTTTTTGTTAGCAGATTTAGGTATGTTATAATAGCAATATACGAAAATGTATCTTCCGTAGCATTAAATGTGTTTAGTATTAAACATTGTCAAATGTCAAACTTTCAAACCACCTTCTTAGAAAACTACAGTTATAATTGAAAACTATACATATACTTTTTCCTACGATTGTAAATGTCTAGAATATTTACAATCGTAGGAAAAAGGTAGTCTAATTATTTAAAATTCTCAAGCACTTCGACACCAGTTCCTGTATTATTTTTTGTACAATTTATTACAATAGAAGAAAAATATTTTCTCGTTATTTTTTTTAAATTTAACTGTTTACATGTATATTTTGATATTTGAAAATACCGAAGCCAAAGTGAATATAAAAGAAATATAAACGCTATTTTGATAGCCCAAATCAATTGTCAGTTCACAAGAAAGTTCATAGAGACTTCCTTGGGGGTGAATCGAACATGATTTTGTTTTTTCTTTGTCTATTTTACGGGGAGTTTCCCTACAGCAAATCACAATATCATCATTTTCCCAACTAGTTTTGCTTTAGCTTTTGTGTCCTGATGTTTCGTATACAACATATAATAAATGTCCCGTCAGTATAACGAAGTCTATTTATGTAGTCAGTATGTTTCGTTTACAATGCAACGGATTTTAATATGATTTTAATCAATAGTGTTATTTGAGATAAAGGTTTATGTAATATTAATTAACACCGGGAATTCCTAGCTGTGTATATAACCAACAGAGTGATTTATATTCTCTGGTGTTGTGTGTATCTATTAAATTAATGTTATTGTTATTTTAATATAATATTAGATGTAAGGAAAATTTGAGAATTACAAAAATTGTGGTCATATCCTAATAACGTATTTGTATGATTTTGCAACGACTAACTAAATTCTATAATCGTGTCGAAGCTCTATAAAATTAATCAGTGATGTCTGTATCAGTTTCAAGATCATTTGTCTAATAGGCAAGTAGGTGATCAGCCTCCTGTGCCTGACACACACCGTCGACTTTTTGGGTCTAAGGCCAGCCGGTTTCCTCACGATGTTTTCCGTCACCGTTCGAGCGAATGTTAAATGCGTGCATAGAAAGAAAGTTCACAGCCGGGATAAAACTTACGACCTCAGTAATGAGAGTCGCACTCGCAGTCGCTGAAGCCACTAGGCCAACACTGCTCGCGATAAAAGCTCTATACACTTATAACATATAGCATTGTATCCATGAAAATCCGAGGCTGGATATTCATATATGAAAATTTGTTAATAAAATTACTTTGATATCGACAGTTAGCTTTTATACACGTAATACGTGTTTACTGACATATAATGATATTGTATGACTGCCTTTCTATAAAAACAAATGCTGTTTTTTTACACAAGTCATCATAAAACATATAATGAAAATATGTATTATAAACTTAGGACAAAATTCAATAGAAAAATCGACACTTTTCTGTGTCCGCCCCATTGCGGGTGTCCACTTAAGCACAGTGGGGTTAATGTGCAAATTGCCGGCTCCCCGCTGTTTGCCGACCTCTTGTGTCATGTTTGCTCTGAACCTTATTGATTATTGCTGTCTGATTAAACCCAGTATATAGAGCTGAAGACTGCCCGTCTAGTCCCGATCTTATTCCGCTGGATTATGATTTATGGTCAGTTTAAGAGAGTACGGCTTGCTCTAAACGCCATGATAATTTGGAGTCCCTAATACAATCCGTACTATTGGCAGTGACGAATTTTCCCACGGAAAGAGATCGTGCTTCTATTGATAACTGGCCTCGACGTTTAAAGGACTGTATTCTAGCCAATGGAGACCACTTCGAATGAGATTTTTATATTTTAAATTCTTTTATATTCATGTAATAAACTAAAATACTGTAAAACTGTTTTTTTCTTTGTTTCAGTATTTATGGCAAGACTAGGTATATAATAAGAAACAAAAACAAGAATTGAGAGATTATATATAGTATCTAATAAATACATTTCATTTATATATTCCTTATTACAATTCGTTAAAGTCATGCCTTATATTGTACTCTTATAAGCCACAATCCATCAAAATTGCTATAAATATTGATTAAAGCAAAACCACAACCTATAATTTACAGAGGGTGGGTATCATCTGTTTTGTGTTACTTGTAATTTCTATCATTACTGGTTCATTATTTTTCATGTCAAGGGTTGGGTGATGTAAGGGAACACCGAAGGTCCTTCCTAATAATTAGACGCAAGATGAATTTAATAATTGTATTATTGGTGGATTAAATTTGTAACTTATTGGATATTAAATGGCGCTACAACCTTTTTAGGTCTGTTTGTTTATCAATCAATCTAATAGACAAGTAGGTCAGCCTTCTGTGCCTGACAAACGCCGTCGACTTTTTGGGTCTAAGGCAAGCTGGGTTCCTCACGATGTTTTCACCGTTCGAGCGATATTAAATACGAACCAACGACCTTATTGATGAGACTCGCACGATGAACCACTAAGCCTCTGATCTTTATTGTATATTAATTGTATTAAAAACCTTCAATTTCATGACACACTACGAATCCTTCGCATGTCATTAGTTTATAAATTCTACTTCTAATTTGTTGGTTCTTAACTTGTTCTTGTTCTAAAATTACCATTTTGTCTCGGTCTTGTGATATTGGGCTTCGGTTTGGGCCATCCCTTTGATCCCATCGAGTCAGTAGTCTTTATCTACTTCTTTTTACTTTAAAGCCTCCTTACAACGTTGCTTTAACTATCCACCAGATAGAAAGCCTTGGAAGAAAACATAATTTATTTATAAAAAGTCATAATGAGAACTCATTCAGCTCAAGAGGAAGGGGGCAGGAAGGAGGTCGTAATACTTAACACACAAATACTAATTGTGAAAAGCAGTCTTACGCAATCATGTATTCGTGGACCAGCATAGTAGATTTTGTAAGTCTGTAATATTTATTAACTGTTTACTTTCTCTGATTTGATAAAAACTGTTATATTCAGTGACATAAAAGTTGGTTAGTACAATTAATGCAAGAATTACTCAGCAGTTAACTTAGTATTTAAGTGTATAGAAATCTAAGTGTTAGTCCCACATGAGATCCACTGTAAAAGAAATCTTATGAGGTAGCAACCATAGCGATGGTTAGGCCATAACCAGCGTTGTTTTTTACTTACTTACTTTTAGGCAAGTGATCAGTAGGCTTCTGCGCCTGACACTCGCCGTTGAATTTTTGGGAATGAGAGTCGCTGATACCACTAGGCCAACACTGCGCTTTAGTAAAGCATTTTACGATAATTAGTGTACTTCAAAATTGAATGATATACAATCAATTGTTTTGCTTACACTAAACAACGGCTGACCCAGTTACGTGTTTGTCTAATTAAATACACCACGTTAATTATAACTAAAGCACGCTAACATGTCCTAAGTTTCTGTAATAACAAATTTTTTTCATATTGTTTATAGACTTTGGAGAATAAATTTAAAGAAAATGTTAATTATTTTCTATTATTTACATATCAGCCCTGCGATTCTGTAACTCACTTTTCGAACTCACACAGCGGTTTTCGCATCGGCGGTCGCTCTGAAATCAGTCGTCAAGCAGTTATTTTATGATTTGGCATTCTAATAAACAATAAACAATAAACAATAAACTACAAGCTTTTTAAGCCCACCTTTTCAGAATGCCAAATCATAAAATGACTGCTTCACGACGGATTTGAGAGCGACCGCCGATGCGAAAACCGCTGTGCGAGTTCGATAAGTGAGTTACAGAATCGCAGGGCTGAACTTAAAGTTATAGTAAAAAAGGTTTTATTTTGAAATAACTCTTAATATGTACTAAACAAATATATAATCTATTATTTGTAAACCTTTACCAAAGTGACACTGTCCCCTCGTTCGCAAGACACGAGATTATAAGACCTTGGAAGAAATTCCAAATAATATTTATTTAAATTAGATAATAGGACAACAGAGCACCACTCTTGCAATAATAAGGTAAGTATATTATGTGATAAAATTCATTCCCAAAAAAATTATTGTGGTTCATCAAAATATACACGGGATGAAAAATAAAGAATTAGAAATTGAACTATTCTTGAATAGTCAAAAAATAGACTTTTGTGCATAACAGAGCACTGGTTAAAAAAATATGAAGTTTTGTTTAATTTTTGTAACCACAGGGTTGGTAGTGTGTTTTGCAGAGAAAATGCAATTCATGGTGGCTCATTAATCCTAATAAGTAAAAAACTTAAATGCAAAGAAAGAAAGGATATTATCAGCCTCTCTGTAGAACTAACTATTGAAATCTCCTGTGTGGAACTGGAGCAATTCATTGTTGTATGTCTATATTGTCCTCCATCAGTTGTCTATAATAATGTTGAAAATGTATTAGAGGAGATATTGTGTAAATTAGTAAAGTGTAATAAAGGGCTAATTGTGTGTGGGGACTTTAATGTCAATTTACTTTGTCATTGTAATTCAAGTGTACGCATACTTAGTCTTTTTCGTTCATACAATTTAATAAATCAATTTCATTCACCCACAAGAATAACAGCTAGCACCGCAACTTGTATAGATAATATATATAGTGACATAGCCCCTTTGAATGTTTGTATTTTCAATAGATTTAAATCTGATCACACTGGTCAATGGGCTGAATTCCAATTAAGGAAACAAAAAACATGTAAAAAGAAGAAAATTGTGATAACTCCTATTACAAATGACCGTTTGGACAGATTTAGAGAAGCATTGGTCTATAGAATGCCATTTCTGTGTGGCAACTCATCCCCTAATAATTTATACAATACTTTTTTGGATCATTTATTGCTGAATTCAAGAAAGTATTTACTCAAAAGACTTTATTGGTCTCTCAGAAAACAAGTTTCTGTGACTGGGCAAATGAGGAGTTACACAGGAAAAGATTAAAATTATATGAAATCTATGACGAAATGCAATATAACACTAGTGTGGAATTTAGGGAATATGTTAGGTTGTATTCAAATAATTTCAAAAAAGATTGCAAAACTGCAAAGTCTCAATATTTAAGTTCAAAAATAAAAAATAGCATGGATAAAGTAAAAGCTACCTGGAAAATAATAAATGAAGAATCAGGTAAAACGTCTGACAAACGAACTGATTATATGTTAAAAGTTAAAGGGAAGTTAATAAAATCTGACCCAGAGGTAGCTTCTTCTTTTGAAGAGTTCTTTACAAATGTACCACTAAATACGACCAAGTCCCTAGATTCTTCACCTGCTGCTGCGATCTCATTGCTAGAAAAATGTGTACCTGAATGTAATATTAAATTTCAGTTTAAACATATAACTTGTAATGATATCGTTAAAACTTTTAAGCTTATAAATTTAAAAAAAAGTAAAGATATATGGGGTATGTCAACAGTCATTTTAAATTCCGTTATTAATGTAATAAGCTCTGAATTGTCTATAATTTTTAACAGATGTATAGATTGTGGAGTCTTTCCGGACGAAATGAAATTAAGTAAGATTACACCGTTGTTCAAGGCAGGTAGTGAGTCTGATTCGTCAAACTTCAGACCTGTTTCCGTGCTCCCTGCGTTGAGCAAAGTTTTTGAAAAGATAATGCTAGACCAGCTTTCTTTACATTTTAATAAAAATAAACTCTTACATAATAAACAGTATGGTTTCACTAAGGGTCGCTCCACAATCGATGCCGGTGTGAAGTTGATTTCGGACATATTTAACGCCTGGGAAGAATCATATGATGGAGTCGGCGTCTTTTGTGACCTGTCAAAGGCCTTTGACTGTGTTCATCCTGATATACTCGTTGGAAAGCTTCAACACTATAGCGTTGATGGCAAAGCTTCCAGCCTGATGAATTCATATTTAAAGGGAAGGATCCAAAGAGTTCATGTCAATGGAGTCACCTCTCCGGGTTCGCAGGTATCAATGGGCGTCCCCAAGGATCGATTCTCGGGCCTTTCTTATTTCTGATTTACATAAATGACCTCCCATTCTTTGTCAACGAAGTTCATGAGATGGTATTGTTTGCTGATGACACTTCACTTCTATTTAAAGTGAATAGGAATAACGTATTATTGGACGATGTAAACAATTCTATCTCTCGTATAGTTAACTGGTTTAATGTAAATAACTTATTGCTTAATGAGAATAAAACAAAATGTATTAGATTTACAACTACTAGCGTAAAGCGAGATATTGGTAACCTGAAAATTAAGGACAGTGAACTAAACTTTGTTGACAAAACTGTTTTTCTAGGCATAACAATAGATAGTAAACTCCAATGGGGCCCACACATAGAGACTCTTTCGAATAGGCTGAGCTCTGCAGCATATGCAGTAAAGAAAATCCGACAGTTTACTGATGAGGACACGGCTAAAATTGTGTACCATAGCTACTTTCATAGCGTTATGTCGTACGGCATTTTACTGTGGGGTGCTGCTGCAGAGGTTCAATCCATATTTGTGCTGCAGAAGCGGGCTGTTCGGGGTATTTGTTGTGTTTCTCCGAGGGAGTCGGTACGGAATAAGTTTAAGGAATTAAATATTATGACACTATCTGGTCAATATATTCTTGAAGCCTTGTTGTATGTCCAAAAAAATATAAACGATTTTAAAACAAATGGTGACTTTCACCAGTATAATACGCGAAATAGAACTAATTTGAGTGTACGACCAACCAGGCTCCAAAAGATAAACCACTCCTTATATGGAAATTGTATTCGTTTTTACAACAAGCTCCCAAGCGAAATTAGAGAATTATCACTAAATAAATTCAAAGCCCTCGTTAAACGAAAATTAATCAACAAAGCTTTTTATAAATTTGAGGACTACTTAAATGATCCTAATCCTTGGGATTGAATTGCTCCAGTTCAAACAATTTGTATGACAATACTTGGCGATTAAAAAGAGTGGCGGAAAGTTTCTTGCCAGTTCTTCTTACCCGCTCTACGCCCTTGACTTGCGAACTGGTAGTAAATGTAAATTTACGATTAATTTAACTTGACGATTCAAAAGTGTACTTGGTTACCTACTTGAATAAAGATATTTTGAGTTTGAGTTTGAGTTTGACGTAAGCTAAAATTTTTGACATTCCATACATAACCTTAAAAAATATAAATGTGCGTGTAACGCAACCTAAAACATAAAACTCACGCGTCAATTGTGTAGACTTCCTTTTTTTTATAGAAAGAAGTTCACAAAAGAAAGTGCAACTTTACATGAATTACAATCTAGCCTATACAATAATTATGGCTAATAAGTAATGTTGTGTTGACTTGACTTTCTACAATATTAGTGAATAGTCTTAGTGTTCTATAAAGTTTTGACACTATGTTCAGGTGTCCGAGACTTCCTAAAGACAACAATTAAGAGACATTTAAAATAATATGCGTTTTGTAGATAAAAACAGCCTAAAGCTACAAAGCTTTTAAATCCAAACCATAAAGTTATGATTTGCTGACCACAAACAAAAACATATACGGCCATTCAATGACTATTGTGTGAAATAAGCATAATAACATGCACTTTGTGGCTCGTAAAGTTATTCTGTGGTCAATACAATGTAGGCTTCTGCGTAACGGTAAAACAAAAGATAGGAATGGTTTTATGGGTTCATCTTTGAACAGCGTCGAAATCTTACAATGTCTCAGTTTGCCTTTGGGTCGTATACTTGAAGTAAATACCTTTTTTAAATGTTTCCATATGATTAATTTGCCTTTTTAATTTTGGTGTATAGTGGGAACACACTACAATAGGTGTATTAATGTAGCTAAAGACAACAAGTGTATGTGTCAACAAATACTTGACTATATATTTATTATAATTGTATTTTGTTGTATATCTCTATATATATTAAATTCTCAAGTCACAATGTTAGTCCCCATACTCCTCCGAAACGGCTCGACCGATTCTCATGATTTTTTTAATGCATATTTAGTACGTCTGAGAATCGGGTACTATCTATATTTCAAACCCCTAAGTGATATGGGGTGTTAACCCAAAAACATTTTTTTTTATATGTGCCCAAATTTTTTTGTTTTGTTTTATGATGCGGCATACAAAAATACATACAACCCTTACGATTAACCCTTATTTTTTATTTGTTAGTTAAGAACTGTAACTTGAACTCTGAAGTTTATATACAGAAAAATTCACAGAAAAACCTAAAAAGTTTTCATACCAGAAATTCGAACAGTCTCTGGGGTAGCATACCAAATGTTCCATGTTGGTATGTACTAAAAAGGAAGGCTAGGCATTAAGGAGAAATAAAGTTCGCGGGATCAGCTAGTAATTTATATTAGCTGTAGGTATACGAATATAAACAAATATATCGATTTAATGTGTCTGCAGTCTTGAAGTTTTCTATGAAACTTGGATCGATTATTTAAATGACACTCTCATACAGAGTACTTAGACTGAAATATTATCATAAAACACCCCTTGAAATATTCAAATCTTTCAAGGGGTGAAGATAAACGTCAATGAACGCCACGACAGCAGTCTTGGCTCTGAAACAACTATTTGGCAGATTTCTTCCTGAATACACTTTTTAACACCCTAAGCGTATGAGATTGGGTACTACTCCCACTTTAATAAGTAGTAAATCTCTATATCGTGTACCTTGAAATTATCGTGATTCAACGCTCTTATCTTTACTTGCCCTAATTAAGTTATTGTACACTTGTATGTTATCTATTATTTGTTTATTTTACTACATACGTTTTGCACATTTTGCTCGGCTTCTTGGAAGGCTTTGATCAAGTATACGATGATTTAATATAATAAGAGAATAGAGGAAAAGTCGTCTAAATAAGGCTGCAATTCTCAAGTCCGAGAAACGTGAATTCAAACTACAGCTTTTCTTCATAAATGAAACAGACGCAGAAAATGCCTCATTATAAAGGTTATATTACTTAGCACTGGCCATTCTAGTAGTGTAGTAGTATCTAGTAGTATTACGAGATAAATAATATTTACATACGAAACTCTCAAAATGCCAAAGAAGAGTTCTAGCTTTGGTCATGTCGCCCATCGCGAATCAGATAACCTGGACAAGCTGGTTGTCGTCGGCAAAGTGGAAGGCAAAAAAAAAGGCCGCTGGTGTGACCACGGTTCTCACGCGTCTGACCATAACAGCTGCGTTAAGAGAAGCTATAGACCGAACAAAGTGGAGAGATATCTCTAGAACCAGACTGAAGAATACTGACTTCGACTGAGAAGAAGAAGGTATATTTATATTTATTGAAGTATGGCTCAGTGCTATTGATATATTTTTATCCAAAGAAAATCATTAAACTTTCTTGTATTCGCAGTTACCCACGTTGTTCGACGAACCCGTTCAACTACCCTCATAAATCATTTTAACTTCCAGCTACCGAGAATACTTGCGATCGAAAATTGCTTTTATAACTTACTGTCTGAGCTTTGCGTGTTTTAACTGGTTTACCTGGTGATTGAGAAAAGAGAAATCTTGAAAATAACTATATTATTATAATTGGTATGGCATTAATGAACTCTTTAATGGCTATACGCGTAACTTTTCCTGGTAAAACAAAAAAAAATATTTTGTCTATATATCAGAGGCTTTATTTATTAAGCTAACACTGCCAGTGTTAGCTTAATGGCTTCAGGATGCGGCTGTCGACCTTGAATTCCTATGTTCGAACTCCGGCTATGCAGCCATGCAATTTTCTATGTGCGTATTAAATTAATACTAGCTCTTACGGTGAAAGATACATAGAAAACCGACATACCTTACACAAAAGTCAAAATTGCGTATTAGGCACAGAAGGCTGATCACCTACTTGCATATTTTAAGCAAACAAATGACCACGAAACGTTGCGCCACTGGTGTGGTATGAATGCATTATTATTATTAAAAAAATAGGTTAGCATGGCCGGTTTCAAATAAAACAAAATGCAATTAGAAATTTATTATTATTTTTACTATGCCGTCTGTACAAGCCCTTAAATGAAAACAATGAGAACGTAAGAAAACAATGCAAAGCTAGATAAAGTACTCGTAACCTAAAAGCAGAAAAAGAAAGAAAAAGAAAAATTAATCATAAGAGAATTATCACGTCAGGAGAGCTGAAAGTTTCAGCCAATAAAAAGTAAACATAGAATATAAATAACAAAAGTATTCTTAATAAAGTTGTCGCGCGGACGCAAAGTTAATTTCCTGTTTCAAGCGGACTTAGTTAAAATGAGAGGCACTTAACCAGTGGAAGATGAGCTAGAAAGTTTAGTTTTTAAGATCACATTAAAACGCACACTTACACACGCATCACACATTCCCACACGCTTCGTCTACAGGTATAATAAGTTAATTAACTATATTTATAATATTTAAATTAATATTGTCTATTAAATAAATATAAAAATTAAAACATAAACGCAGCGAGCACTCTGGCATTGAGAGTGCCGATGGGAGGAGATATCACTTAAGATCAGTTGAGCCTCCTGCCCGTTTGCCCCCTGTGTGTATAAATAAATATAAAATACTAATATTTCATGAATTCATTTTACGAAATTTTAATTTTAAAAATAGAATTTCGTATATTGCTACGTTCGCCCTTTCTCATTCTCCCTCAATCGGTCTCAATCGCTCCCTCCCTTCGACAAAAACGCTGCACATATTCGTGACGCTAAAATTATTATTATTGCGTTTCACTTCAAAAAAATATCTTTATTACTTAAGGTAGCTTATTCCACGCTGGATAGTATCCTATAGAAAAATCCGTGTTTTATTAGAAGCGACGCGACAGTAGCGATGTTTGTGAGCCTTTATTGCGGTGCCTTCGCCCAGTTTTCCTGTCACCGGCGGTTTGTTTTATTAGATGAATTAAAATCACACCGCTTCACGAAAAGCTTAGTTCTTCTTGTTCATATGCTAATAGGCTTTGAACAGATGTGGCTCATTTTGAAATAAATATACAAAGAAGCACTATGCTAATTAATTATTAATTTTTTACAGCAAATCAAACTACGGGACCCCCAGAAAGGACAGTCCTTCCAAGGAGGAGTAAGCTCTTTTTTTAAACAGTTGAAGATCATATCTCCCAAGGTAGTCCCCCGGGAGTTATTCCACAGTTTGCTAGTTCCTAAAGAAAAATGTCTTGTGAAACGGACCAGCCATATAAAAGTGTTTCATACACTTTACTTCGACATTGGAAAATGGACGAATAGGTTTGTGGCTCCAGTTTTAAATATGTATTTTTATATATTCGATGTGTCTTATGAGACAGGATATAAATAAATTCATAATCGTTTAGTTAATCTCTTTGACCAATGAACAGGGTAAATAAATAATAAATTGTGCGTGTACTAGGTGTACACACGTAAGAAGTGAAACTTCTTTATGATCTTATTTTTCGAAAAATGATCTACTATAGGTATGCAACTTTACAGAAATTCGTTAAATTAGATAAAGTTTAACAAAAGGCTTTTATTATCATAGACATGAATACAAATATTTCATTTTACCTTATTACTACGAAGATTATTATAGAATTTCATTAATTGTAATAGAATTATTACTATCATTGAAAAACGTGACGATTTGCTACAAAATTTCTCCCATACGTCGATAAAGAAGTTTCATTCCAACGCCGATAAAGAAGTTTGACTTCAAAAAGCAACATGGCGCGTAACCGAAAAATGTGACGCGTAACGAAAAAATGTTACACTAAATTTTTTCCAACCTCGATAAAGAAGTTTCGCTTCAAAAAATAATTCCTGAGGTTGTTGGTTCGAGCTCCGGCTATGCAACTATGGACACCACTTTATGTGCGCAAATATCATTCGCTCGATCGGGAAGGAAAACATTAGTGGAAACCGGCTTGCCTTAGACCCAAACGCGGCGTGTGTCAGGAAGCTGATCACCTACTTGCTTCTTACATTCATGAATGATCATGAAACAGATACAGAAATCTGAGGCTCAGACCGGAAAATGTTGAAGCGCCACTGCTTTTTACGGTAATTATTTATTCGTAAACAAACGTTTTTGAAATCATAACTTCATTTCTAAATTTCTAAAAACCGCAATTACCGCAAGTATCAATAGACGAGACTCAAAGAAAATTATGTCTTTTCAAATGTAACAGATTATAGAGGGAAGTAATGATGCCCTTTGCTTGTCAGGGGTTTGTCAAAGTGGGGAAATCCGGTAGTTACAGTCCCTGGGGACCAATTTTGAAAACTTCGATGGAAATCCAGAACTAATCGCGTGATTAGTTTGTTACTGATCAAAAACCTTTATACAGAGTAAACAATATCTTATAATTATATATTGCATAAGGACATGAGATTTCTTAGACCATTTTTTATATGATAATTTATGATTTAATAACGTAATAGATATTAATGACAATTTCGAAAAAAAATCACTGTTTTTTATTCCATAGCAAATTAATTTTAAATAAATTTATTCTCATTAAAAACATACGAGTACATGTCACTCATTAAAAAAAGTTCGTGCGTACTAAGTACACGTCATGTCAGAAGTGAAACTTCTTTGGCAAACTAATTTTTAAGTCTTGTTCATATTTATACAAATCTAAAACTTTAGATTTCCGAGACTAAGAGGGAGGGAAAAGGAAGATATGTTAGGAATTTAATGAATTTAATTGTTATTCAAATATTAAAAGTGTCGAAAATTAATACAAATTATAAATTTAAATTTTTGTATTTTAATTCTTCGATAATAAAAACACGTGGCATTTTAATTTACAATTCGTCATCTGAGATTTCAATAAATTATTTTGCATAAGATATAAAATACTAATATTTCATAAATTATCTTTACGAAATTTCACTTTCACTCTCTCTCTCTCAATCGGTCTCAATCGCTCTCTCCCTTTTCTTCGACAAAAACGCTGCACATCTTCGTGACGTTCCGTAAAAACTTTACCCTCATGCGCCTAAAGAAGTTTCACTTCAAAAATATTTAAAACATAAAAAGTAAAAGTTGTCATATGTATAATAATATATAAGATCAACTATCGATGTTCATATCATCCGGCTTACTGACTTTTGTATTTGCAACGATACCTCCCGGACTATTAATTTACTCATTTGCAGTTTGTTATAAATAATGTCGAGTTGACTTTTATAGCACGTAAACGTTTTAGTGTTCACATATAACTGCTTACAATTCACCACATGTCCTTCTTATAATGGGAATAAATATAGTCAATTACTTATTAAATTAGTTATTTTCGTAAGTTCCGAACCAATCATCCAATAGGCGAACACATTAGTTCTGGTTCGAATTAGACGATAAAACAGTTAAGTCTTACTTGTCCCCTTAGGGTGTTTTACTTAATAATTTAAAATAAATAAAAATATGGTTGCTATATTAAAGACTTTTATTCCGTTATTATTATTTAAGAATGCCTTTTTATCTATCACAAAATTACGTTACGATTTCACCTTCGAAAACTGTATTTTATATCCACCAATATTCATAGTATTAATTCCCCAGTTGACATTTCAATTACAACGCGTTCGCACAGATAATGCATTGCAATGCATCTGACATGCAATAAGTATCAATGAGCGCGAATTTCTAAACGTCAGATTCAAATTTCGAACTATCGAATTTCAAATGTGTTCGATTTGGTGACATGTCACGTGGCGTCATTGCTTTATCTACAATATGGCGGATATTAATTCTCGGAGCTGAGCTAAATTTAAGCTTAAATTCGATTCAATATACGAGGAACGTATTATTTTTTTTTTAAACAATATTATTTAAATAGCGTACCCATTCTTATCTGGCAATGCGCTTACGAGACCTCTGATATTGTGAGTGCCCATGGGCGGCGGTATCACTTAACATCAGGTGAGCCTGCTGCCCATTTACCCCTGTACTATAAAAAAACACAGCAAAATTTACAATTTGCGCTTTAGAATTATTTCCGATTCCGATTATCTCTATAAATATACAATTCTCCTGTCACAATGTTCGTTCCCATACTCCTCCAAAACGGCTGGACTGTTTCTTATGAAATTTTATGTTCATATTCAGTAAGTCTGAGAATCGTCTACTATCTATCTTTAACTCTTAAGTGATAAATAAAAATGTCACCATTATTATTACATTTTTTTTGTCTACCCCAAAAAAATTTTCTTTATTTTGTAGGCAAAATTTTTTGTTTTTTTATTTTTTATGATACAACACACAAAAATCCATACAAACCTTAATTTTCATTTACCTTCTACAATCAACCCTTTTTTTTATTATAGTAGATAGTTATTTTTATTGAACTAAATAAATGTTTCCTAGCTAATTATGATGCTAGTATATAATAACAATATATTTAAAGAGCGTACCGATTCTTTAAAGACTGGCAACGCGTTAGAAGACCTCTGGCCGTGTGAGTGTTCATGGGCGGCGATATAAAATCATTTATTAATTTAGGTACCACAATGTACACGTATGAACGTCAATAAATAAATACATTCTCAAATCAAGGGCGTAGAACGGACAAGAAGAATTGGCAATAAACTCTCCGACACCCTTTATCATATAGCATCATCTTTTTATATCCTATAAAAATACAAACACCTTATTAATTATTTTATTAATCGTTTGCCGTTGTTAATTACTGTTTTAAATCTAACGTCAAAACAATACGATCCAAGTTTGTTGGCGACTTTAACGACCTTATGCTTCACTGGACCTAGTTTTTATTATACGACTAATAAATATATTTTTTAAGCATTGTTTAATAACAATTAACTGCCATTATACAAACTTTGATACAGTTGACTAGTTGTAATTAATAGTTAATTGTGAACCATTTCCTGTATTGGATGTCGATTCATAAGAAATTTGAAAAAATATTACTTTTTTAATATCACCATCAATTATATATGAAGATATAAGTTTTTTACTGAATAAACTTTCTTTTTGGTCCGGCATATGAGCAGATGAATATTATATAATACAACATATTATATTTTTGCCTAGTACCAGCAAATCTTACAAGATTATCTTAAACAATTATTATCTAATATATGTATAAAATTCTCGTGTCACAATGTTCGTTCCCATACTCCTTCGAAACGGCTCGACCGATTCATATGAAATTTTTATGCAGATTCAGTAAGTCTGAGAATCGGCTACTATCTATCTACCCCACAAAATTATTTTTAATTTTTAGACAATTTTTTTTATGATACAACAAACAACCCTTAATTTTCACCCCTCTACGATAAATCCCTATTTTTTATTATTGATAGTTATTTTATTGAACTAAAAAAAAATACATGGCAAAAGAACGTTTGCCGGGTCGGCTAGTATAAAATATACAGCACTGTTTAAAAAAAACCTTTAGGCCTGGGCAACAGATTTGTGTACTGTATCTATTTCGTGACCATTTAAGTAGGTGATCAGCCTACTGTGCCTGACACATGTCGTCTTTTGGATGTAAGGTATGCATCACAAAGTTTTTCTTCACCGTATTGCCGATTGTTAAATGCGCACATGCAGAAAGTAATTGATTCACGGGGTTTGCACCTACGACATCAGGGATGAGTGAACACTGAAGCCACAAGGCCAACACTTCTCATAGTACAGTATTATTAATAGTACTGCTTTAATTAACATACTCTTTTTTGTAGCTTTCTATTAAATTCTTTTTGATTTGATGACATGTTTGTAAGATTCCACGTGGAAAACACTGAAAATTTTTACTGACTAGATAGAAACATTTTTTTTAATGGCTTTTAATGAAGGATTTTTTATAATTCTTGCTTGTCTTTAGAAATTCGACCGTGTCCTCCATGTACGGTTTAAGCACTCGCCCGGTACTGCACAACCCTCCCAAAGGCCGAGAACAAATTTAAATTAAATTAAAACTTGAATCGAACCCGGTACCCCTCACCTAGCTGCCACTTAATAAGACCGCTAGGCTATGAGGCCTCTAAGATAGAAACATTGCTAATGAAAACTTCTTGAATTTCAATTTTAGAACTGTTTGGTAAGTGGTAGCCTAATGTACCAGTAGTAAATTGCATTCATTTGTCATTTGTTTTTGTGAATTGGCGGCAAATCCAATTTAAGTTAATAAGTATTATTTAAGTTAATAGTTTATAAACTTAAGTTTATTCTCACGTGTTTAAACCGAAAATTTTCGGTCAATGATTTATTATGACTTTCGTTGTGGGCTTACTCAACAACAAAGCTATGATAGGCTGCGATTAGCATTTCTTAATAACGTATACCTCATATTGTATGCGGGATATGCCTACAGAGCATAAGCCGTGTGTCGTCACAGATTAGATCTCTACATTCCCTAGACATACTAGTCTACCACTATGGTCACAGACGACAGCTGCGTAATGTTGGTATTGCTGTTAGTCTGTGGCCTGGCATTCGATACCAGATATCCTGTGTTTGCTGCGAAACTGTCTGTTTAACTTAAATATCGATACTAATATTATGATTGAGTTTTATAGGTTACTAGCTAACCGGGCAAACGTCGTTTTGCCATGTATATCATTTATAATAAAAAAATAGGGGTTGATCGTAGAGGGGTGAAAGCTAGGGGTTGTATGTATTTAATGTTGTATCATAAAAAAAAAACAGAAAAAAAAATATATCTAGGGGTGGACTACCCTTAACATGATAAAATAGATGTTGTCCGATTCTCAGACATACCCAATATGCACACAAAATTTCATGAGAAGCGGTCGAGCCTTTTCGGAGGAGTTTAACCACAAACACCGCGATACGAGAATTTTATATATTAGATAAACACACTAAAAATCAAAATGATGTAATTAACTATAAAACTCCAAATTACCTAAATACCTAGCAAATTAAGTAAAAACTGGTTTAATATTATGACGATGTTAAGCGTAGAACGGAGGAACCGAGGAACGGAACCGGAACCTCTTCGCCACTCTTTTAAGTAGTTAAGGTCATAAATCATTAATAGTTTGAAATATACATCTACTCGGGATTTTATTGTTTCTTATATTTATTAGTCGTGGTGTCGCGCAAGCCAGAACTTGGCTCTACATTTCTACATCTGTTTAACCAGATCAATATATATATCATAGGATTCAAAAGACCGAATAAAGACGCAGTTTTTTCAGTTTAAACTGGATATTTCTCAAACAAAAAGATCACGTTTCACATTCTGTCAATGACGTTGGGTCGGAGTGTATGAATCCTTGCGATGATTTCCTTCACCGTGCCGTGCCGCAAGTGTTAATTGCTTACATAGTAGCAACCATTTACAGTTCGCAGACCCGACCACCGCTTCGTTGGGTTTGTAGTAGGTACTTAATAATAATAATAATAGCCTTTATTCAGATAAATTTACATTCAAACAATTTTACATTTTAATCCTCTTTTAGTGTATCTATGTGCCCTTTTTTGGCTAAGGCCTCCAAATCCCGCCATTCCTCTCTGCACTGTCCCACTCTCTGCCATTTACCACCTGCTGTTTCTTTAATGTGCTCTATCCACCTTCTGAGTGGTCTCCCTCTTTTTCGTTTGCTGTACCTTGGGCACCAGTTTAGTAGTTTTAATGGTCCACTTTTCTGATCCTCTTGCCATGTGCCCCGCCCAATTCCACTTTAGTTTAATAATTGTTATTGTAACTTCGTTATTTTTCTTAACGCTGTATTCTTTATTTTTTCTCTTCTTTTCTTCCGTATCATACATTTTGACACACCTGTAGCTTTGTATACTGCGCTTTAGTAGGCCCCCAAGTTGGTGATCCATATGTTAGTACAGGTAGTATATATAGGTTCTAATGTAACTATATAAAACAAAGTCGTGTTAGTTACACCACTTATGACTTATTGAGATAAGTTATTAAATAAAAATAAATCAATTAATAAATTTTATGAATGCAAACAGCATGTGGTGCCATCTATTGACAAAATTACGCATATAAAAGAAACCTACCACTTTGTTATTGCGCCGGATAACATAACAAAAAATGATGTATATCAGAAAGTTCTTTAACATGCAGTATCGCAATATTGGCGCTAGAGAGAAGAGGCCTAATGTGTAAAACTGCCATTCTTCTTTCGTAATGGCCAACAATTAAACATTTCTGTATTTGCAAAAAAAGTTGTATTAATGTTATTACCTTAATGAAATCCTTAATTAAGTTTGACTAAAGTTTCTTTAACTAAAGTTAACACGATATTAATAGACTGTTAGGCGGAAGGAAATTCGTCGGGTCCGCTAGTAACTTATAATAAATGTTTATTATGTTTAATCTAGCTTATTATAAGAGCACACAAAGACATCGCAGTTGCAATTTTCCGGCTGAGTTCATTACAATGTGGTTGCAGTAATGAGCCTAATTGTTATCACTAATTACACACTGTCAAAGCGAGCGACAGTCTTCCGGTCGCGACCAATCAATCAATTATACACGCTAAACATTCCCCTGTAATTGACAGATTTATCAATATATAATATATGCTTTGGTCAGCGCCTTTGTTCGCGTACATCAGCTCTCTCCTATGTTAAATTAGACCAATGTATTTTGTAAAACAAAACTCTTGGCGATTAAAAAGAGTGGCGGAGAGTTTATTGCCAGTTCTTTCTCGTCCTTTCTACTTAATGTTAATGTAAAGTTAGAAGCATTTAATATGTATTTCTTTATTGACGTTCATAAGTGTACATTGTGTTACCTAAATAAATACATAAATGAATTTTTTTGAATTTGAACACTTTACATGTAATATACATTAATTACAGAAATAGAATTCTCCTAGCATAAATCAATCAATACACCTTATACAATACGTATGTAAATTTTCCGGTTGAAGTCGAGTTAAGTTGGCCTCGTCTTACATACCCGGACCAAATCCAGGAGGTACAAGAGAAGGGACAAGTTAAAGGTAATCATAACCGACGGGCAGGCATAGTAAATGTCATGAAAGTGGATGAAGCGAGAGGTATATCAGGACCGTAGCAAGTGGATATCAGTGGTCTTTGAGAAAATGGCGTGAAGATAGAAATAAAAATACAATAAATACATTAAAACTCAAACATAATACAACATCTATACCAAATTTGATCAAATTCCTGTGGGTTTTAATATGATTAAGAGCAGTGTTGGCCCAGTGGCCTCAGCGTGCGACTCTCATACCTGAGGTCGTAGGTTCGATCCCCGGATGTGCACCAATGGACTTTCTTTCTATGTGCACATTTAACATTTGCTCGAACGGTAAAGGAAAACGTCGTGAGGTAACCGACATGTCTTAGACCCAAAAAGTCGACGGCGTGTGTCAGACACAGAGGCTGATCACCTACTTGCCTATTAGATTTAAAAAATGATCATGAAACAGATTCAGTTTCTTCTTAGAAAGAAGAAATCTGAGACCAAGACCAAAAGAGGTTGTAGCGCCAATAAAATAATTATAGAATAGCCAAGAATAAGCCTTTATTTAAGTTTTCTAAGTAACATAATATGTCAAATGGTTGTGAAACTTTTCACACCATATGGAAATTCGATCTTTGGGACTAGATTCACAGACAGCAATGTTTAGTGTGCAAACTGGCTAGCCACATATTCATTAGTATAATTGTTCCGTCAGTTTGCGTGTTGAATCCATTATATTAATTCCTGGTCCAGACTGAACTTCCCCCTTGATTTTGGCTGCTATTGTGTGAAATTGCGAATTTTGTTAATTATAGTGGTATGAGCAGATTCACAGAGTGTATTCTAATAAAGAATTGTATTTATTGCCAATTCTTCTCTCCCGTGCTACGCCCGATTTGAGAACTGCCCTGCGATTCTGTAACTCACTTTTCGAACTCACACAGCGGTTTTCGCATCGGTGGTCGCTCTCAAATCAGTCGTGAAGCAGTCATTTTATGATTTGGCATTCTGATAAACAATAAACTACAAGCTCCCACCTTTTCAGAATGCCAAATCATAAAATGACTGCTTCACGACTGATTTGAGAGCGAGCGCCGATGCGAAAACCGCTGTGTGAGTTCGAAAAGTGAGTTACAGAATCGCAGGGCTGGCAGTAAAATTAGAAGCATTTAATGTATATTTCTTTTTTGACGTTCATAAGTGTAATTTTTTTTTTTTTTTTATGACAATTCACACCAATTGACCTAGCCCCATGCTAAGCTGGTGAAGCTTGTATTATGGGTACTAGGCAACGGATATACATACATATTATAGATAGATAGATAGACGTATAAATACATATTTAAACACCCAAGACCTAAGCACAACACCAAATGCTCATCACATCGATGTTCGTCTCAGCCGGGGATCGAACCCGGGACCCATGGATTCGCAGTCAGGGGTACTAACCACTAGACCAATGAGTCGTCGTTTTGTAACCTATATGAATTAATGATTTTTAACTTATGACTTTTTTGAATTTATTCTAAACAAAAAAAATACCACACATTGTAAAAAATTATGTTTAGTTAAAAGAGAAAGTGGTGAGCCTCCACAATAGGATTCCCGGTGTCGTTGGCAGCTTACTTGACAATAATTCCTACTGTTTAATTCCTAACCTTCAGAAAAGGGGGTTAGTTCTTAAAAGGCCGGCAACGCACTGGCGAGCCTCCTGGCAATATGAGTGTCCATGGGCGGCGGTATCACTTAACATCAGATGAGCCTCTTGCCCGTTTGCCTCCTGTTACATTAAAAATTGTTCTACGAGAAAAATACTTGACATTTCGGCACTAGACGGTGAAAGATTGTTAGTGAATGTATAAAGTTTGAATCGTTGGTTTAAATTTTGTTTTTAAGAAATTGGTTAAAGATGAAAGGGCCTCTGAAAGAGAAGAAGTGTTTGTTAAAGAAAGTGTGTTTTTTGAGTAGCTTATATGTACGATAGAGAGCTTTCTAAGACAATTCTTGCACACTGCCACTTTATAGAACCAGTTGCCATTACAGGTATTACCGAACAGTTACGACTAAGCTTTTATAATAACAGCGTACCACTGAAAGGTCGGCAACGCATTTGCAAGCCTAGTGTTGCAGTTGTTCATGGGTGGTAAGCATCTAATTTTATCTGACCGTTAATTTTTCTTACACTTAACTTTATTTTTATACCAACAAAATTATCTAATTAAACCAACATGAAATTGAGCGTAGCTTATAAATTAGTGCTCTTGAAAGTTTGACTAATGGCATGCACTGATACAGAACTAACATTTTGATTTGTTACTTCAAGTTTAAAGTATCTTTATAGTTTACGATACGATTATTTTGACCACTTACATCAGTAGAATTCTTTTTATTTTATTTAACTGTTTATTAATCCACAGTTTTTCTTTAATTAAATTTTTGCCAAAACGCACCATATATTCGACGAACAATGTACTAACAAAAACAATATATCAATAATTTGCTTGTTGAGGTGTGTGTGGGAATTTTCCATGTGCTATCTGTGCTCGAGCAGCATGTTGGGGGATACCCTCATGTCAGTCTCGAACACCAGATCGCACTTGGCTCTTTCGACTGTCAGACAGTCAATAAGTAAATGGACCACCGTTTGGTCGGTTCTTTTGTCACAGTAGCAGGACTGTGAGCCTATAATATCATGGTTGGGATAATCAATAAGACTATACCTAACCTATTTACTACATAAGTTAGTTTACAATAGTTTATATTACCTAACTTGTATCTCTCCTATCGTACAATTTAAACAGTAACCCAAAAATCCCACTGGTATGTTTATAGAATTAAGATACATCGAAAACAAGCTATTTTTCATCCTAATTTTAGAAGCCCACACGATCCGATCGTAAAAAATCGTATCTTTTAAAATTAATGTTGCTCAAAGGTTTGAGATTACATTTATTGGGTGGTCGTAATGCATTTTATTTTTACTCTCACTTGTTAGGTCAAGGATCGGAAGTACTCTGGTTACTGTTTGATAAGAATATTTTTAGATAGTAGAGATTTATGAGTTGTAATTTAGGGCGTTTTATCTTAAGCTAATCAATTAAACACTTGTATTTTGTTGGTGAAGGGTTTACAATGTCTAACAACACTTTTTAATAGCTAATCGGCTTTGCTTGCTTATATACTGAAGGGTTATATATTATCGAAGTCGAGTTTGAACCCCGGCTATGTACAAATTTTATGTACCCTATTAACATTGTATTTTTAATATCTCATACAATAATCTATTGATTTCCAATACACAAATATACGGTATTTACAATATTCTTAACGAACATAGTAATACTAATAATAGTAAAAATGTATAAGTCGAAAATTAAAACAAAGTTAAAAAGTTTGGTCCCTGTGGCAGTGTACCTTTAATGCTGGCATTTCTCGCTGTATTGCGATACTTATTCGTTGAGCGAGGAAAGCTCCAGCTCTAGGGTCACCGGCTGTCATAAGGCGCCAACTTAATCTTTTATTAGTACACTTGAACCCAACAGCCCAAGAGTCTCTACTCCAAAGGGAACAAAATAAAAGTTGGAGAAAAGATATTTTTGAGCCGCTTATTATTTACCGCCTGCTCTGCGGCTGCGCCAGCTTTTGTGTTCGAGGTAAGTGAGACGGGGCTAACGTGTCCAAACAACTATCATCCCAAGCCCGTCCCATACTCCAAGGAATCAAAGACGTTCAATACGGCTGATTGCCATAGTTTCTAGCGATTTATTAGTTTTTATGTCGCTTTCGAAGATTGTTTAGTCATTTTTAGACTGGTAATAGGCCGGGAGATAGTGACACAAAATAGTAGGTCCATTATGGCGGTTCTACAGGGGTCATATTAGGAAATGAAAAATATAATTTTGATGGTCATAGCGCTGGTACCGACGCGACGGTCCAAGCGCGTGTGCGTTAGTCGAACTCGTCGGATTAATTACGACTTTCAAACGATTTGCTCCACAAAAATTCTAGTATTTTCCGATAGTCCATAAAAAATATGAGGCGGCAGTGTCATGCAATACTGTGTTACATGTTATTTAATAACGATGATTGAATTCAGACGCAGGTATGGGTTCGAACAATTCATAGGACGAATCAAATGGAAGGTATTGGGTACTTATGTAAATATAAAAAAGTGTGTGCGTGTAACCTTTACGCGCGATTGAAGTCAAACTTCTTTGGCGTTGACGGCATATATCACTGAAATGATTACATATTAACTTAAATAATAAGTATCATATTATAATTTAATTATATTTATTATTCATGTGCTTTACAAAGATTATTCAAATACGAACGTTAGATCAGCACATGTCAATATAACCTTGTTATTGAATAATATAGAATGTCGCAATCGTCAGAAAATTTATTAATTACTATTTTAAAAGTAATAAATCAATAAGTATATTCAGAGATTTTCAAAAAACTTCGCAATTTAAAATATTTCCGAAAAATTTAGAAACAAATAATCCTAATTGATTACGATATTTGCCAATAGCTGGCGTATAAGTCAAGAAGCGTGGAGTATATGACAATTGACATATACTTACGACCAATCCGAATTATTATTTTTAAATAGCGGAACTACACAGACTAACTAACTACACAAGTAAGCGTTACTTCCGTCAGAAAAAAAATCAAAGTTACTCCCTAGTCGCGCCTAAAGAAGTTTTACTTCAAAAATTAAAAAAAAAAAAAACAAAAACAATCAACTTCAATTTGTACACATTTATTTTATACAAAATATCACAGTTATACAATTATTTACAAACACTACTAGAAACATTTTGTATATTAAGCTCTCCACTACATTTTTTTAACTGTCAAAAGCTTGTCTTAACATTTTAAATGCGGAGAGCGTCAGACCATTGCATCAGCTCGATATTCAGTCTTTAAAAATAATGCATTTATTTAGGCAGTGATTTAAAAAGCTTTCGTTGTACATTAAACTAAGATTAAAATAACAAAACCCTAATTAAGATTAACAATAAATTAATTTAAACATAATTTTTTAAGACGCAGCCAAAAATTAATACAAAAATTACGAAGAAAGCTTACAATGGAAAGTAGGTACCTCGATATATGAGTTCATTGTCCATACCTCAAAGCAATTTTCCCCATTGAAAATAATCAAAATGGCATAATCCGTTCCTACACCAAAAACAACAGCTCAGTTTTGTTAACTGTTTTTGAATAAGAAAATGATTTCACGCTTTAATTTAATAGACATCATCTTCTTCCGACCTATGGTTATAAAGTTTTGTAAAGCAAAAAACGCGAACCAAACTTATTAAAAACGCTTCGAATGAAGCAAACATACAGATGGGAGAAACTGTAAAACTAGTATTCATCTACAGCTATGCGTCTTAAAGCACAATATCGCTCAATGGGCTGTTCAATCTCAAAACACTCGTATATAGAGGTACCACGTGTTTATAAGTCCGATATAACCAAGATTTAGATACAAAAATCACTAATTATTATATTTTATACGAAATTTAAATAACAATTAAAATCTACTGATCCGCAATTCTGACAATACAACACTTGTTTTCTAATATATTAGCAAATAAATCGCTTGAAAGGCTAAGATTCACAGTCGATTAGCGCTAAGTAAGACTTTCGTACATCAACAAATGGGATTTTATTAGCAAATCACGTCGTTCTTCAGTCGACGTTATGATAGGCTACTGTGGTAACAAAGCTTTTACTTCTGTTTTAAGCAATGAATACTAAAAACTTTTATTTAAAAGTAATTTGGTTTGTCCATAGTTTGTCTTTTTTTATGTAAAAGTAGGCAAACGGGAAGCTCAACTTATGTTAAGTAATACCGCCGCCCATGGACATTGCCTGAAGGCACGCAAGTGGCTTGCCTATCCAATTTGTTTAAAACCTGTTATAAAAACATTTAAATGACGATTTAGCATAAATACAAAAGGAAAACTTCTAAGGCTTATAAAAATGAATATCAATAATATAAAATACTTTTCCCATTTCCGAAAAAGAAAACAAATTTCACGTAAAATTAAAATAGACGCGTTCACATTTATCTATGAATCTATTTTACTATGGTTAAACATATTTTGTCTCTATAGCTCTCCATGGTGTGAGGCGGTAGGGTGACTGCAACATCGACCTTTGACAGCGAGGGCGATGACGTCACCAATTCCGCCAGTTGTGACGAACACTCGCTGGATCGTGACGTCATTGTTCGAGCTATAAAAATATTTAATGTAAAAAAAAGACTACATGTAAAAATTTATAAAAAATAAATCAGTGGCGCTACAACCTCTTTAGGTCTGTGCCTGAGATTTCTGAATCTGTTTCATGATCATTTTTCAATCTAATAGGCAAGTAGGTGATCAGCCTCCAGTGCCTGACCCACGCCGTGAACTTTTAGGGTCTAAGACATGTCGGTTTCCTCACGATGTTTTCCTTCACCGTTCGAGCGAATGTTAAATCCGCATATAGAACGAAAGTCCATTGGTGCACAGCCGGGGATCGAACGGGATCGGGGATAATTCAGTATAAAACACTCAAACAAATGTAAGAAAGTTTAAATATTTTGATTTAAATATCTTACAGTTGGTATAACAACTGGACGCGGAGTCACCTGAGGGGCTGTAGGGCTTCATCTCGTAGTGGTTACTCGAGTGGTGAGTGCGGTTGCCGAACGGCGACGAGTAACTAAAGAAAAAACATGTTTTTAATATCATGACGTGTTTGTTTACACCCTAGTTGTGTACTGTAACTAGGGGAAAAACTTTGTTGGAAAAATGAACACTTAGTTTAAAGCTAACGATCAGATATCATATTGACCTCTGGTGCTCCACAGCACAGGGGTTTTTGAGGAACTTCCTGCAGCGAACCACATTGTGGAACCCGTGGTCAGTAGAGGTATTTCCTAACCGATACGACTTAGGTGCCTTCAAGAGGGTACTTTAGTGTTAGAGGTACACCAAATGAAAACCGAAATAGAATTCACTGTCTTTATTGTCCTCTGACTTACATGGCGGTTTTAGGGCGACTGATTGATCCACGTGCAAGTGGAATTACCAAATAATGATACGTAGACAATATTACAAATGGAATTACGAAATTTCTATATAGACAATAATTACACCTCTACAGTACTATTCCAAGGTCGGCAACACACCCCTAGACCCTGGCGTTACAGCTGTCCATGGGCGCCGGTTATCACTTTATTCAAAGTGACCCACCTGCTCACTTGCCTCTTGACCCATAAAAAAAGTGCATGCGTACAAAGGACACATATCAGAAGTGAAACTTCTTTGGCAAACTATTTTTTAACTCTTGTTCATATTTATACAAATCTAAAACTTTAGATTTCCGAGACAGAGGGAGGGAAAAAGGAAGATATGTCAGGAATTTAATCAATTTAATTGTCATTCAAATATTAAAAGTGTCGAAAATTAATACAAATTATAAATTTAATTTATTTCTTCGATAATAAAAACACGTGGCATTGTAATTTACAATTCGTGATTTGAGATTTCAATAAATTATTTTGCATAAAATATAAAATATTAATATTAATATTTCATAAATTCTCTTTACGAAATTTTAAAAATAGAATTTCTATAAGGTACTTCGCCCTTCTCACTCTCTCTCAATCGCTCTCTCCCTTTCGACAAAAACGCTGCACATCTTCGTGACGTTCCGTAAAATTTTTATCCTAATGCGCTTCAAAAGAAGTTTCACTTCAAAAAAACGATATGCCCCCTTCAAAGTCATAACCAAGGACCCATATTCTAAGACGAACCTGTCCCTCATCTGTGGCATGTCATACTGGTTATCGGGTCGTTGCATCCAGTACTCGTTACAAGTTCTTGTTAAATCCGGTCCGGTACTGCCCTTGTCCCGGGAGTAGGTTTTGGGTAGTCCTAAGTTTAATTATTATAGTTTATATAACCGATTCCAACAACTTTTTAAATGTACGATATGGTTGACGGTTTAAACTTTATTTCTAAATTATTCAGTTAAAATAATTTATTTGAAACTAACATAAATAAAGCCTCAGCTCTATTAACAAAGCCTTAATGTTGCACTTGGATAGTGCTTTTAGATATAAGCGTACACACACAGACAGAGAAATAAAAATATCTTTTTTGTGTCCTTTTGTTTCTAGTCTATACGGGCACTCGATTTAACATATGTATATATATTAATAATAAATTACAGATTAAAAGAATTTTTAATATTGCAGAAAAATCTTTTATCTTCATCTCTTTCTCTAATTTCCGCCTCTTGTTTTTAGTTTAAATAAAATGCACGGACACAATATATTATGTAAATATATTTATAATTAATTACAGATTAAGACGGATATAAATAAAAATTCTAGAAAAACATATGTTTAACTCACCAACTCTTGCACCAGTATATCCAGGTCGCGCCCTGTATTTGCACCAAACATACAAAATGACACCTCCAGCGCATAACATGGCTATTGTGATTCCGATACCCACGTACATAGTCAAATTGTTTTTGTATAAATCTGAAAGGTTTTCAATGTGTCAAGGATACGAAAAATAATGGATGGTTCATAACAGATAGCGTGCATGGGCATAACATAAAACATAACATTTATTACTAACGAAACACACATAATAATAATAATTATCAAAAAAATATGGAAAGAAAAAAGGAATAAGGTTTTGGTTGTTGGTCCTGGCTCAGCATTATGCTGTGGAGCAGACGTGTTCCACAGCGCTGCCAGAGATGTGCAGCAAATATCCATTAACGGTATTTTTTACCACTTTAACCAGAATTTATTACTTTATACACTTAACACGGCTTTACGGGTACTATTTAGTTTATATTTGCTTTTTTTAGAGAATCCAACTTTGATGTAGACACTGTTTGACTTGTTAATTATTTTTATTTATAATGAATAATGTAAAATCTATAGTTACTAAAATCAATATGTGTCAACATGTGTGAGCACCATGTATAATACAGTTAGGTATCTGCTGCATTTTTATAACACCCTGCGCCTATTTTATTTTAGTATAGTTGTTTTTTTTGTTCTAGGTACACGGTCTTTACGTATAATTATCAAATCAGTATACAAAATATTGTAAAAACTATTTTTAAAGAGTAAGTATGGAGTTTCTTGCCCATTCTTCTCCATATGAAACTACCTTTTGGAAGGGGCAACTAGTATTTTATTTAATATTTTTAACTTGTAATTTTGACTTTCAAAAGTGCATTTTAAATAAGCCTAATTAAAATAAATGATTTGACTTTGATATATGTCGTTTATATGGCAACATTTGAAGAGGTTCTAATCGTCATACTGTTAACTGTCAACTTGACGTTGTAGTCAGTGAACCAAAAGTGCAAAGCTCTCGAAATATTGAATTAAGTTTTCAATCTACAGTAGGTACTTGCGTAAGCCAAAAATATTTGATAGTTTCACTGCCAAAGTGTTTTCGATATTTTATTTATAAATATATCTTTATGTATTATATTTTATTTATGTATATCATTGAATCTATGAAAGGTTAACTCTGGAAGTACAATTAAATTCACAATGTCTAGAAAAATGTACTCAAAAAGCACATTGCATTCTTATAAAGAAACCAAGATCTGGATTTTAATTAAAACAGCGTTAATAGAGACTTTTTGCAGCAACCCTAATTGGTTATTATTCTGAGAAGTGCACAGCAAGATTCTTTAATTGACGATTTATTATTTTCCCATACAAGAAGAATGCGTATAATTCATATTCACTTATGTGAATTGATTTAAATCATAAAATAAAAGTTTTAATTCTTATACTATTTAAGGAAAGTAACCCCCCGGGTCTACCGCGTTGCAGGACTATTCTCGTTAAACCATTTTTTTGAAGAAATTCAAAAATTAGGAACACGAATTCAATAAATTTAGTTTAACACAATTCAAACAGATGCAAAGGTACGCAAAACTTATTATGAACTTGGACAAATCATTATAAATTTCACACTACAGAAATATATATCTTGAGAAATCTTCGCGTTCTATGGGGGGAATTACCGCGTTATATGGATGACACGTTATAGGGGTACATATGCAAACGTTCTTTTTGATACGGATAGGACGGTGGATAGCAAGATGAAGTTGACAAGACATTTTACCCACTAACATATCAAGGATAAAAAATAAATACTCACGTATGCCAGAAGAACAAAGGCCGTCAACACAAGCGGCGTGTTGCATTGTGGAGCCAGTTAAACAAGACCCTGAACATTGCCGACGTCGGACTCTGACGCAGTCCTCGCTGCATGTGGACCAAGCACTCCAGGGGTACCAGGAACCTAGAGAACATTGTTCAGTGTCGTTGGGTCTTTAAAGCCATAAATATAATTAATTTTGTACGTGTCTTTGTCAGTTTTTTTTATTTCGTAATCTTAAAGCTAAGATAAATGATATAAAACAAAATATAATTATACTAAAGATATAGCCAAAGATGGAATACATAATATATACAAAGAGGTTCGAACAAATATGAAAGGAAAAAATCAATATTATATACATCTACTAGGTAATACATAATTCGGCTGTTATTGTGATGGTGTGAAAGTGAGAGTATGTAGGTGAGGGTGTGTATGTGGAGTGTGCTCATGCAGGTCTTAATAGTCCTTTCAAGCATATTCCACGATAGTTATGATTAGATAAATTTTTTCAGGCAATTTTAACCTTATTTTTTATAAAACAAATGCAAATATTGATTATGCGAGGTATCATTTAGCCTTAATTTTTAAACAAATGAATCCTGTTATTCCAAATTCAAATTACTTACCATTCTGGCACTTGAGACAGTCGTCATCACTCTGCGAGGACTGTCCCCTACAAGGCGCTCCCCCATTAACCGGTGCAGGTTCAGAACACGTCCTGGTTCTTCGTCTTCCACTGCTCTGGGATCCGCATCGACACGGTACCCATGGAGACCACTCTGACCAGCCTCCGTTCACTACAAATTGTTTCTTACTTTATCTATAGAGAAACTGACAATGTCACCTCATTCAGGTTTTTTAGGTAACTTAAACCATTTCACCTCACTCGATGTCGCATTGACATGACATGACAAGAAAAAACAGAGAAACATTCAATTACATTGTTGTCAACCTATAGCTTCAGATTGACGACTTTTTACATCAGTTTGGTCCAAGAAAAACACTTTCTTAAATGTTATCTACAGATATAATACAAATTTAATGTATTTGTTAATTTCAGTATTAATAATGATTGCAGAGCAGTTTTGGCCTAGTAGCTTCAGCGTGCGACTCTCATCCCTGAGGTCGTAGGTTAAATCCCCGACTATGCACCAATGGACTCAATGGAGGAACATGTATACTTACTTTTTTGTATAGTAGTTTTATTCTAAGAGTACATTATCTTCACATATAATTATTTAAGTAATGTAAACCTATTTTAAAAGAGTAAGTGTGGAGTTTCTTGCCCATTCTTCTCCACACGAAACTACCTTTTGGAAGGGGAAACTATAATCTTCTTTATATTTTATTTGACGTTCAAAGGTGCCATTTTAGGTGGTCTAATTAAAATAAATGATTTGACTTTGACTTTCTTTCTATGAGCACATTTCACATTCGCTCCAACGGTGAAGGAAAACGGCTTGCCTTAGACCCAAAAACTCGACGGCGTGTGGCTCAGAAGGCTTATATTGCCTATTAAATTTACAAATGATAATGAAACAGACACAGATATCTGAGGCCCAGACCTAAGAAGGTTGTAGCGCCACTGATTTATTAATTATATTAATAACGATTGTAAATTTAGCATCAGTACACTTGAGAGGCTTTAAGTCAACAATAAAAGGTCTAACAGAACAGATAATCTCGATATTTCATAGAATCTATAACATCAAACAATGCTTTGCTTATTAAAAACGACCCAACCATTACTTAAACATTGTGACAAAAGACGCCAGACAATGGCTTATAGACGTACCAACGGTGTTATTGTGAAAACTTGTATAGACAAAACAGACTACAGTTCTTGCTACTTAATAGTTATAGAAAGAACAGAAGGATTACAGCAGAAACGTTGATGACCTATCATTGATATCCTAGGAAACTTTTAATAACGCAAAGGTTTATTTTAAATTAATAGAATTTTATCAATGAAGCTATAAAACCATTGCTGCCATTATAGGCAAAAATGGTTCTTAAAGCGTTCTGTCATTTTACAAATTTTTGTTTGAGGTACTATGTTTCTTTATTGCAGATACCCTACAAATGACGACCACGTATTCATTAAAAACTTGGGAGTTAAAGTAATATTGTAAAATCTTTGTAATATATATTTTGATAGTGGAGTTTTCAAAGTTTTAGAGGTCCTTTTCAGTCGTATGCTGTAAGGTACCTGCTGCCCTGCTAGTGATGTTTCTCCACCTTATTCGCTCTATAGCAGTGATTACCTTTATTGGGCCATGTCCCACCTTAGCCCTCCAAAATTCTTGGACCCCCCTATTCAACATACATATTTTTTATACAATTGAATTGTTAGGTTTTAGAAAGAAATGACTAGGAAATTGTTAATGAAAAACATTAAGTAAATTTTCAAATCATATGATGAAAAAGTGAAATCCAAATTCCAAATAAATTTAATAAATTCTTACCCCACTGTGGGGACGTTGAGAAATACTGGTCTATAACATCCCTTAGCGCAGCTGTTAGAGATCCTACTGATTATAACACACTGGTAAGTACTTACCATAAACAGACAAGACAGCCGTGTCTGACTCTCTTCTACCAGCGATGTTCTCTGCTATACACGTGTAGTTAGCCATGTCCTATAATAAAGAATCATTTTGAGTTTGAAAATATATTTAACTAGCAGACCGGCCAAGCGTTGCTGTGGCTAAGGTTTTTGTTATATTACATAGTGGTAAACTATTCAAGGGAAACGGTAGGAGAACACCAGTAATGAGGACCACCATGCTTTTTTGGTGGTTATGGCCATTAAATTGTAGCTTATGTGAAACGTTGGTACTTTCAACACAGCGCCATGTGTTAGAATTGTGACTATCAAATAATAAACAGATATTTTGCAATAATATAATATTGCGGGTATAAATTGAGACGTAAGCTATCCTTTCTTTTAAGTTAGATCAAACTGCACACGGTTTGCAAATTTGATTGAAATCGTTTCAGTAGTTTAGGAGTCCATAGCGGACAAACAACGTGACACGTAATTTATATATATTAAGATTAATAAGAGATTTCATATATAACATACTTTAGAGTTTATTGTTTGGTTAACGAACCAAATTTTAATCGTAATTTGAATTGAAAGCAATCTCTGACATTAATAAAACTTAAAAACTTTTTTTTGTAATTTCTAAACTGTTTTGAATAAACGTTATACAGTTGCCTTATAACGACGAAGAGCGATTCGAATCGTCGGCGGCCAGTCACTTTCCGAGCGGCTTGATCCCTTGGGGTTGCGTAGAGATGTGGGAACTCTCAGCATCTTCTACCGCATTTACCACGGAGAGTGTTTAGGAATTGTTCGGATTAATACCCGCAGCTGAATTCCATCATCGTACGTCGACGCAGCATACTAAATTCCACCGGATGACCTTACGTACAGAGCGTTTTTCAAGGCAGTTTTTGCCACGCATATGGAACCAGCTGTCAACTGAAGTATATCCGCACCAATTCGAGTGGGGGTCCTTCAAGAAGACAGCGTACAAAAAGGCCGCAACGCACTTGCGAGCCTACTAGCAATGTACCTGTCCATAAGCGGTGGATTTCACTAAACATCAGGTGAGCCTCCTGCCCGTTTGCCTCGTATATATAAAACAAAAAGCGTAGGCTATTGATTACTAGAAAACCCACCTGTAATTTAACTTTCGGCAGAACCAACATCTCATCAGTGGCGTCCACCGGGACTCCGTTCCTCAACCACTTGATGGTAGCTGGTGGCGCAGCGGGCGGTGGGCTGCAGCGGAAGGTGGCCTGTTTTCCCGCTTCCACAGTTACGGATTGGGGGTATTGAACAAACTGCTTCTTAATATCTGGGGACAATATTGTTATATATTTAAACTAATCTTTTAAATAAAACCCTTCGTGTCACATGTGTCAATAAATTTATTTGACAGATATATTTTTACATTCTGGTAATCGAATCTTCGTCGAGAAGTGCGTGACCTAGATAGCTTTTTTCATTATTTAAAAAAAAAAATAGTGGCGCTACAACCTTTTTACGTAAAGTAAGTAGATGATCAGCTTCCTGTGACTGACACACGCCGTCGACTTTTCGGATCTAAGGCAAGCCTGTTTCCTCAAGATGTTTTCCTACACCGTTCGAGCGAATGTTAAATGCGCACATAGAAAGAAAGTCCATTGTTGCAAAGCCGAGGATCGAACCTACGACCTCAAAGATGAGAGTCGAAGCCACTAAGCCAACACTGCTCATTTTTCATTAGTAACGTCCGACTATTTTAAACGTACAAAATTCGTGTTGTGTTCGACTCCAAGAGGAATGCTTTTACACGATAGAGACCTAACCCTTTTATCGATAAAGCATCATCAGACCATCCCAAAGCCACGTCATCGACAGTGAACATTCATCACACAAAGTGCTCGATTTAACGAGCGGAAATCATGTTTCCTTCATTTAATGGTTCCGTTCCATTCAACCCCAAGGGTGGGCGTCTTAACTGCCGAAAAATTTTAAAACTGCTTGCAATTATCGGCGTCTTTTGTTTTAGTCTCTTCAAATCGGTTTAAATTTCGAATTTTAAGCTATACCTAATTATAAGACATGATCAGAAATATTGAAAGACTAAGTAACCATTTGTGGTGCAAGATTCTCTAATCAAAACTTACATATAATATAATATATATATCACAAAGAAACAATGTTATGGCAAAACAATATTTGTTGAATAACTACGGCATAATGCATACCAACAATAACATTGATTAAACGTAAAACAAATAATCAAAATAGAAAAAGACTGACTATTACCTTGATATCACAAGTCTTCTATACTATATGTATATATTTACACGCGTTAAAAACTTAATCCAGAGTGTAATAATTAATTATTTAGAAAGCCTTACAGCTTGCAAAATAATGTAATTTAAAAAAAAAACACAAATTAGAAGGGACTTAACAATTATTGTCATATTGATGAGAGAGAGAATGCGTATCGGGTGTGAATTTGTGTGTTTAAGTGAAGTATGTGTGTTTGAAATCGGCTTGATTTGATGGATATCTAATCATGTCTTTTAACTAGATATATAGAAAGAAAAACGCTTTTTACCGGATTAAAGTTATGTTTATTATTATAAATTTACAACTATTTGACATAATTTTAAATTTACAACTATTTGACATAATTTTAAATTTACAACTATTTGACATAATTTTAAATTTATCCGACGTTTCGCGTGCTTTACACGTGCACCAGTCACCGTGACCACGCACGCTGTAAAGCACGCGAAACGTCGGATAAATTTAAAATTATGTCAAATAGTTGTAAATTTATAATAATAAACATAACTTTCATCCGGTAAAAAGCGTTTTTCTTTAAATGTATAAAGGTTATGTTAATCAAAGACAATACTAGATATATAGAACTTTTAACCTTCCGACTCCCAGAACCAACATTGGGCTCCGTGAGCTTCTTCACAATGTGTTCTACCTTGGATTCTGCCACTAATATTGACCCTGTTTCGCACTCCTCTACTGCTTCAAGAATAAGTTAAAACTCTTATGTCTTAAGCCTTGTATCTTCCTTGTTTTTTTACCTTCTAGTTTGTTTGTCGTTCTCCTAATTTATAAATTTTGTGCTGTCATGTTTTGTTTTGTTTTACTTTATATTATATTTTTTATCAGTGAAACTTTTTGTGGATATGTCCAATGTGTTTATTTTATGTTTTATTTTTATTTTATTTTTACTGCATAGAGATGTATCCGTTTAGTTTCCTTAATAAATAAATAAATATCTTTTATGAAAGAAGTATTCTAAAAAATTTAACAAAATTACAAGTGGCGGTAGACCGCGTCATAAACTCTACCCTCAAAAATGTATTGTAAAACATAAAATACAACTCTCAAGTTTCAACATGACTCTATCGTGTTGATACATTATAATATTATTATCATGTCATCACAAAACTTGTTGAACCAGTCGCCGTTACCCCAAGTTTTAACGACTTTTCGATAAAAGGACTGCATTTAGGACACTTATCAAGTTTTGAAGAGCAGTCCAGACCTACATTAGCTGGCACACAATTACAACATATGGTGTTATAATCGTATATATAAAATCCATCTGCAGGGAGAAAACATTGTACGTATATTTTTACAAAGTATAAGTTGTTGAAAATATATAATCCTTTTTCGTTACTTAAGGTAATAATCAAGGAAATTAATAAACTTACCTTTCCCTCGCAATATATTTATGAAAATATTATGTATGTATACAAAAATAGTGAAAAGTTTACTAGAATAGAACATACGCACAATGTTAATACACGGAACAAACGCAGGCTGCAATTTCCCCGTACTAGACTATCTAAAGTTAGTAATTCTTTTTTGGGGAAAGGGATACTCTTCTTTAATAAAATCCCAGAGGCTCTTTTATCTCTGCCTTTCAATAAATTTAAGAAATGTATTAAAGAAAAGCTGTGTAAAAAGGCTTACTATAAAGTCAACGATTATCTAGTTGATAAATAGGCCTGGGACTAGTGCTAGAGCTTAGGCTACTTCTAATTAATTTGCGATATTTGTTTTAAAATAAGTGTTGTTTGATGATTTGCTATTTTAAAAGAGTACCGAGAGTTTTTTACGCCGGCTTTTTCTCTCGGCCTACACCCTGTCTTCTTTGCCGATGAGTAGGGATGCCTACAAATTCAAATTTAATGACGTGGAATAAGTGATACATGTATCTTATGTTCCATAATAAACATATTTTATATTTTATTTTTATTTTTTAATAGTTTCCAGGGATTAATTGTGTTTATTACATTATTTAGTATGTATTTTTTATAATTAATTGCATTGATTCTCTTTCTGAGTTAATTTTGGCACTAAAAATACATTAATTTACTCCAAGATTTAAGTTGGCGCCTAGATTTGTTTGCGCCTTGGTTGGTAGATAGTGCCGGTGACCCCAGAGCTGGTGCTTTCCTCGCTCAACGAATAAGTATCGCAATACAACGTTAAAGGTACACTGCCACAGGGACCAAACATTTTTAATTTACGTATTTAAATTTATTTACTTATTTTTAACGAATACCGTAACTTAAATAATTTCAAATATTATTCCATTTTTTATTTATCAAGCTGTGTGAATCTCATTGCATAAAAGTAATTGAATATCATGTATATTAAAAAATAACACGCGCTTTAAACGTGTAGAGAATATTCCCATATAAAGCAAAAAGTGGAGACAATTAAGGCATTGTCTAGAAATAACGCCCCCTTACCATGAATTATTTAAGGGACCGAACTGGTCTTGCAACTTTTCTTAAGACCGAGGGTTCTATCTTTAAATGCGAGTTTAATAGGGAACTATAAAAAGGTATTGGTATATTGTTGGCCTAGTGGCTTCAGCGTGCGACTCTCATGCCTGAGGTCGTAGGTTCGAACCCCGGCTGTGCACCAATGGACTTTCTTTCTATGCATTTAACATGAGCTCGAACGGTGAAGGAAAACATCGTGACGGCGCGCGCGTGTGTCAGGCATAGGAGGCTGATCACCTACATGCCTATTAGATTGACAAATTATTATAAAACAGATACAGAAATTTGAGGCTCAGATCTAAAAAGGTTGTAGCGCCACTGATTTGTTTATATTTTTTATTTATTTTCACTTACTCTGCATAATTTAAAATAATCAAAAACAAACAAATTACATAGTGTGCCTAATAAAGGAAAATTTTATTAAAAAGTGTGAAACCTATAATAAAAAAATCAATATAAATATTAAGAATACTAATATACATACGAAGGGAAGACTTCGGTTTCATTTAGTAGTGACAATTTAGTATTTTCTTTATAATATTATATTGTAGTACAAAATTGTTTGTTTAATATTTCATTTCATTTTTCTTTTTTTTCATCCATTAATTTATTAATGTTTTCTGTTACAATATGTATATGTGTAACTGTAAGATAACTTAAAATGAACTCTTACTAAAAGTCCCTATTTAGATATGTTCTGGAAGATGGATTCATCTAGAGTTTGGGGAGTCTAGTGTAGTAGTCTAGAGACCGAGTCTTTCCGCAAAGAGTCTAACAAAGTACCGATTCCAATTACGAAATAGCTATAAATGTAGTTCCTTCAATATATGTAGCGTTGAATTCTTGAAACACAACAACAAAATACTTCGGTAAAGAAAAATCGCTATTAAAATTACGAGAAAAGCTTGCTGGCGCTATTGCTAGTGTAGTAATCGTACTAATAACAAACATTTATTGCTTAAAATATATTGAAGGTACAATAGGTAGGTACATATATGCCAGTCACAAAGGCGTTCAAATTTGTCACCAATAAAATAAAGATTTGATGCAGAGGAAATGCTGCCAGCGTTAAAGGTACACTGTCACAGAGACCGAACTTTTTAAATTTATTTAAATTTTCTTTTTACTTTTAATTATATTTATTATTACTATATATACCATAAGATTTTTATTTTATTTTATAAGGAATTGTGTACATACTGTATATTTTATTGTTATGAATAAAATCAGTTGTAAAAAATAGTATCATACAATGATAGTTATAAAATATTGAATTATTACATCACTTATGTGCTACCGTTTTATATATAAAATTTATAATTGAATTCTGATTGATGGTTGGCTAAATGTAACTTAATCCGACCAGCTGCACCACTCACAATGCGTGTTAAAGATCGCTATCTTTTAAAATTGGAAACTTGAGACACAATAGCTTTTGATACAGCACTCAATTATAAGAGCTATTTATTCCTTTACTTTAGCAAAGCTTAGAGAAAATAGATAAAAGCATAAGATATGTGATAATACTTAGCAGTAAAGATGGCCGCTTTAGCAGACAATAAAATATATTTTAACAAGTATATTTCAACTAATACCATGCATAGTTTATATGTCTGGTGTCTGTTAAGGTTTCTAGTATGTTTATTATATAATAAAGACAATTAAGAAGGTGGAGAGACCAATTAAGGAACCGGCAGGTGGTATATATCAGTGAGTGGCACAGTTTTACCAATTCTTAAAAGGCCGGCAACGCACTCGCGACCCCTCTGGCATTGAGAGTGTCCATGGGCGGCGGTATCACTTACCATCAGGTGAGCCTCATGCCCGTTTGCCCCCTGTTCTATAAAATAATTATTTAATATTTATAATTTATTTTATTATAGATTTCCGTAACATGTTTACTACATTTAATTTCACTATTTTGACAAAAGCAAATTTGTTTTTTTTCAACACAGCGTAATCTAAATTAGACAGAGACAAAAGAGTTCTAAGTCGATAAAAAAACATAATTTGCTTTAACTATAGCTACATATATATAATAATAGATTAAAAGACTATCGCGTCTTCTGCTCGCCATAATTTATAATTTATTTATGGATTTAGTAGCAATGAATATCAAAAACTCAAATAATATATCATTTATATATAATACAATAACAAATACCCTTTTCCAGCCTATTCATACAATAGAAAGATATCTTTCAACGATTACATATAGTATACGACACGAGATGACATAAATGCCGCTTTGTTGGCTTTTTAGGTTAAGACTGAATTACATATTACGCATTACAGGATTTAACCGAAGCCTCTTACTAATATAAAGTAAAAATCGTCAAATGTCAATAAAGTATCGGATCTGTTTAACATCATCATAGTATATTTTTTATCTAATGAACGATTAAACTACGCTGATTAGTTACAATTATTAAGGTTTAGTTGGGAGACATAGTTAAAATACTTCAGTGGGCAGCTGGTTCCACATTGTGGTGGCGCGTGGCAAAAACTGCCTTAAAAACAATCAGTTGTGAAACGACAGACGTCGAGGTGATACGGATGGAAGTTTCTGCCTCGACGTCCGATGATGAAACTCAGCTGCAGCTGCTAGAATGTACTCTAGTCTTTCAAGAAAAGAATTTTTTTTTCTTAATTCTTCTACCATTAGATATTTTTAGCACTAATAAAAACCTACAAGTAATAATACCTCAAGTATTATTAAAATGTCGTCTCATTCAAAGACGGTATACATACAGTACAAATTAACAATTAGTTACCAGTACTAATCTGTCTCTTTCCAATGTGGCAAAAGAACAGTTTGACAGACAGAGACGAATGAGCACTTTAATAAACAATTGTAAATACTCACAAGCATATTCAATGAAAACAGCCTGACTTCGGATCCTTCCCTTGCTATTCCACGCGTAACAATCGCAACTGTACTTGCCACCATAATATTCATCTATTTCATTTCTCGTTACATTTAACTCGGCCTCGACAACCCTAACTCCATTCTGGGGGTCCACGTGCTCGAACTGTACAGTTTTTCTATTCTCACATCGTTGCATTTAAAGAAAACTTGTAAGGCGTTCGCAGCCCTGCAAACCAGGGTTGCCGGCTTCGTTCGTTGTACGTATGAATTCTTTGGATCGAGTAGAAAGATTGGTAAACCATCAACGGTTTCGTCGTTTTCTGGTATGGGAATATAGTCGTCCTCAACAACTTCTTGCTTAAAGTCTGAGAGGTAAGGATCGAAGTTAATAAGACCGTCTGGATGGATGTATTCCGGTCGGGTCTCTTTTTCCGTCGTTTGGTCTGTACCTATAACAATATTCTATTATAAATAAAAAGTATTATGTCTTACATAGGCAGAGCTCTTAAAATTTATTTATGAAAGCAAAAAAGTAATTTTATAATTACGGTTAATATATACTAATAGATATCAAGTAAATACCTGAAATTTGATAGGATATACCAAACACAATTGTCTTAGTTATAACAATTTGTTCTCTACATTACGTATAAATTGAATGAGATTATTAAGTTAAAAATCTCATTCAATTTATACGTTTTGTAAAATACGATGGTAATATGGGACATTGTTCCGGATAGAACTTTCAAAGCTTCAGAAATAATAAGTACACGTTAAAACTGTCATTACGTTATAAAACCTAGCATTTACAATAAAAAATGTCAACCGACGTTCGACCAAGACTCCTTTATTTGGATCTCGAGGGAAAATCCGAAATCAACTTTCTCATCCTTATTCAGGAAATGCTTACCTCCATTAGTAACTTTTCCATATAAAACACTTATCACAAGAATGATCCTAAACACATATTTTTGACACATCACTATCAACTATAACCACTGTCACATTTCACCAAGATTTCGTAACGTAAAAACAATAATAAACCGAGCGACACATCCACACGCCAACAAGGCCCGAGGCGTACTAAAATTTATTTATCAATTTCATTCATTCGTCATTCTTCATTCTTCTTTGAATGAATGTGTTTTCAAATAACTGTCAGTGTATGGTGTATCTTGCATTTTTGAGCGTTGTAATTAGCTTTTCGAGATAATTAACGGTTTATCGTCGGCGTGTAAGATTTCACTTTAATAACGGAAATTATCAATTTTCTTTCCATCTTGGGGTGCTTATCACGATTAAGGTATTATCTTTATATTAAATTGAGACGGATTAATGCGGCCCAGTGATTATGTTGCTAATTATGTATTTTAAAAGTTGTAAAATTCATAATTAAATAGGTATATTTTTTAATTTTTTATGTTCTATAAAATGCTTATTCATTAGGTCATATGAATCTACACCATCTATATATTTTTGGGTTATATTATACACAAAACTAATAAGATATTAATTATGTATACTTATTAAAAATTATTTTTTTCTATAGAACTTTATTTTATATATTTTAGTCTGATTGTAATGTATGAAAAAATGTTTCATTTATTTAGTTTCATGACATAGAATGAGTAAGATTTTAACTTTTATCAGTCTAAAAGTTTTCATAAATCCTATGAAATTTCAAATAACTATATTTATTTAGTTTGAGATAAGTAACGACATCTTTTGGTAAATGTAATAAACACCAACGTGTCCCATCTACTATTACTCTCGGAACCATACAAGGCCAATTGTAATCAGTTGCAGCACGTACTTCATAGATGGCGCGCAACAAAACTTTTGGTATACACAAAATTTTGGAATTAAGAATGATAGTTAGTTAACGATTACGTGCACTGGGTGGCGCTCTAACAAATTATTTATACTGCATAAAGAGTTCATTGTTTAACATATTATATATCTCAGTCACACTGTAGAGATGGCGCTGAAAAAATTTGCACTTTTTCAAAAGTTTTTCTGAACTGGCATCAGCCCTGTGATAGCGCTGGCAGATGTGAGATGGAGCTATTGCAATTTCTTTAAATATTATGATAATATATTTTGACAAACGGGCTGGAGGACAAAAATTATATATTATCATATAAAATTCTCTATATATTGTTAAGTGATACCGCCCCGCCTCCCATGGATACTCATATTGCCAGGTTGCAAGTGCGTTGCCGGCCTCTTAAGAATTAGTATGCTCTTTTCTTGAAGAACCCCAAGTTAAATTGGTTCGGAAATACATAGGTGCGTAGCTAGATAGAGGTGGTAAGCGGCAAAAACTGCCTTACGTCCGATGATGAAACTCAGCTATAGATCCGAACAACTCCACTGAACACTCTAAAATATTGTTATTTAACACTTTTCAGTGCGTCTTGAAGTCGGTTCAACATTTTTAATGAATTTATAATAGCTGACCCTGTGTTGCACCAGCAGAGTAATTCATTTTAAACATTTTTTTACTTACAAATTATCTTAAATTATCTTTTAAGATAATTTGTAATTTGTAAAATATATAATCAGTGTTAAATTATTATGATAATTAATACAACATTTGCCTGTCTCATTTTATATGGCTGATTGGTTTTTTTCAATTAATTAATCTGAATGTACCACTTTCTTTGCAAATAAACGATTAGTTAGAAACTTAGTCAAAGAGAAAGACTGACACACGCTGTCATAATTCTCATTATTTTATTCTTAACCTAACATTCATTTAAAAAATCAGTGGTGCTACAACCTTTGTATGTCTGGATCTCAGATTTCTGTATCCGTTTCATGATCATTTGTCAATCTAATAGGCAAGTAGGTGATAAGCCTCCTGTGTCTCTCACGGTGTTTTCCTTCACCGTTCGAGCGAATGTTAAAGGTGCACATAGAAAGAAACATAATTTTTTTACAGAGTAAAAATTTAGAATTTCAAATTCAGAACAAATTCAGACCGTTCCCGCCAACATTGAATATTGATTGTACAAAAGGCGAACCGCAGCGTATTTTCTCTCAAAATTATTCCAAAGCCAACGATTCCTTTTGAAGCGTAAAAATATGTAAGTAGCAGAAACGGTCACATTTGAAAATTATTTTTCATCTCTTTCCTTTATATGCGAAATAGTGGTGCCATCTCTGTCTGGAGCGGAAATTCAAATTTGGCGGGTTCGCTCGCCTTTCCGCCGATTTTGAATAATGAACCTCCAAAGGTTGTGCAATCAATTGATATTTGAGTGAGAAAATCGGTGTTTTTAGAATAAATATCACTGAATACATTTTCAATCAGCTGAAAATGTTTTCGTGGAATAATCGCGAATGCTTCTTTATATTTTGAATTATGGTAAACGTCATAAAAATTGCCAATGGTTTTGAATCATAGTAACACTCGAACGTACTTAAAAAAAGGTTATAATTTGAATTTTTCATCCGTCTGGTTTGTCTAGTTTCACTAATGTATAAGGAATCGTCTAAATACCACTGCTTTAATATTATATTGTTTAAATTTTAAGACTTTCGACTACTTAAGTTAAATTAAAAATAACCGCCCCTACTTATAAAGTTCTTTTACACAGACTTGTATATTAATGAAAGAATTACGCACAAAATATATTGAATTGAACATAATTTAATTATTTTAAATTGATACCAGTAAAATGTTAGCATGTATCCTTCGAGCCGTTTCTGCAGCATTAATGCCACGGTGGAACTAGAAGGTACTCGTAAATAACGCGATCTTTGAAGTTTTCCATTTAATAATTAGAGTGACACAAAGAAAAAAAAGTTAAAACGTAAAAGGGTTTTCGAAAAACAAATGCACGAGTAAGCTGTAAAAATTTGAATTTGGAATTCCTAACCAAGGAGATATTTGAGATCAAAGCGGCCAGTATGACACAACTTCAATTTCATTTAAGGGCCTAGTATATAGTACATGTACACCTGATAACCAATAGATAACGTTTTCCACTTTGGGGATCTTAACTAAATCCGTATTCGTATAAATCGCTGGACGGTACACTTCAGTTAGTTGAATCCTCTCTATTCAATCAGGGGTTTTAGATGACACGATACGATGTTATCAAAGACAATTTTTTTGTGCGAGTACCACATATTTTATTATGGTTCCTTTGTTATTGTTTAATAGATATACTAATTAATTAAATATTAATTGAGTTATATAATATGTAATTAAATATGTGTTTTTTTTAGTATTTATTTATTTCGTCGTCCTACAGCCAACAAAAAAATATATAAAAACAAACAATTACACTAAAAATAAAAGATGGAATTTATAATATTTACAAAAAGTTTGAAACTTTAAAAAAGGGAAAAATCAATAAAAATTATTCAATACATTTAAGTAAGTGATTTCGCTGTGAAGGTGTGTATGTGGCGTATGCTTATGATGCATCATGCAGGTGATTTTGCGCTATGGATATTCCTAATATCATTTTCACCACATTCCGCGATAGCTTAGAGAGGTCAAGGTTTAAATATTGGTCGTTGTATGTGCGGGCTGCGATACAAAATGAGTTCTTTGCATATTTAGTGTTCATGTGAGAAATATGAAACAAATTGTTGATAAGAACATCTCAAATATTAACTAAAAAATACAATGTATTCTTTAAGTACAGTATTCACTATACTCTTAATATATTTAATGTATGCAATGCAATGGGGGTATATAGCTAATAGACTTCCTGATTAATGAACTATTTTCACAAAAAAAACAACAACATTTGAACACCGGCAACGTACGAGTACGTGTCCATGCATGTACGGTGGTATCACTTAATGTTAGGTCAGCCTGTGCGTTTGCCCCGTTCTATAGAAAAGCCAAAGAGCTTTTAAACACAAAGACACTTTTCCTAAGTCAAATAGGGTCGGAGATATTCGACGGCTCGTTCGTGTTTAATCAAACAAAGTGAGCTTTATATAATGTCTGATAAAAGTTCTCGTACGTGTAAAAGCGCTTCAACAAACGACACTTAACACTCCTGTCACGTACACAAACGAGTGTTGCGGTCCAAATCTTCTTTCCAATTGTTCGAATCTTGGACAATCCACTCGAGTTGCTTAGCGATAAACTGCTTACGGTATTACTGCTCAATTAGATGATCAATTCTATTATCATTATATTAATATTATTGTACGGGTCATCGAGGTGCTTTAAATAGAGGATTTTAGTTTTACTCGATATTAACCACTCACGTACAACAATATAATATAAGTGAAATAATTAAATGCTAATTGCGATGAAACGAATGAATTCAATGTAACAATTGAAGAGAGTGCCTACGTCTGGTTGTACTCTCGGGGGTAACTCTAACGATTTAGCAAATCGCTTATAAAACTAAGAAAGCCTGAGTGAGAAAAATATAGCCTTGACTCGTACAAGTATTCTTAAAATAACATTTAAAAAATGAGTACTTACTTATATGTTAGTGATACACTACGTTTAGTTTTTATTGATATTATTTCAATAATATAGTAGAATTATCCTTGTGTATATATAACTTATAAAATTACATCTTAGACCGTTAGACGATATTTCGAGTATCACAAAGTTATTAAAATTTCATTTACTTATGCTAATTCAAATTCATATAGGTATCGAAATGTACACTTATGAACGTCGAAAAATTTTATATAGGTATATACCTAAGCAATTCATATGAATTGCTTCTAATTTTACTGCCAGTTCTCAAATCAAGGGCGTAGAACGGAAGAGAAGAACTGGCCATAAACTCTCAGACACTTATTTTCATCAGGCGGGTTGTCTCGGTATCGCAGAAATAAACTACTTGAATAATATTTTTGAAAATCCATAATAATATAGGCAATATATTGACTATAATAACTAACATTTAGCATAACTAATTAATTTTGTTCCCTTTAATAGAGACCTAATAATAATTGTATAGAAAATGCTGCCAGCGTTAAAGGTACACGGGGACCAAACTTTTGAAATTTGTTTTAATTTTCCATTTATTAATTTTGAATTGTTATTATTTATTTATTTATTTATACTTCATTGGCATAATACACATAATTATACATATATAAAAATACTATGTGGTTTAAGAATACTGTAAATACTGTATATTTGTGTATTGGAAATAAATGTAGGACACTATTTTGACCGGATTGAAGTTATGTATTATTATAAATTTACAACTATTTAACATAATTTTAAATTTATCCGACGTTTCGCGTGCTTTACAGCGTGCGTGGTCACCGTGACCACGCACGCCGTTTTATTAAATGAATAAAAGTTATGTTAATCAAAGACAATACAATAAATGTAGGGATAATTTGGCATTATAATCAAGAAATATTTCCGGTCCAGTTTTGAGTTTATTCACTAAATAATATCAGTATAGACAAACTTATATACTTAAGCTTTCAATTAATTAAATTTGGAGCCGTAATAATTTTCTCAGTTCCAAATTAATTATTAATTTCACTGTATCTATTTAGCTTAAAACTTATTGTATCATCGCCACTCGACCGCGTATTTCGATCAAAGTTCGCCAACTGCGATCCTTCCCACCGCACACTTGCTATTTTTATATTTTTCACCGTTATCTGATTATCTGCTATCGAAAATAATTTCATTGTGTTATAAGCCGATTCGTTTTTACGCCTGGACACCTTTGTTTGTTGTATTTTTTTAGTAATTTACTAGATCTTGATTTATCTCTATTTATTTTGCAGCTGTGGTATCTCATTATTTTTTTTTTTAAATAATATATGGTTGTTTATAATGTATTGAATTATGAAATCGTATGTTTAAGCAAAATAATTACTAAATTATTAGTTTATTGTTATTAGCGTTTTTAATATTTTTTTAGTTTTTATATTTTGGAACATTTTTATGTTCTATCATCAATCGTTTTCGCGGCGCATGCGATGAAAGATATATTATAGGCATTTTTTTACACCTTGGGTAGCAATATTGTAGTTTTAGTAGGGATCCTTATTTTTTCTTGCAATAAAAATGCCCTATATTAATCAGTGATAATGTAGCATTGAAATGGTGATACAATTTTTGAAATCGGTCTATTACTTTTTAAGCCAATTCGTTACATACTTACATACAAATCTTTCCTCTTTATAATATTAGTATAGATTTAAAGGCTTTTTTAGTTTTTACAATACAAAAAATAACACACATTTATCCCTTAAAAAGGTTTATTACTTTATGTTTACTTAAAATAACGATAGTTAACAATTCAACTGTTTACTTTAGAATGTGTCGTACTGTCAAAAATAACACACAATAAAGATACGTACACAATGATTTGAGTAGCAGGCAATAAATTTGAATCGCAAGACAATCCGCACGGCAGTGATACGATCGCAAGCTCTATATAATCTGCGAACTCTATACCCTTTAACCAATACGTGACCACTTGTATTCACTGCGGGGATTAAACTGTGGAGGAGGCAGAAACTTATTTAAAATATTAAACTTATTACGAATAAGTTATAGTTATTGTTTCCTTTAGAGTAGACTCTTGGGCAGGTGCTAATTAAAGATTTAAGTTAACGCCTGGTAGATAGTACCGATGACCCAAGAGCTGGTGCGTTCCTCGCCCAATGAATAAGTATCGCAATACAGCAAGGAAATGGTGCCAGCATTAAAGATACACTGCCAGGGTCAACCTTTTAGAATTGCTTTAATTTTCTATTTATTAATTTTTAATTATTATAAGTATTCCGAAGTTAAGTAAAACACTTATACTATATTCACTTTTATTGTACTTCAAGTAACTCACGGCGGCATTTTTCTTGTCATTACAATTTAACACTTTGGAACCCTGACACAAGTATTTTTTCCTAAAAATGGTTTCCAAATCTTACACATTGTATTGCATTGTTTTTAACATAAATATAAATAATAAAATATAACTCCTACCTATTGTGCACAGGACTTTAAATAATTTATAAAAACATATTTATTCCACAATACCACATCCATTATTAGAGTAAGATCAAGTTTATTCAGCAGGCTTGTCTCATGTCGGCCACAATCGGCTCAGCGTCCAACGCTCCGGAAAATTGTATTTGACGCCGCCCGCCCACGCTCACCGCCCGCCCCGCCAAATTAACAGCTTAAGACTAAAGCCCCTGTTATTTGCGATTAATGTTAAGTATGGATTGTGATGCTACGGTTTGCCAGGTGGTTATTTAAACAGATTATTAACCACGTTTAATCTTAATATACTGTTTATTACGCTTGTATATTTAACAATATTGCGTGTTGTTCCTACGAGAATGTAAGTGCGTGCTCCTATTTCACCGGACTACTGCTGGTAGAAGACAAATCTTTGTTTATTAACATTAATTAACTTTTAATTACTTAAGATGTCATGTGGAACATACTGTAATGTTTGCAGCTCCTTACAAACATATTGTAAAACAAAAAACTTGGCGATTAAAAAGAGTGGCAGAGAGTTTATTGCCAGTTCTTCTCGTCCGTTCTACGCTCTTGATTTGAGAACAGGCAGTAAATGTTAAATTAGAAGCATTTAGCATTTATTTGCCCTACAGTAAAGTTAACAAAAAAGAGTGCGACTTTACATGAATTACAATAAGCATCTAGCATTTAATATGTGATGAATATACATTTAGAATTTAAAATGTATTTCTTTATTGACGTTCATAAGTGTACATTGTGATATCTAAATAAATAAAAAAAAATTTTTGATTAACCACGCCCCGAAACGTGAGGGATTAATTAGTTATTTATCTGTATTATTTCTATCCAATTGAAAACATAAATTAAACTTAACGTAACTTCTTGATAATAATATTATCGACAGATAACAAGTCCTAATATATTTGATTGTAAAAGCACGTCTATTATGTTAGACTAAAGGTAAAACATGGGTTTTCAGGTTGCTCGAACCCCGACGGAATACTTTTTGTTTCTCGTGTTATTAGAACTTGACTGTTAAGATGACCTTTATCTGTTTATATGTTTTGGAGTGTGAGCAGTGATAGTAAAGTATAGTCTTGGACCGATATTCACTTATAAATATATACAGCTTATAATTTCTACCCGATAGAATTTTTTTTTAAGTTGAGTTTATGCTGTTTATTTAAGATTAGTTACGACCTTTCGCCTGAAGTTTCGTCAGCAAGGAATTCGCGTCCTTTGCAAAACGATGCGTTCTCTTCAACGATAATGATCATATTTCAGTCAAACAAAACCATGAGACCACTTAACCTCTCACTATAGTTCGACGTTCAGTAGTTTTCGACAGTATCACGTTCATACAGATAGACAGATGCCCGGGGCATTTTATATAAGTATAGTCACCGCTCGATCTGAGCCCATGGGCTCAAAGTGCCCTGCCAACATTTATTTATTTCCACATCATTATTCTATCTTAACAGTTACTACTAATGCGATTGAACGACACAATATTTCCTACATCTTACATTTAAAAAACATAAAAAAAGTAATGTATATAGGTATATACCTAGATCTTATAACTAATAATATAGCAAGCCACTCTTGTGAATTCAGCCAGTGTACAAACAAATAGGTCTACCTCGATAGAAATTCTATTTATTATATGTGTTACTCGCGTGAGTGGCGCTTCGCTAACCTAGTTGGAGTTCGCGCGGGGTACATCCAAAAGTTGGAAATTCCGCCTCAGCTTTTTACTTGGTACCCGTAGACCCAGTTTCTTCGTTATATCCAGATTAAGAACCCGACCCGTGAGTATCCTAAACATATTCGATGGGCCTTGTATTCGTCTATAATATTGTTGTTGGCCTAGATACCGCTGGAATACCGCTGGATCGACAAAGTGGAGGAACTGCTGCAGCTGAAAGCCAGAAATAGACGGAAGGTGGCACAGGATGGAGCGCTGGAAGTTTATAATTTCGAATCCCAAAACCCTTTTTGATGGCAGAGCCCACGCAGTGAGGAAGGGTAAAGTATGATTACTTACACTAAACAAACCAATACAAGGAATATCGTGTCAGACTGAAATGAACGTTTATTGAACCGCACTTTGTATTGATTCGAGAAACGCAAATCAATTTTGGACTGCTCGTATAAGTATCGTAGGCCGGGTGTATTTAACTAAACGATTGCAAAACTTACTAGGGTAGTATATTCATGAGCCTGTTTCATTCAAAGTTTTATAGCAAGATCGTCTCTGCATTGTTTTTTTATAGGAGGCAAACGATCCCAAAAAGGGCAGTCATCACAACCCATGGACACCAATTTTAGAGGGTTCATTTACGGGAGGAGTATACCCTTTTTTTTAAAAAATTGGTTGTCGTATCTGCTAAGAAAGATCCCTACTGGGAGTCGATTCCACAGTTCGCAAGTTCGCAAAAGAAAATATCTTGTGAACCACGTGGAAGATTTTTAGCCATCAAGGTGATGCTAGTGGAATTTTGAATTAATACAACCATTAACATTCGAGTATTGTTTGTATTAGAACCAAAGGATATTACGGCAATTGCGTGACTGAGATTCGGTCGGTACTGCATCATTTATGTTACTTGTATAAAACTCACTTGGCACCCAATTATCGTTATTTTATCTGCATATATCTGGAAAGAATTCTTATAAAAAGTTTTATTAAAATTTACACATTAGGTAGATATATGACGGCCTGATTTCGATATATCAATAAATAAAGCATTTGCAAAGGAAGTGGTACAAGAACCGCTTAATCAGTCATGTCAAATCAGCATGCAAATGTCAAAATATAATTTAAAACTATATTTTACGTCAATATGCCAAAATTCAGTCTAAGAACGCTCTCATTATAAAAGCACCGTGCCTCTAAAAATTTAATTACTTTCCCTGGAACGCATTACTTGACCTGATCATAATGAACAAAATTAAACTTTTATGAACATGATACTTATGATACACAGAAACTTCTGAGCTTCTGGTAGGAGCTAGGCCGGATTAAATACCAGACCAAATGATCGTAAGTGCGGAAACTATGTCCACACTATACTCTTCTATACTGGACACTTAAAAAGTTAAACTGGCAAAGTGAAGTAGTTCAATAAAATTATTTTATTTATTTAAATGGTACGTAAAATGACAGAAAGCCTAGTTTTGGAACACAAAAATCTGAAATTTAGGTGAGATTCGATAAATACTAAAACTATAAGACAGTCCAGACATTGCCAAAAGTAGCGTAATTCAATCAAAAATCAATCGCCACCCACATTGGCTAGTAAAAAGGTTGGCAACCCAATATTTTGTGCTCCGAGGACATTTCACTCCTGCGCTAAAAACTCAATACAGTATTGCTTTCACAGCGAAGTAGCTGCGCGAGAAATGTATGGATGGGTCTTTGGATATTATTCGGAAAGTTACATGACAAATTTGCAGCTTATTTTTAAGTTTATTCTACTATAAGATTCGAATTAACAAGATAATATAATGAACGTCCTGTCACTTTATTGGCCAACTAACGGAAAGTTTCTTGTCCGCTCTACGCCTTTGACATGCAGACTGGTAGTAAATGTAAATTTAGAATCAATTTAACATCTTTTCTGTTGATGTTCATAAGTGTACTTGGTTACCTATATGAATAAAGTTATTATGAGTTTGAGTTTGATAGTGATTTCACAACTGTCAGAGAACTATTGAACTTTGAAGTTTTTACAGCTAAAAAATAAAGATAAATTATAATTTTTTTGTTTGTAAAATACATTTATAATTTTTAAGTTTTACAATGTGCAGAGGCGACGAGAATTTGGAGAAACTGATCGGGGTTGGTAACACAGAAGGCAAAATATCACGTGGCCATTCACCAACCATATGGACCGATCAAGTGAAAGAGTCATCGTCCACAAAACTACACTATTAGAGAGGCATTGGACAGTAATCATGAATGGTCACTGTCAAAAAAATGCCATGTCCAATAAACAATAGTATTTCGTGGTTTATAAGATAGTAATGACCTCCTCTTTCATGCTTATTTGGTCAAAAACCAGTAGAATTAAAGTTCAAAAATTCCTGTGTGAAAGAAATGTCACATCCATATCATTCTATTGAGTGCTAGGTCAGCGCAACAAGCCGTGGGCACATAACGAGTTTAACAGAATATGATTTTCCCTCGCCGTTGAATGAGAGCGACATTTTAGCGACGCTTTTTATATTCCCCGAGAGACTTGTGTCGCAGACTGTAACTGGGAAGGGTTCTGATGTACGCTCGCTACAATGGTACTTAATATAAAGTCACAATTTAGACTTCCTCATACAATTGTAAGGTGTTCTAAATACTGTTAAAATGTTGTAAAGTAAGATCCTGAAACTTGATTGATACGTCAAGTTGAGACTCTGTTACCTCATATAAGTCTCGGTCAATATGTAAGAATAATAAAACATTTAACTTCCCACATAATCACGAAATATGTGGCCCACTTATGTCCATATTCTCACAGGAAAATCCCACAATGTTCGCGCACTACAACGCCGCAGGGTTCCTAGGAGTAACTCAAAAAACAATTGAAAAACTCAAAAAACCAGCGGCGCGGTGTCACTTGCGTATTTCATTGTTTTGACCTGGTTATGTCAAGTGGCTATCGCATTTCGAGCGCTATATGATACGTAGAAAGCTTCAATTGTGAACCTTATTCCGAGGGCGTAAGAGCTAAACGGTAAAGGCTTTTAATCACAAGAACACTTAAGTGTGGTCTATTGTGCAGAGAACTTTATGGAAGTGAAATACAAGGGTTTAAAGTGGTTATCGAAATATAATTGACTTATTCGTAATTAAGTAAAGATATCGCTTTTACATATTTTAAGTACCACAAGTTGATTACTTTGTATGCTATTTTTGGGCTAGAGTGCCTAATTTGTCATTTGTTCTTATCGCGTATGGGTTGTTAAAAATAATATTAATTGAACATCACGTTTTGGGGTTCTGATTGTGTATTTCAATAGTTTTCTGTAATAAATAATTTTAATATACACAAAATCTCATGGAATTCGTCATAATACGCTATATTAATTGTGTTCATTATTTTTGCAGTCCATAGAAGCACACGATGTATTGCCGGCCTCTAAAGGAAAGAGATTGCTCTTTTTTTTAAATTTCGTGGTATATCTAGGAAAGACCCCCCTTTACTGGAAGCCGGTGCTACAACTCGTGATTTTATATTATTTTAATACGTAATTATTAAAAGAGATAAAACTTCTATATATGCAATTAACACGTAAATGAATAAATAAAAAGTATCCCAGAAATGGGAGAAGGAATGATCCCGGAAAGAGACGAGTGGAAAAAACATGGGGAGTCCTATGTCGATAGACATCCTGACCAGCTGGCAGCTGATAACTGAAAAAAAAAACAAAATGTATGTTATCGCTTAAGTTTAAATTATTTTATTCTTTTTATTTGGTTATTGAATAAAGGCTTTTATTATTATTATATTATAACACATAAGTGCAAAAAACTTCGTAAGGAAAACGGGATTGGTTCCACACTTAATTTCATATGCAAACCTATCCATCCTATCACTTGATACAAATTATATATTTTTAATTGATAAAGTAAACAGATATATATACTATAAAAACATGTTTTTGTAAAAATTTAAACAAAACTACATAATAATTCTACGGCAGACATCTTGGAGAACATTTTCCCAAAAAGATTTGCGTTATCTCTCGCCACCGTGCCCTGACCGACATATTCTTATGTGCAATCTTTGACACAGAACTAAAGTGGCATGGAGCAAGTACCTACTTATATGAAAATTGTTTTTAAGGGGTTTATTTATTAAATTTTTGGGTGACGATAATTAAATTAATGAAATTCAAAATTGTTGAAAGAAAACTTAACTGTCTTGAAATACTTTTATATCTGTTTAACATTACATAATATAATACAAATTGTATTGCCTTGGTGGCCAAGTGATGAGTTTATTTAGTCCATTTGACTCGTAGTTCTTGGGTTCAATTAAGTATATAAGAGATTTTATTGAAAATGAAAAATAAAAAGTTTATTAACCTTTATAGAAGATTATTAATACATATTATTATAACGTGATGTGTTTGATCCAAACCCCAACTATAATATGACGACTTATATCACACCATCAGTAAATAGGATAGTTGTTGTTGTATTGTTGCTGTGTATAATAATATGTGTTAACTATAACGTCTTTAAAGAAAAACACATGAACAGCAACTCTTGTGTATCCTTATTCCAATGGAAAGGAATATATTTTTACGATTCTCGCTCCATCTAAGACGATCCGATGAGTTAGTGTCGTGGAGCGCGGGCGACGTATGCTGTTATATTCAAATTGAACGAGTGCGACCGACGCCATTTTGTTATCATCTCAAAATGGCCGCCCCTAAGCTTCTTAGCGCAAATGTGTTTCCTTGAAGTCACGTAATTCAGGGAAATAGATGAAATGTTTATGATAATTTGACTGAAACACGAATTCATCAGGTTTCGCTAGAATATTTTATAGGCACGTTCGTGTTTTACTCTGATGCTGTTCAGTTATTTGTCTGAATATTATTACTGAGTATTTGCACTATTCGAAGTAAACTACTCAACAATATCTCATCGTCACAGCGTAAAATGTGTCTTGACCCTGTGAATCGAGAAACTTCCAGTAAAGTATCCTATTGACTTGACTTAAAGTCCCCCAAGTTCACTTCACGTCATTCCAGCTTCCTTCGCCTTACCTCTGCCATGAAGCTTCGTTACCAGGTCTGTTATGGACGGCAGTATATGTAGACAATACACAAAGCCAAAACAACAAAATATACGAAACGGAAAACATTAAGACAAAAAAAAAAATAAACAAACGACTAATTAATATTAAAAACAATCTAATTATTACTACTGCTATTTAAATTTAGTCTTCCCGCTTTCTATAGGTAATACTAACCTTTAGCCGAACTGGATTTCGAATCTACAGAAGCCTTACAACTCTCAGCTACACTCTCAATTACCCACACACATTCACGCATGGTCAATGTATACGACTTGTGTTTGATTGGTTGTAACACTTTATCTATTTTTTTTAAAACTGTTTTGAACATACACCATGTACCACGGAATAATTGTAAACTAGCTACCCACAACACAGGGGCCTAGTGTGGGAACTAGCAATACATTTTGTCTCAACCTATTTCTGTCATAAAGTTTGTATTAGTTATTATAAAAAAACATGTGTTTTTTTATCTTTCGCCTTATTCTACGTTTGTACAAAAAACGACACTAACAATAGAAAAAAAGGTTTTTAATACATTGAATATTTATTATAACCCATTATCTAGTTAAATAAAGTTTATTTAAATATCAAATATTTCTACATAATTAAAGAAATTTACATTTTTTTTATTTTAAAATGTTGACTTTTAAAATAACTTCAGGGTGTTGGTTTTTTGTGTGTGCGGGTGTCGGATTTACTCACATTTTTCCCTAACGCGCCAAAAGAAGTATTTCTTCAAAAATTATGTATTGTTTGAAAGCTCTGAAAAACAATTGTTTCCTATATATATTAATAGGTATTCTTTATTTTTTTCATATATTCAGATATTGAAATAAATTAAATTTTATTTTCCTAATAACCAGGTTGTTATGTCAAATGGAAGTAATTTAGTCGATGATGTTAACACTGTCAACATAACAATCGCGTTTTTTGTCCACGCCATTTTGATAGGGCTACGAAAACATTATAATAATTTAAACTAACATGTCTTGTAAAGATTATACATTTCAATGAAGAAATTCGAACTGTATTTTGTTTATTTCATATCATTGTCCAGAAAATCCTATAACACGTCCCATAGATTGGATCCACGTTATGGGAAACGCGTTGTAGGAGTATTCTGGCTGAAGTTATTCACGTTTCACTTTTCTCGATAAAGGGGATTTTAATTGAATAATAAAAAAGTTTGTTATAAACGAAATTAGTTCGTAAGAATAAATGTCAGGGTACAGAAATATAAGGTGTGAAATCCCCGCATTATATAGGGGAATACCCGTGTTATACGTGGACTTGAAATCGCGTAATATAAAATGTTATAAGGTGGCTTCCTGTTTTAATTAAACACTAACCCTATTCATAAAATACGAAATCTCATTGCAGTTTTATCTAGATTAATCTTTCGTCTCTTTTTGTCAAAATGTGATTACGGTTTTCTGAATAGAGATAGAGTACTTTAGTCCTACAATTGGACTGATATGTTAGGAATAAAGGCCTATATTTTATATAATCGAGGCACAATAAGATCTAGGAGATTACATTATATATATACATATTGTTTATACGTCCCACCAAAGGTTTGGTTTTACCTTAAACCAAATCTAATAATCTTAATAGTTTGTTTGTAAGTTTTTAGTGAATTGACAACCATTACACTAATAACTTACAAACAAACTAAAATTGGTCCTAATTTTAACAAGTGGACAGCCCTGTTGAGGGATTCGTACAACAATGGCGGGCACTAGTTATCTATTTAAACCTGGATTAGCACTCGATAAACCGTGATTAATGGCTCTGTGGACGGATGGTAGTGTTAGCAAAAGCATTATTTGAAAATGAAACGTAAATAAAGGTAAATAAAGGTAAATAATATGTACATTTAATATCAAATGGTATAAATAAGATATTAAAAAAATATTCTTAAAAGGCAGGCAACGCACTTGCGAGCATTTCTGCCAATCTTAGTGTCCATGTCCGCTGTCACTTAACATGACCTCCTGCCCGTTTGCCTCTTGTTACATTAAACAAATTATACCGTTTTATACTATAGGGAGAAAAGAGGAAATGTGATATGCGATCAGCCGCCCTGACACACGCAGACGACTTTTTGGGTCTAAGGCAAACCGGTCTCCTCACAATGTTTTCCTTCACCGTTCGAGCGAATGTTAAATGCGCACAAAGTGAAAAAGTCTATTGGTGCACAGACTACGAACCTACGACCTCAGGGATGAGAGTCGCATTCTGAAGCCACTAGGCCAAAACTGCTCATAACATAGCTTTTAGCTACCCACGCCTTAGGACTGGTACGATAATGGAGTTCTACATTAAATTTTTCATAAATTTATCGCCTCAAGTTTTGTTTGCCAACTGTACAAATGTGGAGCGTATTCAGTGAGAGGCGCGAAAGGCGTGCGGAGTGCGGCCAACAGATAGTGCTACAAAAATGTGGATTTGTCAGCAATATTTATTGCCCTGTGGCTCTTATTTCTCTTAATTAATATTAGCTTCTGGTTGCTTCTTTGAGCGAGGATTAATCCCATCACCTCTCGGTGTTTTAGTTTACTAAAAACCATCAAAAATAAAACTAATTTTAAAAATTCTTAAGAGGTGAATAGTTCGTGTTTCCTTTTTATTAATTAGTTTTTATTTAATTAGAATAGTTAACTGCTTTATCATGTCATGACGGGCATGGTGGCTGCTGGATCCAGAGTGACGAATGAGTCCTTCAACAAATCGGGATGACACGAAAGTTTATGCAGACTGAAATTCTCGGACACTTTTAATGATGGGCAAAATTCAAGGCAAGAGACGGGCTGGTAGAAGGAAGAAGTCGTGGTTGCGGAACGTACAGCCCTGCGATTCTGTAACTCACTTTTCGAACTCACACATCGGCGGTCGCTCTCAAATTAGTCGTGAAGCAGTCATTTTATGATTTGGCATTCTGATAAACAATAAACTACAAGCTCCCACCTTTTCAGAATGCCAAATCATAAAATAACTGCTTCACGACTGATTTGAGAGCGACCGCCGATGCGAAAACCGCTGGAGTCGACCGCCACCACATCCGCCGAGGAACTTTTTAGACTAGCGCAAGAGAGCCGGCAATTTAAGTTGTTTATTGTTAACAGCTAGTCTTTAGCAATAAAGTGAAGACCAGAAGAAGAAGATAATGTTTGCAAGAGCTTTCAACCATTCTGTAAAAAAATTGGTGATTTAAAAGAGTGACGGAGAGTTTATTGCCAGTTTTTTCTTCCGTTCTACGTCCTTGATTTGAGAACTGACAGTCAATCTAAATTAATAAATCAAAAGAACTAATATTTTTTACTGACGTTCATAATTGTACATTAAGTTATAAATAAATTATATTTTGATTTAGATTTTAATTGTTTAAGTATTTATAGATTGTAAATTTTTTTCTAAGATATAATTCTATTTCATTAACCTCGAGTGTCCATCGGTGTCATATGATCGTCTTAGTCAAATGAGAGGAGCCGTAATACCGTTCGGAATATGTATTCAGTATTATATACCTACGTACTGTACCTAATCTTAACCCGTTTTCTATACAGAGTGTTCGTTAAAAATATAAGTTTTACTCCAACAGTAAAATGTACCATAAGTAATGAATCAGTTATTTTGTAGCTGAATTGTAAAATAAATAAATAACATCAAATTGGACTTCTTAATTGAAATCATAGGCCTCGCGTTATTTTATACACTTACCTACTCCTAAAACTAACTAGTTACTTAAACTTAAAAAAAACTTCTAAAACGGCATTAAATTCCAAAATATTATGGCAATTTTTCGAATTTAAATTTATAAGCATTTTTTTACACGAAAATAACTTATTTCATAAATATTGTGTCATTTTTCTACACGTGTAGACGAGCGAGTGGCATTTTGGTTATCCAAAAAGTAGGGAATTTGGATCGTTTCTATATAGAATCTGTAAATATCTAATAAAAACTACATTTAGTGCATATATTTCTGACAAAAACATGAATTGTATTTTATCTACCCTAATATCATATAGAGAAAAGATTTGATTGTATGAATTGAATATTCTCCAAAGCTACAAGGAAAATTTTGATTTCTTTTGCCATGAGAACCCTACGTTATCTCTGATATACATAGGTTATAGGATATTTAAAAAAATAGGTTCTATGTATATGAAATTACGATAGTGTAACTCAAGGTGTGAAAATTACCAATTCCAAAATTGCGTACGCTGCGGGTTTCAGCAGTTATTAATTTCAGTATTAAATTCAATAGTTTTATTGACAATAAAGCAATAATTTTATACACTTTGATACATTTTTAACGAAAAAAAAACTTTTTGCATTTAAAAGTCTATTTAGCTAAGCTGTAAATCATCGTGTTACGATTAAATTAATGTGGGTGGAACTGCAAACCACAGCTTGTAATTAATAAATTGTGAACCCCTGTACGTTAGGTAGGTTTATGCTAAGACAGTGGGAAACCACATGCGACACCGCACCTGACGATATTGAGAATTAACAGATTCTAGAGATTAGCCCTCGGATAGTTATAGTTTTAATACATATCATTATCTATAGTTAACTTGCTAATACTTGGAATATTAATTACCATAGTAATTTTTTTTAAATAAAAAAATACATCAATGGTGCTACAACCTTTTTTTCTAAAAGACAGGGCCTCAGATTTTTGTATCTGTTTCATGATCATTTGTCAATCCAAAAGGCAATTTGGTGATCAGCTTCCTGTGCCTGACACACGTATTCGAGATTTAGGTCTAAGGCAAGCCGCTTTCATCACGATGTTTTCCTTCAACGTTCAAGTAAATATTAAATGCGTAGGCAGAAAGTTTATTGGAGAGCAACCGGGGATCGAACTAGGCAACAGAAATCTGAGGCCCAGATCTAAAAAAGGTTGCAACGCAACTGATTTTATCATACGTGCATAGTGACATATAAACTAGGTTTATGTACTCTTATATATTGGTATATATTAGAGAATACATTTTTAAAACCATAACATAAAGCTAAAAAAGCTTGATCTGAAGCTGATCGCTCGATTTCGATTTCTGTGTCATATCCATTTATCGAGGCAATAAGCACCACGACCTAATAAAGGCCAAAAATACATTAAAACTTTTACAAACATTTGTGCAAGTCGAACAAAGTGAAATCCATTTGAAATCGTTAGGATAGTGACAGATTTCGAAACTAATGGAAGAGTTTATTTCATATTTATGCTAAACAACAGTTGTAAGTACAATAAAACGATACACGCGGTCGGATTCGATTCAAATTCGATATCGACACGAGAACGTTTTCTACTCGAACGGGTATCGAATAAGTTGATTACTTTGTGGGGTTTTGAACTATTGTGCGAGATTTGTAATTGAATTTTTAATACTTAAAATAAAGAGGGTTTTTTTACGTTTAAATTGCTATTTGAAATCGATACGATTTTGCAGCCATAGTTAAATGTTTTTATTTTATATTATGTGCTGTTGAAAACGTTTTTATTTACAGCATTGTAATGTACTCGTATATTGGCCTTTGGAGCAGTGTTGGCCTAGTGGCTTCAGCGTGCCACTCTCATCCCTGAGGTTGTAGATTCGATCCCCAGCTGGTTGTAGATTCATCCCCACCAATGGACTATCTTTTAAGTGCGCATTTGACATTCGCTCGAACGGTAAAGGAAAACATCGTGTGGAAACCGGCTTGCTTTAGACCCAAAAAGTCGACGGTGTCTTTCAGACATAGTAGGTTAATCACCTGCTTGTCTATTAGATTGACAAATGATCATGAAACGGATATGGAAGACCGAAAAAGGAGTGATTTCAAAACTGAACATGAATAGCTCAACTGCCTGAAAAGTCTGGTGTTATGAAATGAAATGAAATAGTTTATTCTTGCAAGTAGGACTATATAAATCACTTTTACAATGTCTTCCTAAACTAGATGAAGTTGACATTTCCTAACTGACTGCCCTGAGAAGAAATGTCGAAACAAACTCGGGGGTCTTAGTCTCTTTTCGTTAGGCGTAATGTTAAACGATGTCTTTGTGCAGAAACAATTAAAAGTAAAAAACGGTCTAATCTCTAACAGGAATTGCCAGCATCGCTCTTTACAATCCTGCCACAAATATGCAGATAGTTTACGTTAGTTAAGTCCGGCTGGCAACGCACTCGCGAGCCCTCTGCCATTGAGAGTGTCCATGGTATCACTTAAGGTCAGGTGAGCCTTATAGGTCTGTCCAATAAAATAAAAAATTAACGCGTGAGTACATGAGTGTATTGTGTATGAATCGAACCAATCAAACATCCACTAATTACTAATAAAATATATCATCCATATACCTAAGTATAATACTTAAATTATTACGCGTTCTTGTATTTCAATTTATTCGAATATCCCGTAGATAATTAAATAATAAACCATCTTCTAAATGCAACCGAATCATTAGGACCCCAGCGAAATAAATCACATTTTTAACGTATCGGACTAAGCACGATTCAAATCTAACAAAACATAAATTTAAATTTACAATCACCCTTTGTACCAACCCCTTGCTTTGAGAGCTGCTTTGTGGATTTATGAATGACTAGTTCATGTTACTGTGTCTACGTAGATATATTTTTTAGACGTAGAACCTTTTACAATTAAACCTGTAACGCCAAGACTGGCTAGTGCGTAACCGACCTTTAAAGGTGTGTTTTGATCCACGCTAGACTAGTGTTAGAATTTCGCATTCTGCATTAAACTACTAATAAAATTAAACAGTACATACATATTTTTACGAACTTAGAAGCTTTAAAAAAATATGGATATTACCTTAACTTATCTCAGTCCTGCCTTGCGATTCTGTCTCTGAACTCACTTTTCGAACTCTCACAGCGGTTTTCGCATCGGCGGTCGCGCTCAAATCAGTCGTGAAGCAGTCATTTTATGATTTGGCATTCTGATAAGGTGGCAGCTTGTAGTTTATTGTTTATCAGAATGCCAAATCGTAAAATGACTGCTTTACGACTGATTTGAGCGCGACCGTCGCTGTGAAAACCGCTGTGTGGCTGTATTAATATTGAAACATATTTTAATCGTTTATGTTACCATAAACTAACCTCAATATAAGTAAAATCCTGATTCAGCCCAATTGATCTGAAAAGTATTCCGCGAAGGCATGCTCTGCTGTCCTCCGCCAGCAATCAATTCCGCATATCATTTGGCCGCTTAACCGTTTACTCATTTCTGCACCAGAACTATTATATATTACTAGCTGCCCCCACGAACTTCGTTTCTCCTTAATTTGATTTTACTTAGCCTATTTATTTAGTACATATCAACATGGAACATTTTGCTATGCTATCCCGGAGACTGTTCGGTTTTCCGGAATGAAAACTTTTTAGGTGAACTAAACTTTCTGTGATTTTTTCTCTAAATAAACCTCAGAGTTCAAAGTCATAAGTTTTTAATTAACAAATTAAAAATAGGGGTTCAACATAGAGGGGTGAAAATAAAAGGTTGTATGTATTTTTGTATATTGTACCATAAAAAAATAAAAAGAAAAGATTTGAATAAAAAAAAACATTGTTTGGGGTGGACAATAGACACCCCTTATCATTTAGGGGTAGCCGATTCTCAGACTTACTAAATATGCATAAAAAAATTCATAAGAATCGGTCAAGTCGTTTCGGTGGAGTATGGGACGAACATTGTGACACGAGAATATATTAGATTATGGGATATTTGATAGGTGGTTTAATATAGTTTGTAATATTATATAATAATTGTTTATTTCTATGTTGTGAATAAATTACAGATTAATAAATGTGTATTGTGTATTCGATTCTCCTACCAAATTAAGACGCACATAAAAATAGACAGATCATCACTGATCTGTCTTTTTTTAAGTTAATACAGTAAAACCTCTTTAGACGGATAATTGCCAGTTTGACTCATAAAAAAGGGCTGGGCCTCAGATTTCTGTATCTGTTTTATCATCATTCCGTCAATCTAATAGGCAAATATGTGATCAGCCTCCTGTCCTTCTACCTTTTGCCTTACGTCTAAGGCAAGCCTTCGCCGTTCAATCGATCCAACGATGTTTTGCTCTAAGTTAACTAAACACTGTCCCATTTAATTTTACACCAGACCTAATCTCGTTCCATACACCAAGTGTCAAGTTTGAGAAAAGAATAAAAAATATTCATCCGCTTATCTATAATCTTTCTGCTCGGGACAAAAGGGGATATTTAGCATAATGAGTGACGCAACCGTTTAGAGGAAATGAGATGGAGATATGTTTTAAAACATACTAGAAGAGGAGAGGAAACGCTTGAGACAATAATGCAATCTTGTTTCTAGGCCATTTGGTTTAATTAGTGGTAAAGGACAGTGGCAATTTATTCGCGTTATGTTTGAGATAGTCACTCAAACAAAGGGTTTGACATTATTCATGTTAATCAGTGACATTGTTTTTGCTGATTGTTTCAACATGTATTTTAAAAAGCAGTAAGTTATGTTAATAGAAAGTAAAGTAAATCGTAGAATTGTGACGGATCTGACCAATAGTAAACTTTACAGGGCAGCCATTTCAAAATAATATAAACATGTTAGTTTTTGTCATAACTATTTTAATTCATATTCTGTTATTATGAAAATTTACATACAAGCAAAGAAAAGGGTTTGTTTTGACACAAAATAAAAATAATTAGATTAATTTACACAGTTTTCACAGAAAAATCACATGTTTCTATCAAATCCGTCACTTTACCGACTAATTAAACAGTCAGTGAAATTTAAAACACATGGATTTTTTTTTATTGTAGCCGTAATATTTAGTCAATGTAGTATCCAAATATGATAAAAAGTGGTTGGCGTTACAGATTTTTTTCAAATCCGACATTGTTGCCATTGAAATTTAAATTGTGACGAAGTCTTTTGCGAACTAGCGAATTGTGGAATGTACTCCCGGTGGCGGTGTTCCCTGAGAGATATGACCGCCAATTGTTTGAAAGTATGAGTATTCTCTTCCTTCAAAGGCCGGCAACGCACCCACTAAAAATGTGACCCTGGGCTATAAAAAAAATAATAATTTAGTAATTAACGTATATGTATATTTATAGCTATTATTATTTTTTCTATTATTATTACTAGGTACATACTTTTTTTGCGTCTGAGGCGCAAACTAACAGTTATGGTCTCTGGCAGAATAACCAGCGCTGTGGAACACGTCTGCTCCTCAGCATAATGCTGAGCCAGGGCCTGTTAATACAACAGCACGCACACATGTTTATACGACACACTTAAAATGCACCTTATTCCTTATTTTTCTTTGTTTGATTTTTTTTTGTTTTTATTACTTTGTGTGTGTGTGTGTGTTTCGTTAGTAATAAATGGTATATTATGTTATATCGTAGCCTCAAAGTTTTATTTAAAAGAGTAGAGTTGGCGTAAAATAGTTCCCAATGTTTAAGACTAATTAATAGGTTATAGTAATGTAAAAATGTTTCTATTTTTTAATAAATTTTTTGGTAAAGTGTACAATATTGGATTTTTAATTAATCAAAATGTGCCTTTGTGTGCATTTATAACAATACATTATTATTACGGTTTTAAGTAAGTAACTTGCATTATACTAACAACTTTAATAGCAAACTGGTACGTAATTTAAACGTAGACCTCAGTGTAACTCAACAAAAGAATTAACCATGCATACGTCGTATTAAAATTTATATTTTTGTTTTACAACAACATGAACACAGCTCACAATGTAACACAGTTTTCCGTCGAATTAACCCTTCAGAAATGCGCGCACAAAACGCCCCGCGGAGGGCGAAGCGCCGTAACATTATATTGAGACATTTAACATTTAGTGCCCGCGCTAATGTTCCACTCTAAATTATCTTTTAAATGTCAAACGTTTTGCTGCTTTTGACAGTTGACAATAAATAAATGTCTACATCGATGTTAAGTAGAAGGTACTGTGGCATATTTAAACTATGACATTCATAAACTAATTTTTTAGCATTGCTTGTAGTTTCCTACACAAACACATTTCTGTGTGTGTTTTATTTCTTTCTTCAAATCTTCTTCTGCGTCTATGAATTAATTATTATTTCGCTGACAATGAACCCAGGATCTCTGATTACACCATAAAAGTAAACTAAGGTACAGAGCCGACTTTTAGCGCGAACTATGACCCGTATTTCAAAATCCAATTTCCATTTTGACAGTTGTAAGTAATACTTAGCGATTCGATTATATCTTAGAATATCGTTTTACGCACGCCGTCACTTTTTGGGTCTAACGCAAGCCGGTTTCCTCACGATGTTTTCCTTCACCGTTCGAGCGAATGTTAAAAGCGCACATAGATAGAAAGTCCTTTGATACGCAGCCGTGGATAGAAGCTACGATCTCAGGATCGCATAGGCCAACACTGCTTCAAGTACTATTGTATAATCTGTATGTTATAATCTAAGTAACTAAATACTTCAAATATACTAGAAATTACATATTTTTAATTTAATATAAATTTTAGTTTAAGTTTAAATACAAGTTACTAAGTTCAACACCGAACTAAAATTTTATCAATATGCTCAGTTATAAAGTTGGCTGGGGCTGAAAGAATCTTGGCAGTGGCGAAATTTGAAGCGAAATTAACAAAAAAGTAGTTCATAAATCACGTGGGCCAGACGGACCGAGCGACTAGATTCTGAATATGAAATGAGCCACCATTCATTTCAGAGTTATTACATTATACGTTTTGTGTTTGAAGATTCATTTGAATCTGTGGATTTTCATTGAAACATACCGAATTCATGTAACACAATTCATTGATGTTATAACGGTGTCTTTATTCCTACTGTTTCGTAGCAAATTTTGTGCTTTCGGGACTTACGACGATTTAAATTCAGTTAATCTAGAGGTAGACACAACCTTTATGTTTATAGTTGACAGATACTTTTTGATGCTATATGTATACGTAATAATAACTTTTGACTTTGACTAAAGCGTTGATTAGACATTTGAATTGTTTTTGACGTGACAACGTCTTATAATTCGATGGAGCCGGCTGCACGCACGAAAAAACATGACTCATGCGGCGTTACCTCGCTCTGAGGCGTTCCATTAAGGCTTGAAGTGCAAGCGAGAGCACTCGTTCCGCGCTCTCGCTTGCACACAAAAATTGACATATAGGGTATAGGGTAGTTGGACTCCTTTCTCCGCAATTAGACTCCTAATTGGTCCGTTGTGCGTACGAGTCCTGGCTAATTTAGCCAGCCTTCCAAAAGCACAGAAGTCTCCTGGGCACTTCACAGGCTTCCCGGAGCGACCTCACCGTTCCGAGGATTTTTTCAAGTTGATTAGCCACAGCCATGCATTCCAGGACTACGTGGGTGACTGTTTCCTCTGCGCTGAAACAGCCTCTGCACAGGGGGCTGTCTGTCGCGCCTAGGACAAAAAGATGTTTATTTAGGAGGCAATGACCCGTTATACACAAAAATTGACATAATTGTATTTATGCGTACAAATAAATGTAACTTGATCAATTCAATTGTGATTTCCATTTACTTCCTTCTCTATATCCATACAAAATATCTATCTAACAAATAAAATTAAAATTTTCTTTTGAAGAATGCAACCATTCCATCAGTATTTTCTTATGACGTTGTCACGTTCAACTATCGTCAGTAAACCGACTTTACAGACAACCGATTTTTTTCTTAATTAGCATTCAATTGATGTATTATTAATTAAGCTTTCATTTACTTCCATAATTAATATTGATCAATCTGATAAAAAAATAGTTACTATTATAGTTCTTCATGATTCAGCCTATGACTCTCATCTGAGGTCGTAAGCACGATCCCCGGGTGCGCACCAATAGACATTCATTCTACTCGTATGTGTACATAACGTTCGTTCGGATTGGTGAAGGAAAACATTCTGAGGAAACCGGCTTGCCTTAGACCCAAAAAGTCGACGGCGTGTGAATCACCTACTTGCCAATTAGATTGCCAAATCAGCATGAAAATTGTATCTATTTTTGAATTTTATTTTATTTTAAGAAGTGAAAAACAAAAGAGGCGCTAATTTTCTTGAAGCCGTAATTTTTTCGCTTCATTACGGATGTCCTAGAATTTATTTATTTAAAAAATATCATCCCTCGCCACAATAACGGTATTATTCACCGAGCTTCCTTCCCATTGTACCATTGTTGTTTTTTCCACAACTTTCTCTCTTCATTTGTTTTGTGAAATTTTTCAGAAGCAGGATCTCTTGAACCCATATTTCAAGCTCATATTGTCCACCTTCTATTCAGGCGGTGGAGAATATTTTTAAAAATTAAGACAGTTTTAATTCAACCAACTTTTATGACTTCCGATGTTTTGATAAAAACTTCAGAGATTTCTTTAAAATATGAACTAATTCGGAAATTGCTGAATATATACAACCATACACGGCTTCTGGTCTACATGATGAAATGATAACTTTATTAGAAATAGCTCTGGGCTAGGGTGTGACTCTTATCCCTGGAACGTAGGTTCGATCCCCGGTTGTGCACCAATGGACTTTTCTATGCGCATTTAACACTCGCTGAAGGTGAAGCAAAATATCGTGAGGAAACTGATGTCTTAGACCTAAAGTCCGCTTTTTTCCAATTTTTTGGTACCAACTCAATATAATTTTACTCCACTCCTCAGCACCTCGCACGATGTGTCCTGCCCATCTCCAGTTGTTGTTTCGAATACTCTTTGTAATTTCCTCTATCCATGCCGTGTTCCTATTGTAAATATTTCTAAGCCTCTTAGTAAACTTTTCTCCATTGGTCTTTGTCAAACCTCTTATATTTTTATTTGGACGTTGGTGACTATATTATTTTTATAATATACTAGTAGACTCGGCCAAGCGATGCTGTGGCTAAGATTTTTGTTATATTACATAGTAGAAAACTATTCAAGAGAAAAGGCAGGAGAACACTAATCCACCATGCGTTTTTGGTGGTTATGCCATTAAATTGTAGCTTATGTGAAACGTTGGTAATTATTTTGATAAGGATCAATACCTAGGTACGAATAAAGAGCCTTTTCTAGCGGTGGTATTTTAATAAAAAAAATTAATAAAAGGACGCTTATTGTGACGTAACTATAAAAGATAGAGACATGCTGTCGCGATATTTTTTATAGATAGTGCTGTGTCCTGAAAAATTTTAATACATCATTTTGTTCTATCATTAATAGTTTTCGCAGCGCACACGATTGAAGGAAGTTTTTGTTTATTTTTTTACACCTTGGTTTAGATAATTCAAGTTTTAGTAAGCATCCCTAATTTCTTTGAAAATGAAACAAAGCCTATGTCACTCGGGAATAGTGTAGCTTGCCAACGGTTTTTTTATTTATTTTTTATATAAGGGCAAACGAGCTTGCGGGACGACCAAAAAGGGCAGTCTACGCAGCCCATAGACACCCAAAACCAACGGTGCCAACGGTAAAATAATTTTTGAAATCGGTCCAGTAGTTTAGGAACCTATTCATTTTAAACAAACAAAAAATCAAACTTTCCTCTTTATAATATTAGTATAGATTATAAATATGTCCTTGCTAAAACATAGTGACACCATGACCGTAAGAGCAAGTGTCACATGTTGGTACAGCCGAGGCTCGGTTGGAGTATCTACTACGAAGTTTCACAGTGAAATAATGTAAAAAATGTCGAAAATTTTCACAAAAGATAATAGACATTATTATTGTATTTCCTTCATCTATGTCTTATGAAATCCTTGACAAATCTAACCACTGAGTGGCTAAGATCGAGAAATTGTTAGCGCATTTCAGCATGACGTCATCGCAATGATTGTAGCCGTAGATTGTAGAACGCATAAAAAAAATTTCCATTAAACAAGCTCAAGCAGCTTTTTATATTTTCTCGTTTGAATTTGTCGAATGTCAATTCTTTGTATATTTTAAAAGCTTCAACTATCCCCCATCTCGCACCACATATGTCTAAGTGGGTCGTCGTAATTAAAAGTTGGGGCACTCAGCTTGGGGTAGGTTAATGCAATTATACTAGAATTTTTCGCGACATATGGCCGATGGAGCAGCGTTTACCGGCTTGGGGTTGGATGTGGTTTTTCAAGATTCAAGGCTAAAAAATATGTTGATTATGATCATACGAAGAAAAAATTACAGAAATTTCATCTTTGTACTTTTTTTTCAATTGGCAATATTGGCGTTTATTTGGTAGTTTTTGATTTGCACTGCGTACAATAAGACATTCTCCGGCGAGTGTACCTTTTGTGTAAGTATAATAATAAATATATTTCAATACATATTTTAATAAGAAACTGTTTCACATTTGTAACCGTGAGTTTTCGTACACTTTATGAGTAAATTTTCTAAAACCCTTTCCAAAAAATTAAACACTCGTTTTTTAATGAGATTTATATTATTTTGTAATTATGACACTACTTTATATAATATTAATTGAATATTATTTGAGATAATAGAAGAAATATATTTTTTTTTAATGCTTAATGAAATATAAATTAGTTAATATTGTGTAGCGAAATATGTTATTTACACATGAATTATCAGTTCAGTTCAAGTATATACAATAAATTTTATTCCCAAAACTTCAACCGCTTTAACGAAGACATTGCACCCTAATGCATGTCGTTTTCATTAGCTCCCCAGAGATCGCAGAGCCCAAACGTACATATGGCGAATAAATGCCCATCAAATTGCGTATGTATTTTAGTGGTATTTTTATTTGAACAAGTCCAGAATATGCGTTTTATCACTAGAACTACATTTATCGTCTAAGTGGTTATAAATTTGTCTTTGGCCAAAATGGATACGTGTTTTACCACCTGTTTTATTTGTAGTTTTTTGACGGCTAAAAAAATACGAAATAATACATGGAATTCTTAATTAAAAACATTAGGTATTAATTGTTTAATTTTTTTTTAAATTTATATCCTTGCTGGACGTTGGACAAAATTTTAGTTTTTGCGTCTATCTTTCCATTCTTCAGTCACGCTCTTCATTTCTGAAGGTCGTGTCGAAAGGAGAGTCTTTACCTGTAACCGTTTTAGTATACCATATCCTGACCGTATTAAAAGGTATCTCATACATTTTTAACCGACTTATAAAAACCGAAAGAGAAGGTTATCAACAGGCCGGGAACGCACTCGCGAGACCTCTTACATTGAGATAGTCCATGGGCGGCGGTATCTCACTTACTACCAGATGGGCCTCCTGCCCGTTTGCCCCCTTTACATAAAAAAATGGAAATAAACTATTTAAGACTATACATTTCTTCCTTTAAAAAATATAAAGCTGATCAATACAAATAAAAAAAAATGTTTTTTTTTTAGTTATAACTGCGCATTTTGGGTTATAATTTTGTTAAGAAGAAACCTAATATGTTTGTTATACACGACTCATTTAAATGAAGGATCAAAACTTTGGTTTATAACATATATAAAATCAGTAATGGTATTGGTAAAATCCAATATTACATAAAAGAGTAGTCTGATTACAAACAGATAATTGTCCGTCCGTCTGTCTCTGTGGGGCTGTGGGGTGATCATTAGAATTGTGCCGATCAGATGGTGGAACCGCGGGCGCATATGTTGCGTGATTTTAGAGTATACCTCGTACGATTGACTAGTTTTGATACTTTTTAATGTCAAATCTATAAAAATAATTAAATTTTTGTAATTATGACTCTATTTTATATAATATGATGATTGATTAAAAATTGTTAAGAAAAATTTTAAATTGTTAAATTATTCATTAATTAGTAATAAGTTTTTTGGATTCATTTAATATTGTATGCAATAATAAATAATACTTACTAATAAATTGTAATAGAAACATTCAGATTGAGTTATCATAAAAAACCGTACAATCAGCCATAGAAAATTAAGCATGCAAATGTCATATTATAATGATAAAAATAAAAAGAACAATTTAAGTTATCATGATGTCATGCACTTTGCCTTTAAAAATTTAATCACTTTCCCCTTAAAAGCATTATACGGCAGTGATCTATAACTTCTAGGAAGATTATTAAATAGTTTGATAGCCATGGCAGTAACAACAAGCATCCACAGCCTGAAATATAAGTTCATAAAGTATATTATTGAATTCTCATTGTTTCCCTTTGAAAATAAAATACCTGATACCCTAAATCATTTATTCATATAGGTAACACAATGTACACTTATGAACGCCAAAAAAGAAATACATATTAAATGCTTCTAATTTTACATTTACTGCCAGTTCTTGAATCAAGGGCAAGTCAATTATCAAATGGTTTCGATCCATCCCTCATAGCAAATAATACAATATGCATTATTGTACGGCATTGTGCGCAGGTTATTTATTTGCGCATGCGTTGAGAGCATTATAATGACAACTGGTACTTATCAACCTTGTGCTAGCAATCAATTTAATGTATATTAACAATTTAAATACAGATAAATGATTCACTTGCGTATGTCAAAAAAGCATATCTATTGTCTATAACATGGCATAGTGCTGGTCTTGTATTAATTAAGAAAATAATAATTGTAATTAAACGCGTAAATTCGTGTTCACCTTAGAATACCAATGGCGCTACAACCTTTTAGGTCTGGGCTTCAAAAAATCACGAATACCAATACAGAAATCTGAGCCCAAGACGTAGAGGTTGTAGTTCCAATGGTTCGTCCTTTAGTTTTTTAAAAGACCGTTCTTGAACCAAGAAAGTCCCAGGTATTTAGTTATGTTTTATACGAAATTTTAAACCTCCTCCATTTTTTTAAAGCTGGTTAGTTATAAAAATAGATTTCGTAAATAATGGAAAAATCTACCTCTTGAGTACACATTTTGATTCTACAACGAAATTATAAAACTAAATTCTTAACGAAACGATGTTATATTACCATACAAAATAATCGTTATCAAACGAGCAAGAATTCATGATATTTTCGTTAGCTATTATTTAATTCATTTTTTCTTTGAACACTTTGACTAGAAATTTGTTTTAGAATACCAGTAACCCTTTTCTACTAAGGTCCCAAGTACCAATCAGACGTGGGTTATATGAATCTTTTGACGGGTAACGTGTCGCATATGGTAATGCATCATAAGGGCACATTGTCCTCGGCTTTTACACCATATGGTGCTAAAATTTACAAACAAGTGCGTTTAAGTAGGCCTCTTATATATGAACGGATGAGTCGTAGCGTTTACAAGCCTTGGAAAAGCTTATGAAGTGTAATTAAAGGCATTTGTGTGTCAAATGCAATTTGAATTTAAAAATGTATGTATTATAAAGATTGATTTTTTTTATATAATAAATATATTAACGTAAATACACATATAACTTTCAAAAGCACTTCTCTAGTTAAAGGACTAATTCGGTTTATATTATGGCGATGCATAGACAAACATACTGAAAATATAAAAACGTTTATTTTAAATTGTCTATAATGGTTTAGTTGAGTAGAATTTATTCATTATAACAATGCATTACTATGTGTAGAATTTGAGAAACCTTTTAATTAAAAAATACCTGTGTCAGGGTTCCCAGCTCTTCCATAACAAATATATTAATAAACGATAGTATGTAATATGCCTTTTTCATCTCTACGTAACGAAAAAAACATATATCAACAATTAATACTACACTCTATCACAACGACATAAAATTCATTTTTACTAAACCAATGTCAAACGATTAACAGGCTAGTTGATCCAGAATTGAAAGGGAATGATTATCTCAATTCAATGGTACACTCCATCAATATCAAAAACAGTACATAGCATTATGGTACTTAATACTATGAGTTATGGGTCAAAATTTCACGAGTGTTTTTGAATTTGACTGTACGTGACCATTGTTAAAATCCACATGACATATGGTGCCTTGGTATTAGTTCTCTATACATTTATGGTTAGGGCTAAACATATTTTAATAGATTAATGCAGGTGCTTCCACGGATTAAGAGATTATGCATACAATAATCAAAATATTTGTGGGGTATAAAAGTAATGTTCTTCGTCATCGTTTAATATTATTTTTCGTTAATTTTACTGCTTAGTTTGCGTAGGATACCAAAAATTGAGTTACACAAAAGTGAAGGTTTTAATACCTGTTATTATATATAATATTATAATTTTACACACACACACAGCAATAAACATATTTATTTATTGATTACCTATATAAGTTACGGAACAGCGGCGTAATAGTAATTTGTATTTACTTTTTGATTAACGTAAAGTTGTTTTTAAAGAAACTACTACATAGATTCTGTGTGAACCGATTTGATTATCGCGCGAGGGTTTTAAATCAAGTAAATACTTTTAGTAACATTGTTTTAGTCCAATGGTTAAACGTGCGACTCGGTCGGAGGTTCAATTGGTTGCGGATTTATCTTTCTACGTATGCATTTAACACTTTCTCTTAAAAATCTAACTCTTCTGGGTCAAGGCGTACCTACGTCGCTATATGGGGGGCAAAACACCGTCAGTCACAAAAATGTTTTGCAACCGCGGCATACAATCAATTCAAGGCCAGCGCTTCGCACCACACATGATAAAATACTGCCTAGCTTCTCGGCCACAGATCTGCCTGATCGTGTGCCTGATGGGCTGGTATGATGAAGGAAAGGATGTGGTATGACTTTTGATACCTGTATCTGGACTGATTCGTGCTATAAGACTCTAAAATACAGATTATATTCTCCAGCTATCTGTTACTAAATGAAGCTAACTTTAAATGATGTTTTTTGAAAACATATAATGTGCTTTAATTACATCGATACTTATAATTTACAATTAAAAGTATTTATTTAAAGATTGTTTATTTTACCTTCATCCGATAAATTCGATATCATAAAAACACTAACACTTCGTGGACTCAATCAAGTTCCTCCCAAGACAATTGAAAGAATATTAACTCGGAAGTAATCTGTCACAGAGAAAGCTCTGGAGGTCGAAACGACAATCCAACTCGCAGATGTGACCTCTGACTCGAGATCATCACTCAATCGCTTCTACCATGAGTTAAATCGTTTTGTAATGTACTTTTATTATTGTTTACTTCGGAAATACATATAGACGAATTGATATCTGCGATGACAACTCCTTATTTGACAGCTGGAACTATTTTGACAATTGACATTACGAAGTTTATTCGTGTTAACGTCGAATATGACAAATACTGTTTTTTCATTTGCACATTTGCGGAGATATTAATAAAAACATCAAATCATGTCAATGGGTCGTAAAATGACTGCCAATTTTGCAATCACTAAAATACCACCTTCGAAAGTATACATATCACCGGACTCCAATTAAAATACGCCGTAAATTATATAATCTATATGAATCAATTTACATTTGGTTTTTTGTACTGGATACAATCCCACCTGATGTTAAGTGAGTTGCGGCCTATCTGAGGGCTCGCCAGTCCAGGAGATGCCTATGTATACGCCGCTTGAATCAACCAAATTAAAATGTTTGCCAATCAACCATGTCAGCTTATAACTTGTAGTATCGGATACGCAATAACTCAGTATTATAAACAATTAGCGCCCCCAACACGTGACTCGAGACAAATCACGTGCCTACTATTACTTATCGGCAAATCTGATTAGTGTCTTAAATTTTGGTGGTAGACAGATATGTACGGAATAATTATAATAGAAAGTTTATTATACACATTGCACTAACACTGCTAGTATCTTCATGTGTCATGAAGTCATTATGTCATGTAAATAGCAATAGGTAGAAGAATTTAAGAGATTTTAAGAGTTAACCGATTTTAAAGGTCGTTCCATCAAACGAGCGAATGCTCATTCTATCCCCACTACATCAAATTCTTCTAGTGTAAACAGGCGTAGAGCATTCTTTCGTTGTTCTTAGTGCGTTCGCAAAGATTCTAAGAATATTCTAAGAATGCTCGTTCGCTTGATGTAAACGGCGCAAGAGCGCGCGAACACTGAACAGTTGCTTAGAGCGTTCTAGCGTGTTCGGACGTGCTCGCGCCACTGAGCGGTCTTTTCAAAGCGTTCTTGTGTTCTAGCTCTAGCTCTATGTTCGTTTGATATAAACCGATACCTCTAGCTTTCGTTTACACTAAAAGATTACGAAAGAATGCTCTTGTTCTAGCTCTAGCTCTATGTTCGTTTGATGTAAATCGACCTTTAGTTAACAGCGAATGATCTAAGCTTTCAAGCACGTCTAAGTTTTTGCCACAAATTTGACGATCATTATTTATGAATTATTTTTCAACTTTCATTCCAATGTTTCATCAAAATCAGTTTAGTAAATTTTGAGATATGAGTATTCACTTCTAAAAACACAATATACCTGCATAAATGTTTTCAAGTAGGATGTCGCTTTAATTATTCTAAATTACTTTTATCAACTTTTTTTACGTTTCGAGGATAGATATAATTGGCAGTCAAATATTTTGATATTACAGTTTGTATGTATGTTTCCTATGTAAGTAAATGGCTTTGACATTCACTTCACACATACCTAGCTGAATTTTGAATAAAAAAAACAGTGACGCTACAACCTTTTTAGGTCTGGACCTCAGATTTCTGTATCTGTTTCATGATTTTTGTTTATCTAATAGGTAGGCAAGTAGGTGATCAGCCTTCTGTGCCTGACACACGCCATCGACTTTTTGGGTCTAAGGCAAGCCGGAGCGAATGTTAAATTTTATTTCAAAATTCGTCATCTATCAACATAATATGGATATTTAACTCATTAAATCAAAAAGAATCTCATTATCAAATGCTAATGAAAATAAATGGAACAGATTTCATAGCGCGAGAAAGAATGACCAAAAATGGCAAAAAAATCTGATAAATTGCTTTCCTTTAACGTCTGCGCCCATCTTATTATCGTTACCCACTACCGAACAGACCTCATTCGAGACTTCTTTCATTTATATTAACTAAAATCTGCAAGCGAGATTAAACTTTCTTAGGTTTCGATAAAGTACAATTTTCTTTTACATCGACACATCCACGGGAATCTACGTTAATCACTCGATTTGCAATCTTGTCCACTTAATTGTAGAGTGTATTATTGCTTGGCATGTTTGCCTAGGATATCAATTTGAGAAGAAGCGTCTGTGTTAATAGCATTATTCGCAATCTCATCCATACACTCGGGGGTTAGGCCGAGGATATCTTTTTTTATGCCACATATAAAACATATTTATTGCAATCATAATAGTCAGAGTTTTTTCTAGCACCGTGTTTTGTGAGATAAACAGAGGATAATGATCAAAGTAACTTTTACTGTCTTATATTTTAGTTTTATCGTCATATTGTGGTCAAAGTTTTTAGATTAATCGCTCTCTCACAACAAAAACAAGAATAAATACGACATATATATACAGACGAATAATAAAAATAAAGCACTTCAGTCAAACAAACAAAAATAAATTGGAAAGGGACCGTTCCTCAAAATTCATTTTAAAAGTTATTAAAATCTTTTACAACAATTTGTGTCTCAATTTACAAATTTACCCGCAGAAATACTCTTATAGATACTAAGGAGATACAGATGCGAAATCGGCTTTCAACTCTCGACATCATACTGTCTTTGTCAAGCTGACCCTACCACTGTTCAATCCGCTCAATTCGGAGCAATTTTATCTTAAACCTCTGCTAGACCTCACGCTCACTATGGTTGCCAGCCTTCTATTGGACCAACGCTTTCGAACACGCCTTTGCCGTATTCCCATTGGTCGCTAAGCTCCGCCTTCAAACTTTGAAGCAGTAAGTAAAGGGTAGTTCGCGCCCCGTTCGCGTATTTTTCACCCTCGATATACGCTCGCATTTCGTAAATATCTATCGAGTGAGACGCACGCGTCTTACGCTAAATACATCGATATAAGTGAAAAAGTTTTCGTTCAAAGTGTGATATATTAAATGAAGAAACAATGACAATGGACATTCAAAATAATTATCAAAGCTATAAAGAGCAATCTCCGAATTCTAAAGAATCCAATCTTAATATCGAGAGTGCAAGAACATCACAAGTGAAGGCCGATATGCAGTCTACAGTGATAAATCCAGGCAAGACGTCGAAACGTTCTTTTGATGTGGCCTTTCTCATGATGCCCGACGAGAAACCGCGACAACTACCCCCTGAAAAGCAATTAAGAGTGTCAAAGCAGATCTTTAAGACTGAGGAATGGGAACAGTCTTCGCAGCGACTGTCAGAGATGTATAAACACAGCGATTACTCCAACGACAATACTTTGGACTCAAAGGACGACGATGACAGAGCCCGCATAAATAACAACATGTCGCCTGGTTTCGGCTCCGATGGAAACATCGACGTTGGCACCGACGAATTTCCAAGTAAGACCACATACGGTAGTGATTCTGAGTCTTCTGATAAGTCACGAAGTCGCCCGAACTCAAATGATAGCGCAGCAAGACCACCTAAATTTTTGCCTGAATACAAAAATAAAATATTTGATGATCCGACACTTATAAGCGTGCAGACTAGAGCTAGATATGAAAATAGATTTTTCGCGAAGCAACCTGAAGTTTCTCCAAAGAGTGCATTCACTAAAGTGTCAAATTTCGGACTTCGATCACCTATTCCGAACCCATCTGTTAGCCCCGACAATCTGCTTTACCAGAATTCTATAAGCCCACCACTTGCGACATCACCTCCAGTAAATAGTTTCAACAAATCGGGGTTTAACAATCTGCTAACACCTGCTCATTTATTAAATGGGCAAAACTTCTTCAAGGCCCACAACATACAATTGACGTCACCTAGTTACTCCGAATCGGCTCATGTACAGCGCTCCACAGTTCCAATAAAAACCATTGACTATCAGGCAAAGTCTAACACAAAAGTGCCGGTGTCACCAAATAAAATGAATTTCCTGCCGTTTAGACCAGAGCTTCCCTACCTCCCTGGCGGGTCATCATATCCATTTGGAGTTCAGAATTTTCAACAGTCAAATGCAGATTTCATGAAGTTTCAAACGCCGCAGCGTGAGCCAGTCAATCCACTCATAGCCAACCCTGCAGCTGCAATATTAAGTACGTTATTGCCTTCAACTCTGGCAGCTTTCTCTTTGCCCGCACAAAATGTATGTGCCAAATGCAATATAAGTTTTCGAATGACGTCAGATCTAGTGTATCATATGCGAACACATCACAAGAGCGAGTCAGCCGTCGACCCCAATAGGAGGAAGCGGGAGGAAAAGCTTAAGTGTCCTGTTTGTAATGAAAGTTTTCGTGAACGACACCATTTGACGAGACATATGACCGCACATCAAGACAAGGAGGGCGATATGGAGGATGTATTGCCGTCTCAGTCGTTTAATAAGAAAAGTAAACAGTTTTTCTCCAACGTGCAGAAGTAGATTTTAACTAAAATTTCATGGTCTCATACAAGCTAGAATTGAAAAATTTCTTTCCCGTCTGTTAGTGTTGTTATTGTTATAAAATCACTCCATTGTGCAATATTAGTGTTAAGTATTTATTTTGTATATAGTTTGTATATAGGTTTAGAAATTATGACTTAATAAATTATATCACATTATTTTAGTGGTGTTATTTAACTTTATTCGAACTTATGTAAATGTTTCACAGAAAGATAGCACGACAATTAGCCAAATAACTTTTAAAACATTTTTAAAATATTTAATAATACAAGAACATCATAGCAGCCAAAATAATATCGAAATAATATTTTTATAATTAAATTATAACAGCAATTTCAATATAAAAAAATACTTAAAACAAAAAAATATTACTTAAGACAAGACGGTCAAAGTTCTTAATCAAAAACTTAAGCTTTTACTAAGCTTAAAGAGCGATATAGAATTATTGAAATTAAATATCCGAACTATAGGTTAACAATAAGGGTGTAGCAAATTAAATAAATTATTAACATAAATCAATAAAATCGGTATAATATATTGTGAGTAAATAATTATCTACATTTAAAGAAACAAGTTGAATAGTCTCCAGTCTAGCCTAGTTTCATCACCCAGAAATAATTCGAGGTTTCATCAGCACCACCTCGATAGCTGGAACTCTTTCACAGTACACATGACTAGGTACTTCCTTTTATGAATTAGCGAACTGGGGATCCCAGGGAAAAGAATATTTCTTCCTTATAGGCATAGGCTGGTCAGTTGCTATTTTATAAAAATAAAGCAATTTAAAAACGATTCTTTAATAAAATATCACCTATTAAGATTATTATCAGTTGATTTCGTTAGCACATTAAGTACACTCTCCTTCGTGTCGTCCAAATTTTCCCATAGTAACGTGTCATGGTAATCATCTGCTAATAGGAATCTATAGAGACACTAACGAGGCGTAGCGTTGCTAATCTTGAACTAGGGTGAGTGATAAAGCTATCAACATACCCTAATATGAAACTATTCTTGCTACTTGTGGTTAATATTACGATTATTATGCCGTTATGCTGAATAAAATATTCAGTATTTGTAAATACTATTCAGTCTGATAAAAGAGACTGACACAGATTTACATACTGACATACGACTATTGTTTTTCAGCGTCATTAAGTCACGTCCACTAAAGGCATGTTTGTCTCTAAGGTCCCCCAGTATTCACTTGCCAATTTGCCTATGAATTTTTCCTCTTCATATGATTTGATTACGCAAATAAAATTCTAAGATACCTACAAATGATAGGTATATATAACAATTTAAAATAGTTTGAGTCTCTACTTTTGTACCTACTAATTATCGCCTAGAATCGTGTATATACCTACATATATAGATTTTTTAATTTTTTTTACAAAAGCCATTGTTTTTGTGGAATAAAATTCTTAAGTATGAATGAGAAGTTAATCGAATTAGAACAATCGATTTTTTACCCTCCATCGCTCGCACGAGCGTACATAAGTTCTGTATCAAATCGTCTTGCGAACAAATCTGTTCACATGCGCGGGATCATTTATGTCTGTATGGATCAATGGATCGGAGAACGTGGTGAATCGGGATGGGAATTGTGGGATCTAATGAGGAATAAAGATATTACATCCTGACCTGGCTTTGATTCTTCTTAATATTGACAATAGCACTTTTATTAAGGATATTACTTTAAACTCTGGGATCGGGTGTCTGAACCCCGGCTCTAAAGGAATCTTTTTTTACAAATACGAAAATAAACCCTAAGTTCCTAAATCTTGAGAAAACTAAGAAATACCGAACATCAAGATATTTTAGTGCTCATCTACTAAATTATTATAGAAAAATAGACTAGAGTATTATTAAATATTAGATTAGTTTTGGGTACCAATTCTTAAAAGGCCGGCAACGCGTTTGCGAGCATTCTGGCAATGTGAGTGTCCATGGGTGGCGGTATCACTTAACATCAGGTGAACCTCCTACCTCCTATTACATAAAAAAACAAAAGGTAGATGTCGGAATAATGCCGCTAATGTCAGCTGCCATAATGGTTATTGTCACAGATTATTGCTCATAATTTAACGTCAAAGTCAAATCATTTTAAAACCGCAAATACTTGAGGTTTATTATTATTATTTTTTTAAGACAATTCACACCAATTGACCTAGTCCCATGTTAAGCTGGTGAAGCTTGTGTTATGGGTACTAGGCAACGGATATACATACATAGTATACATAGATAGACATACAAATACATATTTAAACACCCAAGACCTAAGCACAACACCAAATGCTCATCACATCGATGTTCGTCTCAGCCGGGGATCGAACCCGGGATCCATGGATTCGCAGTCAGGGGTACTAACCACTAGACCAATGAGTCGTCAAATTGATTGATTTGATGTTTGATAGTCGATAATATAAGAATGAAATCACTATTACTGCTCCGACATACATTATTTAACTTTATACTTTATTTATATAAATTACTTAAAGAGTAAAAAGTAAAATACCAGAAGTTACACTAAAGGTCGCAAGCGTGGAAGCGAGAATGGGTAAAGTTCAGCTCTGATAAGTGCTAGACGAACAATATTTCTGCACGCGCACCCAGCCGTGAATAATTCAATAGAAAATATTCATATTGGGGACAACGCGACCCCTCGTTACAGGGTGTTTAACGAAACATAGATCTTAACGTTTCTGATACAATAAGAACTACTGATTAACGTGATGCTGACTTGGATTCCCAGAAAAGACTGCTTTGGATTGGTATAAGCAAATAGGAATCACCTACCTGTTGAAAGTTTAATGACACAGTTAATGGTGTCCCATGCTCGGTTGCAGGGTTTCTGCATACAGTTTACTTTACTACGAAGAAAACGGGCGTTAAAAAAATGTACATTGCACAAAACACATGCGCATACTTAGCACAATCTCGATGTCAACAGTGTATGAATATTATTAGAATGATTTATATGCTTTTGATTAACATATTAATTATTATTGTAAAGTAATGTACAAAAAAACTATACATTAAAGGTCAAATCACTCCAGGTACACGTTTTTGAAGTCTGTGAAAAATGTATTGTTACTATTTCATTAGCGCATTGTTTGTTTTGCGCATTGACTCCGAAATCTGTAAGCCGTAAGGACTAAATATATGATGTACTAAGACACGATAATTTGGGTAGAATCGTTAGAACACCCTATATCTAAAGCATGTTTGCAAGTTCTTGACGAATGTGTTCCGTAATACTGCCAGATATATTTGAATATTGCTCACTGCTCACTGATAACGAATGTCTAAGTTTATGTAAACAATGTAGGATTCTAAATGCCTACCGCAGTTGAAATCTTTTGTGGACGTGATAAAACTTATATATTATATAAATTTATCAGCAATTTTTTATTATATTTATAGAACAGGGGGCCAACGAGCAGAAGGCTCACAAGATGTTAAACGATACTGCCGCCCATGGACACTCCCTTTGCTGGACTTTGAAGAAGTAGTAGGTCTTGTAAAGACCCTAAGTCGAATTGGTTCGGAAATACTACAGTGGACAGCTGGTTGAGGTTGCAACAAAGTGGTGGTACAAAAACTGCCAAAGATGCAGAGTTACCCCACATCTCTACGCAACGCTAAATTATTAAAAGTTAGAGTAAGTATATCTTTAACATAAGTAAGTAAGGTAGGACAAGACATATATGCCGATTGATTCGTCCTTGATGTAAAATACAAAATTTATAAGTATAGTTTAGAATTTGTATATTCATTATTATAGTTTTAATAATTGTCATATGGTTTGGTCAAAGCACCAAGTCATTGTTTAGAAGCGCGGCATCCAAAATTAAAATAGCCATGATGATCGCCAACCTTCGCAAGGAGATGGCACTATAAGAAGAAGAATTGTCATTGAACATAATCTCACAGCAGTGTTGTCTTGTGGCGCAAAACGGTGCAAATTAATTCATGTAAGAATAATTTATCGATTTCCTCATGTGACAAGAATTAAACGTTATTCTTTTCCTATTAAAATGTAAGACCTTTTGATTGACGGGAAGGTTATTTCGGTATTTATCTGTTTTTTCACATAACAGGAGGCTCACGTGATGTTAAGTAGTACATTGCAGAGGGCTCGCTTGTGCGTTGGTACGCTCTTTTCGAGAAGGACCCGTCATCGTCAGTCGCTGTCATCTTGTCTTTCAATATCAGCCCTATGAAATATCGACTGATCTCGCAACATAGCCGCCCCAAAAATCAAAACCCGCTAATCACTTAACAATAAAAATCTCGAATGCATTTCATATCGCGAACGCATTACAATATTACGTCCTTCCTCCTTCGCTGCGTCATTACAAATGATAAATAGCCCGCACACTTCGATAATCAAATTCAAATTTGGAATCTGCTACCCTCTTTTTTCTATAAGGTTGTTTTGTATTGTGAGAAGATTGTGGCTTTATTAAGCGTGAACGGTGCGATTCGGCGCGGCAGTCACGTGACCCGGAACCGATTTGGTTGAGATTTGTATGTATTTGTATGTAAATAGGTTAGGGTGAGATAACCAGGCGTGGATAGCGATCTGTGATTGAATTAACTGTGTCGGCGTTTAGTGTCTTTGGGATTTCAATTATTGGCTATCGATTTTACGATGTGGGGGAAATGCGGAAGTGGAATAGGACATATTAAAAATTTTAAAATTATTGAAATAAAAAATAATATTTTTCTGCTTGTAGCTTCTCTCGTGTGCGTTTTAGTAAGATTTCCTCTTCAACAGTAACTGTTATATTTTAATCCATATTGATAAAATCATGATGATAATTATGCACCTGCGATGAGAATTTGGAGAAACAGATTATGGTTGGTAACACAGAAGGCAAAAGACGGCGCAGCCATACTCCAACCAGTTGAACTGATTAAGTCAAAGGCAAAAAACATATCGTCCACAAAACTGGACAGGAACCGGTGGGTACAATCTGCCGCCGCCAATAGACTTCCAATGTCAGAGAGCTCGCGAGTACGTTGCCGGCCTTTTAAGAATAGGTAGGCTTTTTTCTTGAACTTAAGTCGAATTGGTTCGGAAACAGTTCAGTGGCAGCAGGTTCCACATAGCGATAGTGCGTATGTATGATTGTTGGTAACTAAATGTTTGATAATTTTGTTATTGCGCTTTCTATTAAAATCTTAATATATATAAATTACGTGTCACGTTGTTTGTCCGCTATGGACTCCTAAATTACCGAACCGATTTCAATCATATTTGCACACCGTGTGTAGTTTGATCCAACTTAAAAGATAGGATAGCTTACATCTCAATTTATACCCGCAATATTATTTTATTGCAAAATATTTGTTTATAATTTAACAGTCGCAATTCTCACAGATGGCGCTGTGTTGAAAGTACCAACGTTTTACATAAGCAACAATTTAATGGCATAACCACCAAAAAAGCATGGTGGTCCTCATTACTGGTGTTCTCCTACCGTTTCCCTTGAATAGTACTATGTAACATAACAAAAACCTTAGCCACAGCAACGCCTGGCCGGTCTGCTAGTATAATATATTATATAAGACATAGTATAAACAAATAAGTATTTAACTAAAGGCGAAATAAACTGAAACTCGGCACATTTATTATCATTAAGTTTCCTTAATATTAATCCCACAAATGTCTAAACAGATGTAATTACTGAATATATTGCGAAATACGATGAAATAAACAATAGAATAATGTTTCCTCAGTGGACATAGGGCAGTAGACACCGCGGCAAGCAGACGGAAAACATTGGTCTCGGTCGCCGCTTCTTGATATTACTAATTTATTACTCCTATTATGAACATATTATAAATGCGAGATATTCGTTAGTCTATTGCAAAATATTCAGACGCCTCCATTAATAGCGGACTTTTGTTAGGTCGAATAATACTGAGCCATTATTGTTTATTTATTTATTTATTAGTAATCTTACAGCTAACATACATATTATAAAACAAAACACTTATAGAAGCCAAAACAGATTACATAGATAAACGATATATATGAAACATACGTAAGTACATTAATAAACAAAAAAAAAATATAAAAAAACTGAAATTTAAATTAAACAAATGACAATTAATACTTAATATTTCAAAGAAAAAATTAAATTCTTACTAAATATTTTCTCACATCCTCTTTGGTGACATCCTCATAATTAGTGTCCTAGTTAGATAAAACCCAAAACATTGGTGAATTATCCAGGTTTTTACCGTAAATTGAACTTCATCTTTCAGCCTAGCCATATGCTTTTCACTGACCGGTGCAAATGAATGTGCTAACAATAAATGTTAATGTTATTCAACGAAGTTCTCAATCTAAATCTCAATCTTTAATATTTCGTTTTGCAAGTCAGTAAAATTTTAGCTTCTAATAATATGGCCTTGTTATTAATCCTTTTTATTAAATATATATGATATTGATCCATGCATCTTGGAATTTATTATAATATACATATGTTTTTATTTTTGTATAAATTGGTAAATATTGTTAACTGAGCTTTATGTTTATGTTTAAATGTGTATTCCTTTTTTGGTGTTTGTGTTTAATATAATTGTTTGGATATTGTTTAATGAGTAGCTGTAGGAATACTGATGAGCAAATAAATAAAATAAATAAACAAGGCCGCCAGTTGACTTTCTTTTTATTTAATTATTTTAATTGTACTGTATATAACGAAGTGTTAATAAATAAATAATCAATTCAAAAATCTAATTTCTCTTAATCTAAAACTTAATGGTTCCACAATTATAAACACTTAAAATATATTCAAAGTGAAACATAAAATAATGAATTCAGTGAATATTGCTACGAGAGGCCGCTTATTATTTTCGACTTACGACTACTTTACAGTATTTTCCACTTGTCACTTTGTGCTTTGACCAACTATTACGTAAAAAGGTATATATAACAAATAAGTTCTTAGCTTATTTAAATATTTAGCAGTTTAATTGGTTAATGAATACACAAAATGTTGAAGATGTCTTCGACGTCTGATGATCCGTGGGAGAGCCTTTTAAGGCACTTTTTACAAACATCTACGCAATGATTTATTCTTTCTTATTGCATCGCAATACATGAATCCGTAAAGGTGGGAACTGACCAACGTTACGAGGTGTAATGTAACATGTAATATAATGTTACACAGCGAGCATTCGTGCAGTCAGTACGTCGTGTTACGGGGAAACCAGCGAGCAACGAGCCGCTCGTTGCTCGCTTTGAGTGCTCCACCCGGCTGTCGGTTTTTTGGCGAATCCTTTGACTGTTACGCGGTTCAGTAATTACGCGTCGCACGTCGCGAGTGATCATGATTATGATTTTCTATAAATTGTGTCTTTTTTAAGTACTTTTGGTCCAATTAAATTCAACAGTTCTTCAAAATCGAGACCTGCGTACAAAGTTTTTATACTGTCCAGTAATCATTTGGTTTTTAATATTGCAATCAATAACAAACCACCTCATACGCCTGTGTTTTTAAATAAGTTTTATGTCCAGTAACATTTTTTCTTCTTCTTAATTTGGATGAAACAATAATTAAATAGAATGAAAGATATCAACGTTATCACTATCACATCTCGTGAACACTGGTGGCGAAAGTGGAGCACAGAGTTTTGACGAGCATGTTACGCCGATTTTAGAACACAGCGTAACATGCTCGATGCGTAACACGCTCGATGCGAATGCTACATTACACCTCGTAACTTTGGTCAGTTCCCACCTTAAGATTAACTTTTTAGTACTATTAGGTTGGTGATTCTGTAAATTTTTTTTAAAGATTTGATTATGCACTTCTTTTTTTAGTTTTTAATTAATAGGGTTGTCTGGAAGAGATCGCTAGTTAGCGATAAGGCTGGCCGTTGCATCCCTTACAATGTTATGTGTTATGTTATTCGTTTCTATAAATGTAACGCAGTCTAAATAAATAAATTTCTGAACCGATACGATTTACGATTCTCAGGATACATGGCACTTCTTTAGAAGCCGGCAAGGCACTTGTAAAGTGTTGATTTTGTATTACATAAAAACTTGGTGCTCGTGGATATTATGTAGCTTATTTGTTTAGTAAATATACACCTTTAATAAAAATATTTATTGGGATAGGTGAATAATTTTTAAATTTCTTAAAAGCCAAAGTTATTTTGAGGGTGAATTGGAAGGCACCATTTAATGTCTGAAGCGGCGGCATACATCCATATTAATTTGAACCATATTTCATCGTATTTAATTCATATGCTAAATAGAAGATATTAATTCAGTTCGAGAACATTGTAACCATTCTTTTGGAATACTTTACATATAAATATATATACATAATAGTATGTAAAGTAGTCCATAAGTAATATACTACCTTTTCAGAATCCCTATTATTTGCGCCAAAACTTGTAAGACGAAAAGTGACCCTAATTTTCGGTAGAGTATTTCTTTTTTTTTTGGGGTCCGAAGTAAACAAAATATATAGTACCAATCTAGTGAAAATTATGAAAAAGAATCCGATATTTTAATGCACAATAAAAACAACACATGGCTAACATCAACACATGTTTAGTAAAATCTTAAAAATATATAAAATTCTAATCGCTTTTGACCTTATGAAATACAAGAAACAAACATTGAAATCTAGTTAAAAAATTTAAATCAAATGTTTAATCAAATTGAAATAAAAAGCGCACAATTCATCTGCCATCAATAGAATTGCAGCAATCGTTCTCCATTAGACGATCCGCTATAAATCGAACTTCGCATTATCGTGATGTATGGTGTTAGGTCGCGGTAAAAAATTATAGATAATGTTAAGGCGGTGGTGTTTCGATAGTGAAAGTGTAGATATTCGTTTACGTGAATAGGCAGTACAGCACTAATTGGTTTATATAAATAAGCTGTAGGTACAGCACCAATACTAGACTTGCTGTCAGTATTATGGGCACATTGCCACTATTTTTTCTAGATTTTGAAACCGTGACGTTTAGTTATATAGTTTCAGCTTTTTAATAAGTGATGGTTGAGGTTAATATCACGATTAAAAATATTTGTTAGTAACACTAGATACTTCACTTCACTCAGTGGAAGACTTTATATATATATATACACACACAAACACACACATTTATATATATTATGTTACGTTAAGAACAATTTCATAAATTCTATACATTATACATTGAAATAAATAACTAACTTGTCACCGTGACCACGCACGCTGTAAAGCACGCGAAACGTCGGATAAATTTAAAATTATGTTAAATAGTTGTAAATTTATAATAATACATAACTTCAATCCGGTCAAAATAGTGTTTTATTAAACTAACCTTAACATATAATAACTAACTTTATATATTTATTCACTTAAAAATGTCATATGGACCAAGGTGTAAAAGGGGCTGTTCGTTACACAAACATGATGCTTAAAAAGAGTAAAATTTATTGCCAGGTTTTCTTGTCCGTTTTACGTTATTGGTTTGGGAACTATAAACTATTGGAATACACTTATTTTACTCGCGCTTAAGTTGACATGGTGTTGTGTGTTGCTTTATGAATAAATTATAATAATATTGAAACCGTTTTAATAATTAACAATTATATATTTATAATTTAATAAAAAAAATATTAATTAATGTGCCCAGTAGGTAGTCGTCGTTTATAGGTGAAGGTTTCTAAGCTATTCGTATATCTAAATAACCATTTCACCAAGAACCAAATGCCACTGAGTTAATTCTTAGTTAGGAATGCATAAATAGAAGTACGTTAATCAATTGTCAATGCAGTATAATCACAAATATTTTCTAAATTGTTGTGTTGCTTAAACACCGCCTACCCTTAACAAAAATATGATTAGTCACTGAGCGTCGCCTGATATCTGATTTATATCTAATCTATGGCAATCTTCACAATTGCTTCTTGAGAATCGATATGGAAGTATATAGGTTCGAGATTGTTTGTGAGAACTTTAAGTAATTGAACACTTAATCCTATTTATATTGATTCCTGTTAAAACAAATATTGATGAATGAACTCTAACACATCCAAATTGTATTTTTAATTTAAGCGATTTTGGTATAATATTGTTGACGAACTGAAGTAAGTACCCGTAAACAGTAATTTTAGTATTATAACAGACTTTAAGAGAGAGAGAGAGAGAGAGAGATTATATAGGTAAGATATTTTTCTACCATATTGTTTATTTTATTCAGGCCGGCCATTCAGTGGTAAGACTGTCCGGGGATCCGTGTTGTAAGAACTGTTCACCATCCTCCCTCCACAGTATCATCCACATAAAAATAACAAAATATATGAATTGATTAAATAGCATTTCAGTCCAACATACGAATTTATTTCCCACATATTTATTTATATATATTACTAGCGAATCCGACAGACGTGGTCCTGCGTGATATTTCAAGCGATTACGATCCAAAAAGTGTCCAAACAAATAGGTCTACCTCGATAGAAATCTTATTTATTTAAATATTAATTAAGACATTATATTTAAAAATACAGCAGTGTTGGTTTAATGGCTCCAGTGAGTGTCTCAGGTCGTGAGTTCGATCCCTGTGCACCAATCGAATTTCTTTCTATGTGCGCATTTAACATTCGCTCGAACGGTGAGGGAAAACATCGTCAGGAAACCGGCTTGCCTTAGACCCGACGATGTGTGTCGGCATAGGAGGTTGATCACCTAATCAGACTAGGCTATTAGATTGACAAATGATCATGAAGCAGATACAGTAATCTGAGGGCCAGACCTAAAAAGGTTCTATCGCCACTGATTTATTTATAATTTTAACGATAATTTAATTTATTATAATTTTATAAGTTAATATTGGTTGCAAAATTTTATTTGTCTTTATGTATTATATTTGAATCTCTTCCATTTCTTCCGACCAGTCGGCAAGTTTAAGTACAAGTGTCAATATTTTATTGCTATCTGAGTCGTTCGTTTTATGCGACACCCGCCTTGCATATAAAACGAACAATATTTTGCTTTCGCATGATAACAGACAATTCCCTGAAATATGTTGGGAAATATTTTAAATTAATAAAATATGCAGTCTACTGCGTATAGTTCAACATAATGTATTTTTATATATAACGATTTATTGTTAATAAGTTGTATATTGTTTGTAAGAACTGAACGTACTTACGTAATTATGGCTAAAGAATGCTCAATCGTTACACAATGATAACCCTGGCGGCGTTTGTCTGTATGAAAGCGATAAACTACTGTACGACGAAAAAACGTGCACACGGAAAAGCTCCGGGCGAAAGCTCTAGATTAGACTAGAATTATTATTTAAAGTGTTCATAGACTAATATAGTTTAAATGCTAATATATGATTAAAGTTTATTAACCAAACATCATTTTACATCACAAAATACTATCAATACCCACATTGCCAGAAGGCTCGCAAGTGCGTTGCAGGCTTTTAAAAATTGGTACGCTATATTCTTAAAAGATCCTAAGTCAAATTGATTCGGCAGTACTTCAGTGGGAAAGGAAAAAGCAAGCGTTTCTTTATACTAAAAAAATATTCCACTTGCTATCTCTGTATCTATTCAATATATTGTATAATAATTTCTAAACAAAACAATAGTAATCCGCGTCATTGTGTAAAACAATGCGTATAGGCACACCGGACACGCGTTAGTTTTGTCGGAGCCTTATTTATTATCCTTTATGTATCACGCAAGTGCTTCCTAACTTTACAATACAGTAGAATTTATGTCTTATATGCCTTTAGAGCAAGAGCTTTAGAATAAAGTCGCGGTCGACAGCTTTAAATTTATTTATTTTATAGGTAGTATAAATAATCATAAAACACATTAAAGCATACACAATTAAATTATAAGAATTGATTTAATATTTAAGAAGTGTATTAAAGAAAAGCTGTGTAAAAAGGCTGTTATTATATTAACGATTATCTAGTTAATAAAATGGCCTGGAATTAGTGCTAGACAGGCTACTTCTAATTAATTTGCGATTGTTTCAAAATAAGTGATGTTTGCCATAGTCAATTTGTATGATGATTTGCTATTTTAAAAGAGTACCGAGAGTTTTTTACGCAGCCTTTTTCTCTCGGCCTACACCCTCTGTCTATGCCGATGAGTATGGATGTTTACCGATTCAAATTTAATGAAGTGGAATAAGTGATACCTGTATCTTATATTCCATAATAAACATATGTTATTTTATTTTTATTTTTAATTGATAGGTATTATATGTTAAAAAGTAATCTATTAGGTTTCCAAACACGTCAACAATATGTTCGTAGATAAAAAATTGTATTGTTTTTATTTCCGTTGAAAGGTATTTAATTTTATGTTTTTTTAATAACATTCGTACAACCAAAGAGACTATATATAAATAGCAAATAAAATAGAGTATCAAACATAATTTAATTTAATTTCAATAATGTGCGAAGCTCTTTTCACTGAATTAGCAGATGCCGTCCTCTCCGAATACAATTACATCTAAGCGAGATTTATTGCGTCTTATGCTCATTTATGTATTATTTCCCATTCTGTATTATTTTAATAAATCACTGATAAAGCTTTATGTGCTATAAACTTAGCTAAACTATTAAAACTACCTACTACTATATTTTATTTTATTGTGTGCTTGTATTATCATATATATATGTTTTAATTGTATTTTTTAATTTCTATTCAATTATTTTTGTGAAACTTATGTTTACATTAATTGTCACACATTTTAGATGTAAGATTTTGTAAAATAATTAGTAGATTTAGTACTGTGTGTGATGTCGTAAGCTTAATAACTAAATAAATAAATAAAATAAATAAATAAACTATGAAAACTAAATACTAAACTAAATTGTTTGTCAAAATACCAAGTGATAATCTATAATAGTATGATCTTATTAGGTCTAGGCCTCAGATTTCTGAGTCTGTTTCATGATCATATTTTGTCAGTCTATTAGGCAAATAGGTGATCAGCCTCCTGTGTATGACACACGCCATCGACTTTTTTTGTTGGTCTAAAGCAAGTCGGTTTCCTCACGATGTGTTCCTTCACCGTTCGAGCGAATGTTAAATGTGCACATTGAAGTGTACAAAGAAAGACCATTAGTGCACAGCCGGGGATCGAACTTACGACCTCAGGGATGAAAGTAGCACTCTGAAGCTACTAGGCCAACATTGTTCAATGCTCATTTTAACCTTGTTAAACAATTATCTACATGATTGTTATTACTAGCTTGAGATTCTTTTAATATAAGAAGTAAGCTATATAAAAAAATCATAATCGTGTTATTAAGAATAAGTTATATATTTAGCTAATTTAATTCGTAAAAAGTATTTACATTATCCATAGCTATATAATCGTTTTTAGAAAAAAAACAAAAGTTTTATGTGTATCATGTTGTTGCTCGGTTATATATTGTCATTCTGAAGTATAAGTGTATGTTTAAAAATCATACATTATCTATATTTTTTTTATGTTACAGTAGGCAAACGGGCAGGAGGCTCCCCTGGTGTTAAGTGACACCCATGGATACTCACACTGCCAGAAGGCTCGCAAGTGCGCTGCCAGGGTTTTAAGAATTGGTACGATCGTTCTTTTCTTGAAGGACCCTTAGTCGAATTGGTTGGGAAATACTTCAGTGGCAGCTGGTTCCATATAGTGGTGGTGTGCGGAAAAAACTGCCTTAAGAAACGCTCAGTTGTGGAACGACGGACGTCGAAGTTATACGGATCGTATTTTGTATTCTGCCTTGACGTCCGATGGTGACTCAGCTGCAGGTAATAATTGTATCTCAGCTTTCAAAAATTGTTACCCTATACATGACGTCATTGTTTTTAGATGAAAATCATGCTGGCGATCGGTTCCTGTAATTGAAATAGAAGGAAAAATTCAACGATTCACAGCTTCGACCAAACGACCTCAGTTGAGAAGCACTTCTAACTAAAGCCCAATATAGCTAAGTACACACAGATATTTCACACGAAGTCACGGGAAAAAGCTACTCATATACAGATAAAAGTGTGTTAATTTAAAACGATAAATAACAGGCCATTAAGTTAACAACAATACATTGCAAAAGCTTTTTCCAAAGCCTAACCGGACGCGCACTGCCTGCTTCCGGCCCCTCTCTCTCACTCCACCTGCGTGCGAAAGGGACGGAATTAAAACGTTGATCGACGCTATGGCTACAGGAAACAATACTCGATGCCTCGAATTAATGACCGCTACCGGTAGTCAGGGGTTGGTAACTATTTGGAAAAAATTAAACAATGACATTTAAAAAAATTACATGTCGTATTGTGAACGTCGTCCTTCCGGTTTTTAGAAGTCAATAAAAACGATTGTTAAAGAATATTATTATACTGAGAGCTTCAACTTTTTTAAATGTCTCTATGTCTTAGATTATGTTAGTTAAGTATTTTATTGTTCTAAGTTCCACTCTTCACAATGCGGATCATCTCAATTACAACAGCAATGGAGTAAAAACCCCTTCCCAATGAAATAAATATGAATGCTTTTAGCAGTAATCTATTTTATAAAAGAAATTTATATTTCTTTAATAGCAAAGGTTTTTAAAAGTCCAAAGCAGTGTTCATGTATTTCATATCAAAAACACAAAACTGTTTAATCAAATACTGCTAATGTAATGATTATGTTAATATAAAATCAGTGGCGCTAAAACCTTTTTAGGTCTGATCCTCAAATTTCTGTAAGTATGTTTCATGATCACATGCTAGAATATTTATTCTTCATTTATTGGTATTTTCCAATACAAACAGGTAATAAAGTAGACAATAGTTGTAAAAAGATGGTTGATCTGCTAACATCAGAATCCCGACAACCAGAAAAGTATTGGTATCAATAAGATAGTTTTTCGTATTTTTTGCGTAACTTAAATTCTAAAGTCCAAAGGTTTGTGATGTATGCATTTAGCAATATTTCAGGAAAACAATGGGAGCCGTTGTCCTCGCGTTCAGATTTTACCTGCGAATATCATTCGAGTCCCTCAGCTCAGTGGTAAAAAGCTAAATTGATTAAATGAATTTAGGTTGTATAAGTTGATTTTTTTTTCTGTGTGTGTTACGACACTTGGAATGATGACTCAATTACTACTGGACCGATAACAATGTCACCAATAGAATGCCACATTTTGCCTGAGTAACATAGGCTACTCTATTGTAGATATTTATTAGCAAAATGAATTAAACGATAACCTCAAAATTCGCTCATACAATGCACAGAGGCTATGAGAACTTGGAGAAACTGATCTTTAGTTAGTTATTTAGACTAAGTATTTCCGTGTTGTTCCCACGAGAATGTAAGTGCGTGCTCCTATTTCACCATGCCTCCTGCTGATAGAGGACAAATATTTGTTTTTAATTTATTGCAGTAAAACTTTTTTATTATTATTTATTACTTAAGATGTCATGTGGGACATGGTGTAATGGTTGCAGCTTCTTACAAACGTTGTGTAAAACAAAAAAATTGGCGATTAAAAAGAGTAGCGAGATTTTATTGCCAGTACTTCTCTTCCGTTCTACGCCCTTGATTTGAGAACTGGCAGTAAATGTAAAATTAGAAGCATTTAATGTATATTTCATTTATGACGTTCATAAGTGTACATTGTGTTACCTATATAAATAAATGATTTTTGACTTTTGACTTGTGATATTACTACAACCTCTGAAAGCTTTCATCATCATTATAATCATTTCACGAACTCCTATCTGATTTGAACTTCAAGTCAATATTTCAAACGAATTGAGAAGTGTTTAAGCAAAGGTTTGCGGTTTGCGGCCCACTGGGCAGATAAAAGCAGAAAGTTTTGCCATTCCCTAATTAAGGCTTTTAATCAACTTTCAATGTATTTTGAAAGTAGTGGTGTTCCCGAGAAAACATCGTACGAAATGAATTACTTTTGAATGCACATCATCAGGAATATTAGATCGTATCAAGTAGATTTATATACTATTAGGTGGGATGAAAAGTTCATAAGCTAACTTTTGATAGAATTTGATTTGATTATTCAATATAGTTACCTTCGAGAGCGATACAACGATTATAGCGGTCATACAATTGTTTGATACCATTTTTATAGTACGATTTGTCTTTGTCTTTATATATTTTGGTACAATTGTACTATAGTATAGTTCGGTTGCTTTTAGAGATAGACAGACAGATACATGCATCCGGACTTCATTTATGAGAAGAAACGAGAGGAGAAGAAAAGAGCGTACCTATTCTTAGCCGGTAACATAATTGCAAGCCCATGGCAATCTATGAGCATTATCTGATTATTACCCACAAATTATAGAATTGTACTCTAGTACTTGCATCAGTGTTGGCCTAGTAGCTTCAGCGGGCGACTCTCACCAGTCAACTTTCTTTCTATGCACGTTTAACATTCGCTCGAACGGCGAAGGAAAACATCCCAAAAAGTCATCGGTGTCTGTCAGCCACAGGGGGGGGGCTGATCTACTTATTTCCTATTACATTGACAAAATATGATCATAAAACAGATACAGAATCTGAGGCCCCGACCTGAAAAGGTTGTAGCGCTACTGATTTATTACTATAGTACTTGTTGTGCAGCAAGAAAACTCATTGCGCGGAACGAAACGTAATGTTTTATATAACTAACCGTTTCGAATCGGAACATTAACTTATCATGAGCTGAATCAGTGAGCAGGCATCGCTTACGACTAAACTTTGTACGATTCAAAATTCCATTCGAAAAACCATCGTTAAGGCGAAGCGTCGATTTATTGCGATGACAGAAGTTTAATATTAACGTTCTATTTTTATGTACCTACTTCACAAGTATGTGAGTTTATACTAGTTTTGTTAATGCAATAACGGAGAACAATTTTTAATAAAACTAAGCATAAGGATCTTTATAGTTATAACTAACGGGATTAAAAAATGTCGTGGTCAGTTTTCGGCATTAAATTATTTTAAGCTGTAAAATTGTTTGAACAGTTTTGGTCGATTGATCTTTCTTAAAAATAAAAATATTTGACATAATATATATGTATTGATGTGCGTCTAATTGCCCCAACCTTCCCACTTTCAACATATAGTTTTATTCCGTCTATATAGCCACTAGGCCAACACGGATGCGTGTATGTCTTTCTATCTCTAAAAGCAACCGAACTATACTATAGTACAATTGTATAATCTAAGTAAAAGTAATCTATGTTGGTATCTCATAGAATCATTACGTATCATAAAACAAAGTCCCCCGGCTGCATTTATCAGTCTCTATCTTTCAAAAACTACTGAACTATTCTCACCACTATATTGTGATTCCTGAGAAGGTAAAGGTGTAATATTAATTATGGTTCTGTGTAAATTATAACGAAATCGGTATATGCCACCAAATCAATTCGACAAATTAGCGAATGAAATAATGTGTAGTCGCATGGTTTATAAGGCATGATCACGTCTCAGATTCATAAAAGATAATTGTAATAGTGACAAATTAAGTGCGTTTAACTCGGTAAAGTGTTATATACGTATGACATTGTATAAGCAAAACATGAACAATATTTTTTTATAGGAGGCTAGCCCACGGAAGGCCCCTAAAGGGTAGTAATCGCAGCCCATTTTAGTGGACCAGGGTAGAACCACTGGGAGCCAATTCCACAGTTTGCTAGTTCGGAAAATAAAGTGTCTTGTGAAGCGGACCGTGAAAGACTCAGCCGTACAGGTGATGCTGATGATATCTTTTTAATTTCGAAAATAATGCAATATAAAAATTCAATGAACAGCTATCCCTTAACCGCTCACCTGCTAAACGCTGAAACAAATATACAAAACATTTGCAACGTGTGTCCGACCACGCGTTATGGAGATATGCCTAATGTCTTTCATACTTACATATACATAATATAAAAGTATTTTTGATAATTCAAATTCATTTTTTATTATATAATTTATGTGCGTGCCATCTTATCTATTATTGTAGCCTTATAGCTTTAAGTAAATAAACGTGCTCAGCATTTCTTTAGCTGGGTATCCACTATGTTCGCGAACCTTGGCCAAAAAAAGCCAAAAAAAAAGCAGCTATCGCAGCCCATAGACACCCATGTTAGTACGCTACCAGCCTTTGAAAATTATAAATGAAACAAATCACATACAGTTTTACTGGACCAATGACGAATTCATGTGTTTACAAGAGTATCACAATAAATTAGTTAGCAAAGATTGTGTTTGAAGATGACATTGTAACGCGGTTTGCGGGATACGCTACCGTTTAGTGACACTTCCATTAGGGCTGGCAATTATAAAAAAAATATTCACCTGAAATCAATTTAAATTTTCTCGTAACTGGCATATTTTTAAATTGGCTTTTTTGGACTTGCAATTAAAGCTTTTGAATAACAGCAGTAATTTCCTGCTTTTTACGTGGTAGACCCTTATGCTGCTGCATCTGGAGAATTTTTGTAAACTCGGTCACTGTACCCTACTCACACACAACACACTGCCTTCCAGATGGGGTTCGGTAACATAGGTGAGCATATCGTCGCACTCCGCCCAAGTACAGGGAAGACCCATCAAAAAAGCATCAACGAGGAATATTGAAGGACAGATAACTCATAGCTAGCTATCACTTAATAAGGATAGTATGTGACCTAATTTAGTAAAACTGTATCACCCTACACTTAACAGTGTGACATCATATAAAAAAGATATGCATTGGACAAACTTAAAAAAACAAAAAGAAATAGTTCATACAAGGTGGCAACCCTAATCTCACCCCAGCATTGCCTAAAGGGTTTCGTTCCCCGACAAATTGTCGTTTAAAAACAATGTCATTAAACAAACCGCACATTGATGCGTTTTGCAAACTCATAAATATTAAAATAGTATCCGGTCATATTTATTCGAAAAATACAACAACAAATTTTAGATATGAAATCAATAATTCGTTAATCGTTCGTGATGTTTTGATAAGAGGTTATAGCAAGAATCTTTTAATTTAATTTAGAAATACATCTTACTATTGTACATATTCCCCTCTACTCGTATAATGCGTCTTCGTATGCGATATCAGCCCTACGATTCTGTAACTCACTTTTCGCATCCGCGGTCGCTCTCAAATCAGTCGTGAAGCAGTCATTTTATGATTTGGCAATCTGAAAAGGTGGGAGCTTGTAGTTTATTGTTGATTAGAATGCGAAAGGAATAAACTTTTTATTTTCTTTTAATTATTTTTTTTTTTTTTATAACTATGTTGGTTAAGAATATTCGCTTGAACGCTGAAGCGAAACATCGTAAGGAAACCCTCTTGCCTTAGACCTTAAAAGTCGATGGCGTGTGTCAGGCACAGGATGCTGATCATCTACTGGCCTATTAGATTGACAAATCATGAAACAGATACAGAAATCTGATTCCCAGACCAAAACAGCGCCACTGATTTATTTATTTAATGTACAATAAGTATCTTTAAAAAAAGGTTAATACTTTTTAAATGACGTTTGTATCGGAAACGTGTCACATTTTACGCTTTTTACCGTTTTTAAATACAATTATTAAAACAGGCATATAAAAGCTTTGTAAGAGAATTCTGAACCCTTGTATAACAATTAAACGCAAAACCAGTTGTCGAAGTTAATCTCAACATTTACATATTTCAATCTCAATTCGCTCGGGGCAGGTTGACAGGCACTCCTGTTACCAACTTTTATGAACCTGTAAACGTTTTACGCAATAAATAGTTCTGTTGTTTTTTTGTTGTATATAGAATATCCCTACAATAATTACACAGTCTGCTCCTCAGCATAATGCTGAGCCAGGACCAATTACAACCACAACACACACGCATTACATAGGTACACACTTAAAACGTACCATGTTCTTTAAAAGAAAAAAAAATGGTATCTTGCATTATTTTTATACAATATTATGATTATTGTTATTTTGTGTGTGTTTTATTATAGTAATAAATGTTCTTTCTGCTTTTTTGTTTTTCTCTGGTACGTTACGTCTACGTCTACGTCTACGTCTACGTCTACGTCTAGGTCTACGTCTACGTCTAGGTCTACGTCTACGTACGTTTTATAAAGAATTAAATCACCAAAAATACATATTAAAATTTCAATGAAGCTATCAGTCAAATGGAAATGAATTAAACATGGCGAATATAATGAAAAGTAAAACTGATCTAAACGCCGTTTCCGTCTGGACGCGCTCTGAATCATATTTCATTATGTAATGAAATGCGCTCTTACAATACAGTGTTTACGCACTGTGCGTAAAACTGCGACGTTTTTCGATCATAACTGTTGTGTATGTTATACTTAAAAATCATTAATAAAATAGACTGACAATATTGCCGATAACAGCAGTGTTGGCCTAGTGGCTTCAGCGTGCGACTCTCATCCCTGTGGTCGTAGGTTGAACCCCGAAACCAATGGACTATCTTTTTATGTGCGTATTTAACACACACACAACTCGAACGTTGAAGAAAAGCATCGTGAGGAAACCGGCTTGCCTTAGACCCAAGTCAGTCAGTGTGTCAGGCACAGAAAGCTGACCTTCTTGCCTATTTAATTGACAAATGATCATGAAATAGATACAGAAATCTAAGGCCCAGATCTAAAAAGGTTGTAACGCTACTGATTTATTAATTTTTAACAATATTGCTGATTTAACAAATTAATAATAATAAAATCATTTGTGGTATTTCTGAATCAATATGACTTCAGAAGAGAATTCAACAATAATCGAGAATTCTCGACTCGTTTTTCTGGTACATATACTGTACACATGCCTCCACGGCTAATTATACATCAAATGAGCCATCTAAACCTTAGTCTGTCCTTGTGCCTTACAAACTGGTACGTTCTTTTCTTGAAGGACCCTGTGTCGAATTGGTTCTATTATACTTCAGTGGGCTGCTGGTTCCATATGGTGGTGGGGTGTGGCAGAAACTGCCTTAAAAAACGCTCACTTGTGGAATGACGGACGTCGAGGTGATACGGATGGAATTTCGTATTCTGCCTCGACGTCCGATGATGAAACTCACTCAAACTATAAATGAAGTACATTTATCGTTCGTCATAGTCAAATTAGACATATGTCCAGTTTACGGCGTTTATTTACCAGTGCGTAAGATGGTGCCATTAGCGGACGATAGTCAAACCGCATCAATCATAGCCCAGCCAATTCATTACCACCACTCGGCGCAGATTGCACCCCAGAAACTCCTGACGTCACAATATTACTCTATTGATTGTGAAGAGCCTCACACTATTGTCACAAAGATCAATTCTAAAAGTAATAATATTTACGTATTTCTACTTTAACTTATGTAAGTTAAATGGTGGTTCTAAATTCAAAATTCTTGTGATTATAACTTAATAGAATTTACCTTATAAAATTTTAAAGTTTACTTTCTTATATACAACGACATAACGTCGCTGTAGAATGATAACCTCGTATGGCAAAAAACCTATTATTTTTATTCGTAGACTTTTATGTCATTTAACTGGTATAATAATGAAGTAAGGACTTATTTATGTTCTTAATAAATAAGTTCTTTTTACGATCTAAAACTATGGACCTCTCTAGCACCGCCTGGATTTGGTTCTCTAGTCGTCTCTTCTCCAGGGCTGTCTACCCAACCCACTCGTTAAATATTCATTAATTATAGAATTAATGAATATTTAACGAGTATATGGTATGGAGGTATATGGCCAAACCACCTTATCATCCTTTAGTATCTTTGTCACTACATCCTATTTCAACAATATTTAATTCAAAAAGTAAAACATAAAGAGAAGTATACTTTTTGTAATAACTCAGTATGTTTTAATTGAATTAAAAAATAAAAAACCATACAATACCTAAGTAAAGCAAATACATTTTAACAATAAATAGTAAGCTAAGCCTGTCGTTATAGCATTGACTTGAAGTAGATAACCAATAAGGGTGGGCCTTGCATCGTCGGGATAAGTAAAGAATTACTATAAGGACAATAAGAGAGGTCAGACTGGTGACAAATACTTTGCCTTTAATTAAAATTACAAATAGTTCACCATACACTAAACAATAAACGTGTGTAGGCGTACTTAAATAAATTATATTGATAAAATCTAGACAATTTCAAATTCATCTAAACTAGCGTTATATAAAAAGCACAGCAAAAAGCAAAGTCATGTAATTAAATATAGCGATCAGCCGTGTTAAAATCGTGAATCAAATGGATATAACTAAAATATATATAAATGTGAGAAACATTTAATAATTAATTGAGTAATATATAAATGTTTCTCGTTGACATATATATCGATTTCCTTCTCAGGACCTCTTTACTTAGAACTTGTATAATATGAAGGTTTCTTGGCAAAGTCATGCTCTCCCAATATTTGCTGGATGTCACCCGTCCGGTCTGTCAGCATATGTGACAGTTCGACTATGGCAATCTAACAAATTGTTACATTGCATTACGAAAAATGTTTTAAAACTAAATTTTTTCAATGTTTTTTTATTAAGTAAAGTAAGTCTCGTAAGGAATCTTCTAGTTTCATAAGAATTCTTTGGCTTTGAAATCTTAGATACCTACATAATATTTTAAAAAAATTAGTCTGACCTTTTTAGGTCTGAGCCTCATTTCTGTATCTGTTATCACAACCCTTTTGTCATGAATAAAGTTTTTATTATTATGATAAATCATTTGTCAATTTAATAGGCAAGTAGGTGATCAGCTTCCTGTACCTGACACACGCCATCTTGGGTCTAAGGCAAGCCACCTTTAAGAAAACTTTCAGGTTGTCAAATATATATCCAAAAATTTAACCTTTTCAAAAGATCATATGTTTCACCGATGACCCAGGAACCGTACAAACACATATAAAGAGTAAAAATTAGATTTTTATTTTTTACTGATGAACTGAGCAACTATTAAACAGATTTTAAATATTCATTCATCAATATGTCTTCATAAAAACACGCTTTATTAGTAGTGGAGCATTTACGTAATTTCAAGTAGCAAAAATGATTTCATTTTTGAGAGCTTTTTTGAATGAACGCTGGTGAAATCGCTAGTTTCTGCTTGTTAGCGCCGTCGGCTCCGGTTACACAATGAAACTAAAGAGTCAATAACTTGGCAATTATTTTCCATTTACTATTAAGTAACTCTTTTAGTGTACCTATGTACATATATGTGTGTATAATGTTATCCACATTACAAAAGACAATACTGTATTAAAAGAGCTACGATTTATAATTAAAAAATAAAGTAAATATGCTTATCAAACATTAAACAAAGAAACACTTTGCTAAAGAATATATATTTTCCCTCCTCCATACTTTAGTACATTATAATCGAACCGGACAGCTCCATTGTGAAATTTAATCATATTAACTCTCAGCATTTTAAATATCTTCAAACATTATTTTTACCCTAAATAACGTTTGTTACGCTTCTTCCGCTAAAGGGAATTTAGTAAATTATCGTACAGCCCTGCGATTCTGTAACTCACTTTTCGAACTCCAGAGCGGTTTTCGCATCGGCGGTCGCTCTCAAATCAGTCGTGAAGCAGTCATTTTATGATTTTGCATTCTGAAAAGGTGGGAGCTTGTAGTTTATTGTTTATCAGAATGCAAAATCATAAAATGACTGCTTCACGACTGATTTGAGAGCGACCGCCGATGCGAAAACCGCTGTGTGAGTTCGAAAAGTGAGTTACAGAATCGCAGGGCAGAAAGAAATATGTAGTATTTTTAACAATATGTTCGTGATAATTTATAACACATTTTCTTAATTTATTTAAACTCAATGCGAGGAGATAATGAAATTAGTGCAATATAAAGAGAGAACATTTAATCACTAAAGTGATATTATATCAGCGCGCCCTCTGTTGCACAATAAGATGTAAATCACAATCAAAATGCTCGGAACGGCCGGACGCAGCAGCGGCCTTATTCTGAGAATATTTTATAAGTGTTATCTGTCCCTTGCCCCTTTTGGAAAAGATGACTTGGGTATGGAATTGCGTGAATTACAAAAGGCTTATGTAACAGTATATCGTAGACAACAGCGGCGTTCTTTGTAGTGTTAAAGATTTTGTTCTTAGTGAGTAAATATCAAAATCTAGGTTTTACACACACATACATATATCTATTATCTTTATATCAAAGCACACCAATACATCGATCCTGACTCGCTTGTCATACCATATGCCGACAACGAATTATATTATATTTCGGTTATACAATGCGCAGAGGCGATGAGAGAGGAGAAACCGATCGTGGTTCACCAACAAGATGGACCGATCAAGTGATAGACTCATCGTCCTTTAAACTGTACACTGTCGTAAAAGAGGCGCTGGACAGCAACCGGTGGAAAGAGATTGTCCGCTACAGATGTTTCTTTGCTTACCACGACGCTGAGACATGAGCTGCCCACTGAAGACATATCTATAATCTACTCGGTTGTTACTGAAATAAAAATATTCTTTACAGTATAAACCGTTACATTATCTATTTGTCTTCACATACAATGTGTTAAATTCATGTAAATTTGTTTAATACACAAAACCAACACGTAATATATAGCGTCACATAAATAGTTAACTAATCAGTAATAAACAAATTACACAAAATCCGACATCTGAATGTTTATAAGCTAAAAACAATACCATCACTTTAATTTTTAACAATTTTACCTCCAATGAAACAACGCCTGATATTTAGACTATGTGACAGATCGTGCAAATATAATACATGTATTTAATAAATAGCATCAGAATAACACCGTGGCCGACTGTGGACGGGTAGTATGAAATATGTGAACTGTTGCTAACAGAGTCTACATGACAGGACACTTTAAAATATTATCCAGTTTCGCCGTTAATGTGGATAATATATATTGTGTAATATCCCATATATAATATAACTCAACAATGCGGTAGTAGTTTGGATACCTTCGTGAGTAAATTAAATATTGCCTCTGTAGTGCAGTGTTATACTAGTGGCTTAAGCGTGCGACTCTAATCCCTGAGACCGTAGTTTTGAACCCCAGCAATGGATTTTCTATGTGCGCATTTAATACTCGCTCGTACGATGAACGAAAACCACACCTTTTACAAAAAACAAAGAAGAACAAAGAAACATATGTCATAAATCTGAGGTTAAAACGGTTCTAGTGCCACTGTTTTTTTAATATTGCCTTTGGATTGAAGTGACAAGTGAGTCTTTAGAGGTAGAACATGTTAGACTGCAGATTATTGTCTCGGGTTATGCCGTGTTTGTAAGATATCGGTCTTTCAAAATCCTTGAGTAAAACGTTCGTCAATCTGTCAGTAATTCTTATTAGATATACATTGACTAAAAAACCCTATGTTTTTTTGTAGTATTAATATAGTTAAATAGAAATTAGAAGAATATTAAATTTTACTTAATTGAGATTGGCCACATATGTCACTAGACTTGATTTCCAAGGCATAATTAAATCACTCTCTCTCTCTCTCTCTCTTATGTCTCTTATGACTCTTATGTCGAATTAACATTATAATGTCAAAAGTTACTTTGTCATAACAAAAATGCTTGACGATTTAGGTTAATTCAATGACATATATTTCTGAAGTACGCACGCACGTGGAGTACGTTGACCCCGGATAAAATAGAATGGTCAAAGGTTCTAAGACCCTGACCTGGCCTAAGGCCTATGTCAGAAGAGAATATTGATATTGATTGCCCCAACCTTTTAGCTAAATTCAAATTTCGTGTTCCCTCTACATACCCCAGGCATCCCATTTGGCCCTCCTTTGAGAAGAACGCGTATTGGCCAAAGCTCACCGATATCCAGATTGAGCTTTCTGATAAACGAGCTAGGTCTGGATGATAGTTGCTCCTCTCACACTTTGAAATCAATTTTCCTATAGTTTTAATATTTTTTTCTCGTACCAATGTATTTATGCACTTATAAGTGTGCCCAAGCGTTGGCAAGCTTTTATAAATAAATAAATTGCATTCGTCGTTTGTTTTGAAAATTAGTCAGTGAATTAAGATTTTATTTAAAATTAATAAATATATAAAAATACAGAATAATCTGCTTATTAATACGTATCCCATTATACTCATTTTTTCTATCCATGTGCGCATTACTAGAATTCGATACGCATACGCTTACTGATGAATATGCTAAAGTTGTCCAATAAATATAACCCTAAGTGATTACACCCAACAATATTTGTGAGAGCATATTCTTGTATTGGCATTCAGACGTACGAAAACACTTTGATAATAGACAATATATGTAAATTCATTTGAAATTATTTAACAGACCTATTAAGTATGATTTAAAAAATTATACGTTGGAAGCAAAAAGGTCTCATCTGTCCGTTTTTTTCTTTAAAACATGTTTTAATTTCATTGCCGTTATTAATATATTAATGGACATGTTAATTTAATGAACGAGTAACATTTGTTAACATAGGTGTAATTAGAAATTTAAAGAGACAATTGATGTGATATTGAAAATATTTGAAAAGTATTCAAATATCACCTCGCTTTAATTGTTTGATAAATTTAGCGCCTTGTTTAAAAATAAAATATCATTATCATTATTTAATAGAATTAGATAAAATAAGTTATCATTATTTCCTTCGCCATTCTAGCGTATGTTAATACATAGACAGAAAGTACATTGCACTGAAAGGTGAACAGCCGAGGATCGAACCTACGACCTCAGGGATGAGAGTCGCACGCTGAAGCTCCAAAGAGTCCAACACTGCTCTACTACAGTAATTATAGCTTTGAAAATAACTTTATTCTAATGTTTAGTATCTTTATAGACAGTTGTTTTTAGCACCAAATATGCTATTACCATATTCCCGAACGAAATGAGATGTTGGAATAACGGTGTCCCGCCTACCTATTACCTAGACGCTCCGGGCTAGATAAAAACAAAATTACACTGATATTATAGATTATAGAAGAGACTACTTTTGTATGCAAAAATGTATAGTTATAATTTGCAAATATAATTTATTTCCAACACACAAATATACAGTATTTACAATATTCTTAACCTACATAGTAATAATAATAATTAAAAATTGATACATAGAAAATTCAAACAAATTTAAAAAGTTTGGTCCCTATGCTGCTGGCTGCATTATTCGTTGAGCGAGGAAAGCACCACCTCTGGGGTCACCGGTACTTTCTATCAGGCGCCAAAAATTTATCTTTAATTAGCGCCTGTGCATTTTAACCCCCACAATCATATTTTAATTTTGAAATGTTAAACATTTGATATTGATAGTTTAACATAATGATTTCGGCTGGAATATACCCGTATGGTGTTTTATTGCCAGTTCTTCTCTTCCGTTCTACGCCCTTGATTTGAGAACTGGCAGTAAATGTAAAATTAGAAGCATTTCATATATATATTTATTTTGACGTTCATAAGTGTTCATTGTGTTACCTATATAAATAAATGATTTTGACTTTCACTTTGTAAGTATACCTACTGACGCTGCAACACTCAGCTGGAAGAAACCTCCACCCGTGTTCTGAAAAAATAAACTAGTAGACAAACGGCCTCACTCGTGGGATACAAGTTGGTACCGTCACTGTTACCATGGCAACGACGTTTCTACTAAAGAATAAGGCAACCATTGTTTAAATTACTAAAAGTGTAGACGAATATCTTTCAATTATACGGCAGACTTTTATTGATGTTTTTTATAAAATGTGTTTTAATTAAACAAACAGCGAAGCAGTAGTGTTGGTCTAATAGCAACACATGTTTGCACCTTTGAACACAGGTCGTGCGTTCAAATCCGGGCTGTGCACTAGAGGACTTCTTAGTCCCTTAGTAAATAGTAAATCCTTATTGGTTTGTAAAACTGATACAACTGAAATTGTATTAATTAAGCTTCCAGTATTTAAATATGAAAAACACTGTCATATTCAGTATAAGATAATCTATGTATACACAGGAGATGTAAATGGAAGGCCGTGGATGAAATATGTAATATCCATATTGGCTTGAAGGTGCTTCTTTTGGCATATTGAAGGGCGCTCCACTTTCCCGACCGAGATTGAAAATGTATATAGGACATATATGTAAAAATGATAGAAGAACTGTTATTTAACACTGTGGAGGGGAAGAATAGAAGGAAAATGGAATATAAATATTTCTTGCCTGAGATGGAAGAAAACTTAATAATGTTTCATAAAAATTACTTGAATTTTATTTATATAATAATATAATTTACTTAGGAAATGGAAACAAGGCAAAGAAAATATTTTTACAGTTATTAAAAATACCTTGATTGCAAAGATTTCTCTTGTTGTTTTGCTGCCTTGATTGACAGTATTAGGCCTTAAGACACTCTGATTCCCACAATATCTTCTTTAACCGTAAGAAAAATCCATTAGTATGCCAAGATTCGAACGAACGACCGCAATATAATCGCTTAGCCTTATATTTTTAGTTATGCTAAGAAACTAAACAAACCAGTCACGCTACAACCTTTTTAAGTCTGGGCTATAGATTTCTGTAACTGTTTCATTATCAATCTAATAGGCAATAGGCAATTAGCTAAGTGAATATGTTAAACAAAATTACTTTTAAATTCATTTCTTATAATTACTTTTAATTCATATTTCTTTGGTTACTTTTTTTTAAAGTTTATTGCATGCACGGCTATATTTTATTGTGATTATTTTAAGAACGACTACAATGTTATGTTAATCTAGAGTATTATTCTCATGTAAGTGATTTTTTTTGTCTTTTTGAGAAAATAAAGTCTTTGAACCTAATTTGATCAACCCGCTGTGATACACGACGTTTTAACACACATTTTTGGGTCTAAACCGGTTTCCTCCAGATGTTTTCCTTTACCGTTCGAACGAATGTTAAATGCGCATACAGAAAGTCCATTGGTGCTCAGCTGGGGATTGAACCTACGACAGAACACCAGATGCCACTAGGCCAACACCGCTCTTTATTCTAGTTATACGAAAACAAGTCTCAAATATAATGAACCTCATATCTACAGTTCATAAAAGTAAACTTACATTTCCCTCCTTTAACTTTACCTGCACAAAGGTTACATAGGTTAGACTGTATGTACATATATACTGCATGTATATACAGACAAACAGTTGTTGTAGAGCTCTTATGTTCAAACGACTGGATATAATATAGGTACATAGTGTATGCAGTTTTTGGATATGGTATTAATAAGTTAACAATTATTTTCACTACATATATTAACTAAAATATTTAATATAATAAAAATATTTACATCACAAAAGATGGAAAGGGCGTATTTAATGCTTTGAGAAGTTTTTGAGCAATCCAGACGGAGATTGGCTATAAGGTGACATTTAAATTACAAAAATATATACTTAACTATATAAAATAATAAATCAGAGGCGCTACAACATTTTTATGTCTGGGATATAGATTTCCGAAACTGTTCCATCATGAATTGTCAATATGATGTAGGCAGCCTCCTGTGCTTGCCGTTAGCTTTTTAGGTTATTTAACGTACGACCTCAGGGATGAGAGTTGCACGGTGAAGCCACTAGGCCAACACTGTTCATACTTAATTACAAATCACATCAAAATCAACACTAAATATTATAGCCATCATCTTGATGGCTGGAAGTCTTCCACGTTCCGCTTCACAACACATTCTTTTGCGAACTAGCGAACTGTGGAATCGGCTGCCGGTGGGTCTTCCTTGGGATACGACCTTCAATTGTTTAAAGAAACTGTAAACTCAGCCATCAACAGCCGGCACCCACTAAAATGGGTGTGGGTTTTTATTTTTTTATGTCATTTTATTTTATTTTAATTCAAAACAAAATCTTCGTCAAACTGATTTCCATGTTTAATCATAATGGTTTTAATTTAATCCAAATCTTGTGTTTTATTTTGTACTGTAGATTTGTATTTGTTAATTATAACTACTAAAAAGTGAATCCATCTTTATTTCTTTCTGTCGCTTCTATATGTAAAATAAAAGCATGCTACTTAAGAGTACCACATCCAAGAGTTAGTACGTCAACATCCGGTATCTTCCAAAAAGGTAGCGCGGTGCGGGAGTTATGCAGATTCCCCGTATTTATTGGCAAACTTCAGCAGATAGGAGGCGACGTTACGAATCTGATTCCGTTTGCGATATTACCACGATTTATAGATATAACTTGTGACGTCACGCTCCGTGTACCACTGTTTTACATACACGTTACATATAAGTTTTCTGTAACGAAATTCACAGACGAATTTTTAAAGATATTTCATTATATTCAAGTCTCTGTTTGCGATGACAATGGACTTATTTTTGTTCGATTGACGACTAATTATTTGTATCACATAATATATTATTAAAGACGAAGTCAACTGAGCGTTTTAGCCGCGAACCACCACTATGGAACTACTGGAACCAGCTGCCCACTGAAGTATTTGCGAACCAATTCGACTTAGAATTCAATACAGTCGATATAAATATATTTTGCTTAAGCTCATCATGCTCCTATAAACTCAATTAAAAAAAAACGAACTGTTATATCGACATGGATCAGAAATTAGACAGATCAAAAAACAGGAGAAGAAGACAAACAAAGAAATCTCTGTTAAGAATGCTTCTGGTAGTGGTATGCTGATCAGAAGACGATTGTCTTACTAAGGGACAATGTTTGGGACAATATCGAATTATAAGTTTATTACATATCGTTTAGTACCAAACGTGAATCAGATTGTATGAAGAAAGAGCTGCTTCATGAAGAACGTGTCATCGTCTTCGAATTGCTTCCGCATCCACCGTATTCTCCAGATTTGCCCCCAGCTATTTTTTCCTGTTCTCAGCCCTCAACAGAATGCTCGCTTGAAATTTGATGAACAGGTAATCGCCAAAACTTAAACCTATTTTGAGGCTAAAGACAAATCGTACCTACTATAAAAATGGTATCGAAAAATTGCATGACCGCTAAAATCGTTGTATCGCTCTCGAAGGCTATTTGAATAATCAAATCAAATTCTATCAAGAAAAAGACTTTTCTGAAAGAACATTTCAGCCTACCTAATAAGTACAATCATTTACGTTCAGTATTGTCACTAATACACAAATAAGACTGGCCAAGAAGCGTCAGAACATTCAAGCGAAGAATCCACAGACTCAATTATGAAAGCGATTTTAAAACAGTCAAAATATAAAGACAAGCGGTTTCTTGTTATCTTACAGTCGTTAAAGTAAAGAGTTTATCAGTACTCTTGTATTCAGAAGGTGTTCTCAGTCGTTTCTCGACAACATAGATGTTTCATACTTTGTACTTTAAGAGATTCGATAGGGTTGTGGCCCTAATTAACGTGGCAATATTTTTAGATGCATTTGACACACGACGAGAAATTTCAAATATATTATTGCATATACCTTTACAAACTTAATGTACTTTTCTTGTTTATCTAAAACGTATAATAATATTAATAATCCGTTTCCATAAAGAGGCAGTTGTAACAGAAAAACATGCAGTGTTATAAAAATGTCTTTAATCGTTTGAAATTAGATTTGTTTTAGCTTTGTTTTGAGTAAAATGTAAATGAAATGTAAAAAGAAAATGGGCTAATCAGCTATTGTTAAAGACTCTTCACACTCATATTGCGGTCTCAAAGATGTGCTGAAGGTTTTCTATTGTAATGATTGTGTTATTTGATCGTTGCGTTGGACTGCTGCATTGATATGGGATCACAAGTATCAATGGGCGTTTCGCTGGGATCTATACTCGGGCCTTACTTATTTCTGTATTACATAAGTGACCTGCCGTTTTTTGTTAATAACCTTCATGATTTTGTTTGCTAATTGAATTACGGGGATAGGCGTTTTCCCCTTTTATTGAAGTTGTTAGTGTGTCGCAATGTGCCGTAGTAGAACTAGTTTTTTTCCGTAAAATGTTTGCGTGACAGCCCTAACTTGATATCTCTATCACGTAACGTCGCTAGCGCTCGCGACTTGCATATTCCGCGGAACCTTATCGTTTTGTATTAATTAATTATCATTAAAACCGCTCTCTTATTACCATTCTAAGATTAGGTTGCACATTGTCTTAGTTATAATTATTTTAACCCTAATTTTCCTGGGAGATTTGTTTCTTTGTGAGAGACATTTCATTTAGTTCTATAGATTTAAATAATTATTTATTCACAAAAACTAAATTTTTCATGGTTGTGTCATAATAATTAAATTAAAAATAGTGGCTAAATCTCGTGATGAGTGAACAGTTCACTTCCGAAAAATGGCAACCTCAAGAATCAATTTTACACGAAGTCATGGTCTATATTTATTTATTTGCAGAACGAACTTTTATATTATATTAAAATCAAACAACTAACCTACTTTAAACTAAAATTTTCTCACTGAGTGAATCTTTGAATCAGTCTCTGCTCAAGCTCTGCCCAATGGATGACACCTTGCTATTACAAATATACTTATAAGTTCAGAGTGACAGATTATTTATATAATCTATCCGCGGCTTCATCAAAACAGTTTCTCAGTTTTTCACTGAGATAACTAATAGGAAACATTAAACAAATACTTTTTTTATGAATAAAATCCAATCACCGTTTTACAATTCAGTAAATATAAAACTCCTACAAGATACTTCGAAGTATCTTTAAGCGGCGTCAAAATATTTGTGATTCAATGTTTAAAATGACAGCACCGGTTCGCACCTACTATTGTTATTGGATAAACAAAACCACAAACAAAAAGCGAGCTTCTTATTAAAGCTTTACGCTGTGATAACTTTCTTACGCGTGTTGGGTATCAAGAAGTGCTGTAAAATCTTCTTTTTGTGAGTATGTTTCTGTAAATTATTTGTTTTGTAGTACTAAAGAAATGATAAGCAAAAAACGAGAAAGTTTTTATAATATTTTTGAGGGTGGTATCGAGAGCGATCTCGTTTATAGTTAGCCGTCCCCCTCCCCCCTTCGTGACCCCGGGGATGTTATAAGTAGCCAATGATTATTTTGCTATGGGACCCTATTCTCATTACTATACGAATTTTTACAAAGTTTTACAGAGGTGATGTTGTTATTATAATCATTCACAAATAATTACAATAAGTCTAAAACTAAACAATTATTAATAATGTTAACCTAAGTTATAACTAAAGTATAAATACATAAAATAATAATTAAAAATTAATCACTAAAATTAATGAATCAAGTTTATTTAAAGTGGCAGTGTACCTTTATTGCTGGCAGCATTTCCTTGCTGTATTGCGATAATTATTCGTTGATAAAAGAAAGCACCAGGTCTGGGGTAATCTGAGACAATTATTTCGATTGCCATGTAAATAACTTATGTACGTTTGAAATGTATTGGAACTGGAACTAGGTATATCTAAAAATGTTTTATATTATAAATTTCCATTAATATTTTCTTCCTTTTGTATATAATATATTTCTTTCTTTCCTTATTAACTAGACAAAACAGCGTATGGACTTTCAAGAGTTTTATAAGCGATCAAATTCTCGCACGGTATTAGAATAGCGCGCCGCCCCGCCCTATATTCGCCCCTCTTAAGATGCCCATAAACATGTTTTTCTCGCAATAAAAATGATAAATCACCATTTTTTATTTGGTCAATCATGAGATACGATGTTTTTTCATTGACGGATAGAATCTAAACTCTATATCACTATTGGGAGTCATAAGTATGATTATATTTTGATTGATCACCGGACTTGAGATCATATCAGTTTTATTGGGAGCTAATAATATAATATACCCTTTTATTCATAAAATCTGTAATTCTTTTAACCAGTACTATTTCGTCTCTTTCCGACAAGTTATATTAACGCTGTGATGAAAAGAGACATTAGTTAACGGTGCAATTAGACTATTTTATTTTCTATTTTAAAAATTTTGCGAATAATGAAACTAAAATGTGCTGTTTTCTGCAGATTTATCCACCCTGACGCGAAAATTAACTTAGTAAACAATGTTGCCACTCCCAAATCAGTTCGTGGTTCGAATCCCAGCAGTGCAGAATGTAGTAAAAGAATTTTTAAATCGCACGATTTACCACATCGCACTCATACGACGAAGGGAAATATCGCGAGGAAAATCGACGGCGTGTGTCAGAGAAGGCTGACATTACATACAGAAATACATACTTAATCGTTATATACTTATATATTGCCTATATGTCGCTTAATATACAATATAGTAGTTTAGCTTATCTGCTTCCGCAATTCCTCGTTGTTGTGTAAAATTTAAAAAAAATATAGTTTACATTTAATTATGTTAAATTTTTATCTTGTAATGCAACAAAGTGTAAATAAATAAATAAATAAAATATAAAAACAAGTTCAATTTGTGTTTAAAGTAATGAAAATATCTCAAAAGTATATAATTATGTATGTTACAATGTAAGGCTGTTTTTGGTTGGGTGTCGCAGCCAATTAGCCTTTTTATTAAACAGCGCCGTTTAACGAGCGGCCTGAAAGATATTCAGCCTAGCGTTTGTAACATTTAATAAGCTGGCTGGCTAATGCTTAGGCCATTCGTACGATAGAGTGACAGAAATTAAAAAGATGAAACATTTAGTCAACAGACTAGGCAAGTAATGAAACGTCATCGATCCAAGTCATTTGCCTAGCGGTTTAATCAACTGGCTAAACATCTAACAGGCCGCTAGTTAAAAGGCGCTGTTTAGTTAAGAGGCTGGGCTGTTGATTGAACGGCCGATTAAGCTAGTTGGCTGCAACATATATATAAAAAAGTAATAACAATACTCTAGAAATAAGGTGAACAGTGTCACGAATGGTATAATATATAACATTCATAGCAACGCCATAACTCACGGATTGTTTGCCTAGCATATTTAATAGCGCGTAACTTGCGCTTTGTAAGCGATATTCTGTGGCCTTATTTTCCGAATTTCCCTTTTATATGATTAAGATCTTTTCTCTTTAGTATTGAAACACGAAATTACCAATGAGTAAGTCTCTTAAAGGTTTTCGTTGGTCAAGATTAAGAAATACAAATTGCACTAAAGTGGTACTTTTGAAGTGAAGGCGTATGATGGTAAAATTTTTACGGAACGTTACGAAGATGTGCAGCGTTTTTGTCGAAGAAAAGGGAGAGAGCGATTGAGACCGATTGAGAGAGAGTGAGAAGGGTGAATATTAAGTTATTTTATATTATAGATATTCTATTTTTAAAATTAAAATTTCGTAAAGAGAATTTATGAAATATTAGTATTTGAAATTGTATACAAAATAATTTATTGAAAGCCCAAATGACGAATTGTAAAATTGTTTATTATCGAAGAAATAAATTTAAAAAATTAAATTAAATTTTATTATTTCAATTTTCGACACTTAATATTTTAATGACAATTAAATTCCTAACATGTCTTCCATTTTCCCTCCCTCTTAGTTTTGGAAATCTAAAGATTTAGATTTGTATAAATATGAACAAGAGTTATAATTTGTTTGCCAAGTTTCACTTCTGACATGTGTACTTTGTACGGACGCACTTTTTTTATAACCTGTCACTTTTCATCACAGCGTAAACACAATTCGACAGAAAGAGAGGAAATAGATTAACGACTATTTATGTAACTAGAGAAAAGATAGCAAAACAAATTCATATTTAGTAAGAAACTGCTTTCTTTCCGCATCATAAATTTAAACTAGAAAACTTGAATGAATATAAAAATATAAGCCTTAATTTCAAAGAAAACTTGTTAATAAAACGATACAATAAGTCACATATAAACGATCCACCATAAACAAATATTAACAAAGAAAACACAAGTACTATCAGCAAATACAACATTCATTTTAACTAAGATTTATTAATTTAATTTTGGAGTGTTATATAAATATAACATAAATGATAAAATAAACCAGTGGCGCTACAACCCTTTTTTCTGGGCCTCAGATTTCTGTATCATGATCATTTGTCAATCAAATAGGCAAGTAGGTGACTTCTGTGACTGACACACGCCGTTAACTTGGGTCTAAAGCAAGCCGGTTTCCTCACGTTTTCCTTCACGATCGAATGTTAAATGCGCACATAGAAAGTTCATTGGTGCACAGCCGAGGATTAAACCTGCGACCTCAAGGATGAGAGTCGTACGCTGAAGCCACTTGGCCAACGTTGTGGAGTGTTATAACGCTTTTATTTTGTTGTTTAAAATATTTTACAATACATAAAAGTTGAAAGTGTTTTTGTATCAGCCTTTGCTGGTCATATTTTGCTAAAAATTATTATTCTTAATGAAATTTCCTCTTGCCTATAATATCAAAGATTTTGTTAAGCGAAGTTGTTACTCTATTGGCCGGTTACTGGACTATTTTAGTAACTAAGGGTTGGTTATGAATTATGTCCAATAAATTTTTGGTTAACTGAAACAAGCTCGAACTCGTTTACAACTAATCGTTTTGTTTATGGACGCCCATGAACTTCCGCAACACCTGCAGGCTTGCAAGTGTGTTATACGCTTTACCCGCATTACTAATCCGAAGAGTTCTTCGGAACACCTCCATAATATATGCGTAAATAACTCGTACGCGATGTAACAATAAGGGTAACTATTGTGTGTAAATTTTGCTGATGGTACAACGCCAACACTGTTTATTTTGCGAAATAATTTAAAGTTTTCCTCAGTCAGATTGCGGGTACAATGAAAAAGTGTCAGGCGACGCCAAGTTTTGATGATTATTACTTTATTAACCAATATTGAACGAGATTATCGCCAGTTTCACTACCATATAACCTTTGGTTAAATATCTATTAGTTAATTTTCCATCTCGCTAAAACTGCCGCTAAAAATGATACAATTAAGCACGTAAAGAATGTTGTATATTTATTGGTTTATTTAAAGCTAATAAATGATATATCTCAAAAAACAATTATACTAAAGATATAGCCAAAGATGGAATACACAACATATACAACAAGGTACAAACTTTTACTAAAGGAAAAATCAATAAAAATTATTAAATACATTTAACTAAGTAATGTCTAATTCAACTGTGTTGTGTGATGGCGTAAACAGTAAAAGTGAGTGAGTACGTGAGAGTTTGTATGTGGGGTGTGCTCAAGCTGTACTGCTGTGCAGCTGTATCAAGGCAAAAAATACTGGTCGTTGTATGTCCGGGCTGCGCGATACAAAACTGAGTTTTTTTCATAGTTAGATAGAGAAGAAGAGACAATGAGAGAAAGTAGAATGTGTTCAACGTTTATTAACGGCAATCACTAGGACTGCAAAGAAACTAAATATATTACGTAATAGGAGGCAAACGGGTCGAAGGCTCATCTGATGTTCAATGATACCGCCGCCCATGGATAATCATATTGCCAGAAGGCTGGCAAGTGCGTTGCCGAATATACCTATTAATAAAAAAATCTATCTGACAGATCGGCAAAACCCTTCATTTGTGCATAAACGCTGATTTAAATCAAAGTTGAACACGGTTTAAATGTACAGAACACTTGGCCCTAGCAACTCCCGCGGGAGCCACAGTTAGCCGCCGCGACGCCGCTTGATTGGGATGCTCGTAAACCAATCCTCACCGACTGTTATCAATAGTGATGTGCATTTTAATATAATATGATAATAATAATACATTTTAATTGCCTCTTCACAGTATGTCATTCATGACATGCCTTCCATCGCGGACAGAAATGAAAAACATGACTAAACTAAAGTAATAAACAAAATAAAACTAAAGCATGAGTGGTTTTGGGTGTGTGAGTATGTGGAAAGGTGTGAGAATTAAAAGTGTGTGAAAGAATTAAATATAAAGTCTACCTCACATGGTTATCGATAAGAAATGTTAAAAATCAAAGCTGTTTAGATTTATTTTTTAAATCTAACATTGTCGATTAATATTTGTTCTAAAACTATAGTTACACATACTTACACGGCTTACATAATAAATAAATATATATTTTGCATGAAATTATAAAACTTCGCTATAACTGGGAAGTAGATGTACAGTATTTCTTCCAAGGAATAGTATCATTATTATGTATTTTTTTATAGAACAGGGGCAAAGGCGCAGGAGACTCCTGATGTTAAGTGATACCGCCGCCCATGGACAATCTCAATGCCAGCAGGCTTGCAAGTGCGTTGCCGACCTTTCAAGAATTGGTACGTTTCTTGAGTTCCTTAAGTCAAGTTGGTTCGGAAATACTTCAGTGGTTCCACATAGTTGTGGTGCAAAAAGTGCCTTAAAAACGCTCAGTTGTAGAACGACGGACGTCGAGGTTATACGGACGCAATTTCGTATTCTGCCTCGACGTCCGAAGATGAAACTTAGATGCAGCTATTAAATATAAGTTAGATTATGAGAGCAACACACATAACGCTAACTGTCACCCAAATATATCTGTAGGTACCGGTCAGAAGTACAACTTTGGCTGAAAATAAATACGCATGTATATGTTAAAACACTTAATAAAATAGTAGTGTAAAGTTTATCTAGTAATACTGAAAATTTTATTTTATCGATAACCTTGAACTTCACTAAATTAATTGCTTTATTTTTACAAGACGACGATTTTAATTAAACAAGAAATTGACACTTGTCTTTATGTGATAAGGAATACATACACAGGATTATTGTTAATTCGAAGTATTTCTTTTAGGAGATGATAGGGGTGACTATTAGCAACTTGAACCATGCAAAGTGAACCATGCATTATGCAAGGTGATAATTCATTTGAAGAAACTAAAAAAGTATTAAAAACCGCATTTTAAAATTTGGATTTGGATATTGATATCTAAATAAGTAGTGTTTAATCGTTTTTATAAATCATGAAAAATTATTTCATTTGATACTATTTTAATCAATTTTTTAAAAAAACATCATAACTCAAAAATATATGTATATATATGTTGTTGCTATAAAGGAGTTTTTATGTGTCAACTAGCTTCAGCAGTTATTTGATGGGAATTAGAAAAAAATCCCATGCCTTTGCCATGCGCAAAAATTAAAATACACTGTTAGGAAGAAAATATCATAAGGAATTATAAAAACAAAATTATTGATACCCAATTCCTAAAAGTTCTCTGCTGTATTCAGATGGCTGGCAGAACTTTTAAAAAATTAGAAGGATACATTTTCTGGACTGAAATTAAATCCAAAAGCAAATAGAAAATATAGATTTACTTGTGCTAACATACATACAAAACAAGACATAAAACTGACGGTTAGAATTTTAGTTTATCTTATTTAACTATATAATTAAACACATACATACACTACCTATTTTTAGAGTGTTATTTTATAATAATAATCCCAGTCTAAAACTGTTGTGAGTTGAGAATTGTCGTAAAATATCAAGAACTACAAACAAAAGTGTTGTACCATGAAATGTGTTTTGTTTGACAACTAGCTGGCGTTCAATGTTGCCAGTATTTAATGTTTATGTGTGTTTTCCAACATTTTCTTATTCTCAGTTGTTCGTTTATTGTAAAAATCTTTTCACATCTGAATATTTTTATACTATTATAAAATAATTGCGTATCTATTCGTGGCATTGTAATAAATATATTATTAATACAATCTAGATTCTGTTTAGTATTATTTTATGTGATTTTTGTTCTTTTTCTTTACCTAAGCTCCAGTAGACACATTTTTTTTCTTTAACTTGCAACTTATTTTAGTGATTATGTATATATGTACGAAAGTCACGAAAGCCAGGCCTCAACAAAATCTTAATATGGCATCTAACGTACCAAAAAAATAATACACTAAATGTGTGTAGCTCAAACATAATTCATCCATAAATGTGTCATAAAAGAAAAATGCGCGTTCCCTATTTTTAAAACAACGGTGTGTTTAAAACATACTGCGACATCTAGTATAAGAATCGAAAAACTAATCAGCGTACAAACATATTTTGTAAAAGTTGTTCTATCGTCTACATAGATGGCGTTATAATTAAGAATCAATTATGTGTAGACATTACAATAATAGTCGTTCTGCACAGAAGACATATAGTTTGGATAAACAATAATTTGGATCTGTCGTTAGGAACAACGGTTCAGTTCCCTTTGTATTAAACAAAATATTTTCGTATATGATTAGCGCCATCTACTTCTATATTACAGAAAACTCTTTCTTGTAATGCTTTTACGGATACTGACGCAGCGCAAGAATTTAAAGAAGTTTTATTATATAACCGCTAGATAGCACGCTTATAAATAGTTAAAATAAGATATTGAGTTTCTTAATGGCATAAGTTAATTCGTTCAAATCATTTCTTTAAAAACATATGTGACCATAATGAAACCAAAATATATCGTATTCTTAATTTTAAGTAGGTACTTAAAATTAGTTTAATTGCCATAATAAAGAAGAAAAATCGTCAGTTTTCTTTATTATGTTCTCGATTTCCTCCTTTCTTACCTGTTTATGTAACTATTAATTATACACATGTAACCTTTACCTAATAATCGCCAAAATAATGAAGGGGATCCTCGAGGGACGTACGAATTACATCTGGCTTCGTACTGTGAAGTATACGGCGGAGTACCTCCTGTTACGCATTTACCAATAAACACATCTGCATTGTTTATACAGTAATAAATATGCTCTTATACGGAATTCAGCTTTGAGTGGGATTAAATATCAAATTTTAAACCTTGGAATTGACAGATATGATGCCGGATGTTTACATCAGGTGTATTTTATTATTTGTTAAAATTAGATGAAAATGTAATGTATTTATTATAATGATGTAAGAGAATGTGGGAAAAAATAAAAATATTTTATAGGTAAAGTCTTTATAGTTCTTTTTAAGGAATTGGAACGTCGTCAAGCCCCATCATGGTTTCTTGTCTGTACTGGTTGAAAAATTATGACCTTTTTTTTCTTCTACGGGTATTTGCAATCAGCCCTAAGGCTATGAGCGAATCTGTTCTGTGGTGCTGTCACGTGGAAGCATCTACTCATCTGCTGCCTAGAGCTACTGCCGGTCTTCTAGCTTTAGAATATGGTGACGTTTTAGTCGTCTCACATACTGTTCTATGGTGAGTTGGCGAGCCAGTTCGTTCGGGTGACAGATTAACCGCTGTATTTAGCTGCCAGTATCCGGATTTCCTCTTTGATTGTTCCCATTTCAAGGTGTTCGTATTCGTCGTTGGTAATGTACCATGGTACTTTTGAAATTGCACTTATGATCATGTTGTGTTGTCGCTGGAAATTCTAATCATGGCAAAATATGTATGTAAGTAGACACATTTCTTTGTCTGCTTATTTATATACGCAAGTAGGTATTTTGTGTACGAAAACAATTATTAATCCCGTGGGTTACTTAACTCCCAATTAAACCCCACATTAATTTAGTCAATATTTCACACAGTGTAGCCATGCCTCAACCGCGTAGAATCGATAAAGCTCTCGCAACACTTCCGTGTTAGCCTATATCGTCTTTTGATCGCTAAAATTAGCTCACGTGTCCTACATTTTAGAACTAGACGCAGCTTAGGTGTTACAAGAATTAGTAGAATTTATCTATTCCACTCAATTTGAATAATTACTGACAATTACTGAGTGTTAAGAATTGCTTTGTTTCAAGAAAGATCTGCCTTTAGAGACACCGCTCTGATCCGTTTCTAATAATTGGCGCTAACAAATTCAAATTCAAAAATCATTTATTCGTTTAGGTAACATAATGTACACTTATTATGAACGTATATAACTCCCAGGTAACTGTCCATGCAGAATATACAGCTAATCTTGTTGCATAAATTTTTTTTTTGTCCTAATATCTAGTGTAATGGTTGCAGCTCCTTACAAACATTGTGTAAAACAAAAATTGCCGATTAAAAAGAGTGGCGCAGAGTTAATTGGCAGTTCTTCTCGTCCGTTCCACGCCCTTGATTTGAGAAGTGGCAGTAAATGTAAAATTAGAAGCATTTAATATGTATTTCTTTATTGACGTTCTTAAGTCTACATTGTGTTACCTAAATTAATAAATTATTTTGAATTTGAATTTGAATATCCTAACTTCCTTCACTTTCTTCCGGAACCCCTTCATGGGTAATGGCCTTCTCCAGCTTTTTCCAACTGACTCTCTCTATGGCTTTCTTTCTCCATTAGCTTCCTGCTAATGCTTCTATATCTTTATCCAACTTCTAGGGCGCCCTCATCTCCGTCTACCCCTTGGTCTAATAAAAGTTCACCTTACAATATTTCTAATATAGCATTATTTAATTAATTGTAGATGGAATAAAAAATGTATCATCTCCTTCACCGTACGAGCAAGTTAAATGCGCTTAAAAACTTAGATAGAAAGTCCATTGGTGCACAGCCGTTATTCGAACCTACGACTTCAAGGATGAGATTCGCACACTGCAACCACTAGGCCAACACTGCTCCTGCTGCTCCTCTATGGCTATTCACTTAAAGTGATATATTTTTGACGAATTATTTGTAGTTTTATTAGCAGTGAATAAGTATAAACGTTTTTAAAATATAAATATTATAATACGATATATTAGGGGTGTAACTGTTTAACAAAGTGTTATAGAATATCCAAGTAAAGATAATCCGTCGTTAGTTTAGGAACAAGTCAAAGTCAAATCATTTATTTCAATTAGACCAGCTAAAATGGCACTTTTGAACGTCAAACAAAATACAAAGAAGATTCTAGTTGCCCCTTCCAAAAGGTAGTTTCGTGTGGAGAAGACTGGGCAAGAAACTCCACAATTACTCTTTTAAAATAGGTTTACAATATTTTGTTTACATTAGTTAAATAATTATATGTGAAGACAATGTACTCTTAGAATAAAACTACTATACTAAAAAAGTTAGTATACATGTTCCTCACATATTTACAAATATCGAAACCGACAACAAAAGTTAAGTATTTTTTTAGTTTAATAGCGTCACTGTTCTTATTGCGTCCGTCATTTTATCTCAAAGTGTTTGAACGAAGCCATGGCGCGAACGATACAATTGAAACGACGAAATTTGCGGAAAATTTGAGAAGCTACTAATCTACATACTCTTCATGGGCGTATTCCATATATTCCATTATTCCTATAGTTATAAAATTTGTTTGGAAATATTGTTTTTTTTTAAATTATATATTTCTTAATATCTCAGGTGTCGGAACGGAGGACAAACTGCGTCAAATTATATAAAAGTAATAAATACTGTCCTTTTAAAATTGTAACTTTTTAATTATAAAATTTAATACCGAGTTCTAAGTAAATTTCTTTTTGGATTTTATTACATATAGTATAAAGCTGTCAAGAAAGCGATGACACACAGTTTCCCGCGTGTTGATCGCAGTATCGGCGACCTATATTCTTCACTACAATTACTATGGAGTGGGCGCGGGCCGAAATAGACTGTAGCCAATGTCTGAATGAACATTCTGAGTCACTAAACATAATTTTTCGAAGAATATGACATTTCTGAGGTGAGAATATTTTAATAATCCCTTTTGAGATTTCTAAATGGGTTTTGTTGATACTTTTCTACATTCTATCAGCCTGACGGGGCTAAGTCAACGATTTGTTGTTGTTCGCGAAGGCTTAATTAATGAGTTTACTTAGACATAGACGTATCATTTATTACAAGCAAAAACACGCACATATAAACACACAAAATAACAATAATCAAAGAAAACAATGAAATAAAAAATATAATGAGAGATATAAAAAAAACCCTTTTCCCATTCGGTTGTGTGCTGTGGCTGTAATAGGCCCTGGCTCAGCATTATGCTGAGGAGCAGAATGTTCCGCAGCGCTGGTCATTCTGCCAGAGATCACAGCAGCTAGTTTGCGCCTCAGCTGGTTCCACATAGCAGTGGTGCGCGGCAACAACTGCCTTAAAAACGCAGTTGTGGAAAAAACCTATATTAAGTACATTAAATAATGACTTTTTTGGTGTAGTTATAGATTTTCTAGGGAAAGATCGAACCAAACTCCAAAATATTCAAAACAAGCACATATAAACATAGTTAAAATAATATATGACCGCGTAAGTCTATCTATACGTCCATGGTGATACAAACTTCTTTAAAACTTTGAACAGTAATTGTAACTTTGTTTGATTAACGTAGTAATGAAAATGATATGGATGTAGAGGTTAGATAAAATATTTCAATTTTGTATTATTCCTCATTATTGGTTCCATACGAAATTAAAACGTCAGGTGTATTAAAAGAATGAGGAGAAATCTGCCTCGGTACCTCAGTTTTAATCAAAATAATTAAGTACTTGATTTATTACCTATACAAGAGTGACGGGAATCGAATGCCACACGCAAAGTGTCTCTCGGACACTGGTTTTTAAAGGACCACCCCGACTCTGACAGGTTAGGCTTTAACTCTCTACTCATAGTTTAGGGCTTATAGATTATTTCTTAATGTTTGAAGTGAGTATATATAAACAACTATATATATGTATATTTATATATTTTTAGTTTATTTTATTATTATTTTTTTTTATGTTCGATTAAGACTAGCTGACCCGGCAAACGTTATTTTGCCATGTATATTATTTCCAAAACATTCTTATAGTTCAATAAAAATAACTATCAATAATAAAACATAGGGGTTGATCGTAGAGGGGTGAAAATTAAGGGATGTATGTATTTTAAGGTGTATTATAAAAAAATAAAAACAAAAAATTTTGTCGAAAAAATAAAACAAGTTTTTTGGGTGGACACCCCTTACAAACATACATACATACTTACCCCACTTACACCTCACTTAGGGGTTTGAAAGATAGATAGTAGCCGATTCTCAGACTTACTGAATATGCATAAACAATTTCAGAAGAATCGGTCGAGCCGTTTGGAGGAGTATGGGGACGAACATTGTGACACGGGAATTTTATATAGAACTAGTGGACCCCACAGACGTTGTCCTGCATGATATTTAATGCGATTAGGATATTAAGCAAAGTATGAAAGTACCGACTGCAGTGTCATCTGCCGGGCTGATTTGGGTATCTAAACCATTCCCAGATCCCCTTGAACACACACAAAAAATTTCATCAAAATCGGTCCAGTCGTTTGAGAGAAGTTCAGTCACATACACACGCACACAAGAAATATATATATTAAGATAAGATAATTCTATAATTTTCAGTGTTATTTGTAATTTTATTTTTGTTGATTTGGTTATGCACTTTTTTTAGTTTTTTTCCATTCTATGGTTGCCTGGAAGATTTCGCTTATTAGCGTTGCATCCCTAATAATTTATGTTATTCGTTTTTCTAATAATGTAACGAAGTTTACATAAAGAAATATATAATTCACACTTTTAAATACAATTTAACAGTTATGTTTAATTAATTATAAGAATAAAAAAAAATATTGAGGGGACGACACACTATTCTACAATAGCTATTATGTTATATTATATATTTATTTGGTAATGTTGTGTGCGAAAGATGGCTGGAGGAAGCCAAAAATAGACATCGTGGAATTTTTACCTATGATGGACAAACAATAAACACATACATACATATATAAATACTACTTTTTATTATGTTACTGTTATTGCGCTTATCGTTTATATATTTATGGAACTAATTAAAACTACATTATTTAAATTAATGTTGTATAATGTGCAGTAGTTGATGATTAATTCAATACTCTAGGCAATTTTTTTTTATTTATGCCATTTCAAGTTAGCACTTACAAATTATTCAAGTTATTATGATGATTATTATGCTATTTTAAATCATAAAAAACAAATTAAGTTTATTTATAAACCTTACTAGAGTAATTTATTGTCTTCCGAAATTGTCATATAATATATACATTACGATGTACCTATACTAAAGTGACGAATTCAATGTATAATAATAATCTAAAACTTATAAATAAAGGGCATTCAGTACGATAATAGAATAACATTATTACCTTTATACGATAATGTAAGAAACATCAACAAATGTATTTATTCTTAACCTAACATAGTAATAATAATAATTATTATTATTCAAAAATTATAAACAGAAAATTAAAACGGATTTAAAAGTTGATTTGTTTATTGTAATGAAAAAATTACACTGCCAAAGTTTTCTTTGTTTTATTGACATACATTATTGTTGCGACAATAATGATATATTATATTAAATCTTATGAATGTCACGTCACAACACATCATACCCCTTTACACAAGTCGGATAATAAATAAACAAACATCAGTTAGCGGTTACTGGACCGCCGCCGGCGCATTACAAAAAGTCACCGAAATCCGTACAACTCAATTTTGGCACAACAACGCGGGAAATAAGGCGGAAAAAAATACATGAGAGCATTTGTTCCTGTGTAACAACGGTATAATTTTACCAAAATTTATTATTATATAACATTACATTCATCAGTTCATAATAAAACCAATCAATAATTAGGATAATTAGATCTGTTGCTGTATTCAGGGTTAAGGGTGTAGATATGTTATTGTTACCGTTCTAGATTTATCCAAGCCTTAAAAATTAAACAGACACAGATACGCACCCATTTTGCTGTTTCAAGAACTCAAAACTGTTTTACAATTATTGAATGAACTTTCTAAAACCTAAAAGTGTGTCAAAAAAATTTTTAATCTCAACCACCTACTTGCACAGTAATAAAGTTCCCTCATCGAATCGCGCGCCCCCAGATTACAGAGCACCGCCGCGGCCATGCGCCCGCGCAGCGGTGGTCCTCCCCCCTCCCACCACCCGGGAGATACCCCCCTAACGACTGCTTCATTTGCACATGCTTAAGGACCTAATTTTTCTTTATCCAGACAGTCTTTATCAAGTAAATACATAAATTATAATTATTTCAAATACGTGATAAAATTATTTAAAAAACTAAAATTTTGGAACTAATCTTAAGAGGGCGGGAACGTTTTTGATTATAAATATTGTAGTTTTTTGTAGTTCAATTTCTCCTGTCCTCTAGTACCTACAAGTTTAAAACATTAATTCAATGGACTTCTATTATGGATTTTTATAAATAAATAAATGGCCGTACAACCTTTTTAGGTCTGGGCCTCAGATTACTGAAACTGTTTCATGATCTTTTTTTAAATCTTATAGGCAAGTGATCTGGCTCCTGTTCGGGCGGGGCACTGTGTGTCGAATTATTATGGGTCTAAAACATGTCGGTTAGAACAGAAAGAAAATCCATTGGTGCACAGCCAGAGAATGAACCTACAAACTCAGGAATGAGAGTCGCACGCAGGAACAACATAATATTGAAATATAGGAAAATAGTTTAAATTGACACTCACATATCTATCTATATCATTAATACCGACTTTTAGGAAGTAGGTAACAAGTGATTTATTCCCGGAAATCGAATCTCTTTCCTCCAGCCGGAGAGACATTAGACACACCTATATTTTTGCGTAAACTTCCCAAACATTCTTGTACAAACCTGTCAAAATTACTCTCGACTTGCCGATTCCCACAGCGCATTCGTGACTCCCGACAAACGTTTGAGCGGCCAAAAAACATCAAAGAGTCTACGTGTCATTTACGGGATTAAGCACCTTTTGTCGTTAAAGTGATACCAAGTAAGCCGGTACATGGGCCTAGAGGCACGGACGAATTAATTGGGGAAAATATTTACTTGGAATAGACCTACACTAGTGTGAAAGGTACATCTGTCTGTCTGTACGGCTGTGAAGCTTAGACAAAAAAATACCCACCGGTGCTTAGAAGCTTTTTTTTATACAAGGAGGCAGAGGGCTCGCGAGAGCGTTGCCGGCCTTTTAAGAATTGGTACGCTCTTTTCTTAAAGGACCCTAAGTCGAATTGGTTCGGAAATACTTCAGTGGGCAGCTGGTTCCACAAAGTGGTGGTGCGTGGTAAAAACTACCTTGAAATACGCTCAGTTGTGGAACGGCGGACGTCGAGGTGATACGGGTGGAATTTCGTATTCTGCCTTGACGTCCGATGATGCAGGTATTAATCCGAACAACTCCTCTGAACACTCTCCATGGTAAATGCGGTAAAAGATGCAGAGTGGTCACTCTCCACGCAACGCCACAGGATCAAGCTTGGAGAGGGATTGGTCGTCGATGATTCGAGAAGCATTTGAGATGTGGTGCTATCATCGTAAGCTGGATCTAGAAGTTATCTCACGAGAAAGTTCTTAATCAAGTTGGAATGTCGAAAATGCAGATAATTAAACAACGGAAAGTTTAAATATAATGGGTAATCGGCGTGGTAGAAGGAAAAAATAATGGCTTGGCAACGTTAGGAAGTGGACGGGTATTGCAACTGCGGAAGTGTTGCATATAGCACAGGACAAGACGATTCACAAGACGGAAGACCAACCTCCAGTAATGGAGAGGCACCAAAAGAAGAAGAAAAGGTACATCTTTTGTCTGATAATCATGTAACACCAACCAGTAGTGCTACAATAGGTTTTAAATTTCGCATCCTTAAGTAATAACATACGTTAATCAAAATTTTGACTACGCTCAGTGTAGCTTAACCTATTATATCGAGCTGCTACATATGACTTAGTAAGCAGAGCAAATCGTATTTGTAAGAACCGTCTAGTCTTATACTGTACAAAATAGCGTGTACCCCAGTCCTAGCTTCGTCTAACTTCCATTCGATGCAAATTCTCACATCGAAGGCTTTGACGCGTGGTCTTGGTTACAAGATGTATTACGTATTTATTACTGAGCTAAGTAAGTAGCATAATATATTCTCAAAAAGGTTAAAGATTTTCGATCTTTTCATTACTTAAAAAATATAGGAATCAAGGGATATATGTTTTTATTTTTTAATTTTGTCTTATTTTATTTTATACTTGCTCGCAAACATCACATATGTTACAAGAAGGACAATTAGATACAGATGATAATATGTTATAGAAAGGAAAATGACATGAGAACTTTAGTTGGCGCAGCGTTAACCGGATCCATGCATCTACCTCACAATCGAATAGCCCGCAATATTGCAGCACACAACTCACGAGGGGACTCTTTGTATTGAAGAAGTCGCATCGGTCCGCCATGCATCAGCGAATAAACTCTATAAATACATAATTATGTAGGAATAAAAAATTGCAAATAACACATCAAGGTGTCTAAAATGACTCGGCTAAAGGTCTCTATGGAGTTGCTGATGTCCACCGAGTCATTTTTTCATCACAGTTTTGTTGTAAATCCGACACAATCTGTTAATAGATCCATTAAAATATGAGAAAACACATTTTCACTTATATTGTCTTGTCATATGAGCCCATAATCCAACACTGTGTAACACGTGATGTTTGAATCTCACAATCTCCCTTTTAAAGAAAACACTTTTTTACCGGATTGAAGTTATGTATTATTATAAATTTACAATTATTTTACATAATTTTAAATTTTTCCGACGTTTCGCGTGCATTACAGCGTGCGTGGTCACGGTGACCGTGTATAATACATAACTTCAGTCCGGTAAAAAAGTGTTTTCTTTAAATGTGTGTAAAGGTTATGTCGTAAGACAATACAATGTTTTCCCTTTCAACATTAATAAAAAAATAATTGAACAAAATATTATATCATTATAAAAGCGCAATGAATATTTCGTATAACCCGCTGCCGTTTTGTGGATTAGACCATTGTCTGTGTTATGTGTGGAATGTAATACTCACCTCTATAGCGTAATAAATAGCTTAGAATGGATCTCAAAGCTAAAGATGTATAGATGCAAGCCATAATGATTAGTTGAAAGTGCATGTTTGTATAAACAATAATTGATTTTCGATGTATTTAGATTTGCAATATATTATTAAACGCATTCAAAATGACTAGATATTGGTGTCACTAAGATATAGTTTTAAATAGAACTTTTACAAATTGTCCAAGGTAAATATTGGGTAAAATTAAGACCATTTTTTATTTGCGCGCCAAACGTAAATAAAACGCTGTTGGCAGTGGAGTTTTTTAATGCGATTGTCTACACAACTTCATAGAATGTTCTAAACCAAATTAATAGACAGGCTTCGTTATTTTCTCTTTGAAAATCTAACAAAAGGGTTCGGATATAGTGAAGCCCTTTCGGTAGTTGTCGAAGAAATGAAAATAAACAATAATTATTTATTATACAGATTACTTTATTATTTACTAAGACACGCTGTGATATCATTGTACGAGCCAAGGCTGTACATTTTTCTCACTCAGGCTTTCTTAGTTTTATAAGCGTGATGATTTCCTAAATCGTCACAGTTACGCCCGCGAGTACAACCAGACGTAGGCACTCTCTTCAATTGTTAGATTGCAACCATTCATTTCATAGCAATTAACATTTCATTATTTCGCTTATAATCCATTGTAGTACGCGAGTGGTTAATATAGTGTAAAAATAAAATCCTCTATTATTTAAAGCACCTCGATGACCTAGGAACCGTACAATCATAATACTTTAAACAAACGCTAGAAAATGGTGACAATTGTCTTTTTAATTAAATTATTTTGATATAATTTTAATAAATAAAGAAAAGATTTGGTGTATACTAATGATAATAAGTGATTAACAAAAACAACAACAATTAAGTATGTGTGTCATCATAGAAATTGTTTATTTAATATTTTATATTTATTTAATAAAAACTCAATGTGTGTACATTTACATAAAATTTCTTTGAAGTTAACTCGAATTTATTTGGTGACCACGATTGCTCAAAAGCACCGGAAAATTTGTGATAAACAAAAAATAAAAAGTTAAGAAGGTGATGTAATGATATCAGTCATGATTATTTATTTGCAAGTTGGCATTTTAAATTGTATTAAATCACGGACTAAATGAGAAAGTTTTGACATTTTTATATTATTATTTTTAATATGATTAAGTAATCCAATGCTTAAGTTGGACTTAGTCATTTGGAGCACATTGTAAAGCCGCCAGCGATGCACTTACAACATTTTCGATTTGTGAATATAATGCTGAGAGAGGAATTTAATGCAAATTACCTTTGGGTCGAGTTCAGACGTGTATTTGAACTAAATTAACGCCATCCCAGATTAGATAAGATAACTTGATTGCATTTTTTCAATTCCGAATATATTAAGGAATTTTAATGATTCTCAATTGAAAAAATATTTGGCGTGAAGGTATGAACAATGTTCTAAATTTGTTGTATAAAAAGTCAATTAGTGCAATAAACAGTGTTTTTACTAGTGTTTACTTAATGGTATTCTAAGCCGTTAATAATTCTTCTTTATGATTCACGCCAATTATGCAAAGAAGGAAAGAAATATTATCATAAGCACAGTGGAGCTATACCCTTGGTGTCCGTGTTCCATTTACATTTTCTAATAAATGGTTTTCCTAATAGACAAGAAGGTGATTTGCCTTCTGTGCCTGATTTTTCGTACAAAGGTCAGTTTGTCAACTCGCGATGTTTTCCTTCACGGAAGAGCGAGTGTTAAAAAATAAAATTCCATTAGTGCACAGTCAAGATTCTACACGACCACAGGGTTGAGAGGCACACGCCCAAGCCACTAGGCCAACAAAAATCAAATCTAATCAAAAGTCATTTGTTCATATAGGTATCACAATGTACACTTATGAACGTCAAAAAAGAAATATACATTAAATGATTCTAATTTTACACTTACTGCCAGTACTCAAATCAAGGGCGAACGGAAGAGAAGAACTTGCAATAAACTCTTCGCCACTCTTTTAATTCGCCAATTTCTTTGTTTTAAACAATGTTTGTTAGGAGCTGCAACCATTACACCATGTTCCATACAACTAAAGCATAGTTCAACTTTTTAACCGAATTTCTTTCGTAATGTTAATTGTGTAACCCTTATTCCCATGAAATATAGGATATTGTAACTCAGATGTTAGACAGTAATTAAGAATTTATTTTAATTTTATTTCGCGTGACACATCCTTAATTGTTACGCAAGTTTGACGAGCGTCTCCTTGAAAAGTCGAAATTCAGCCTGATTTAGTTTTAATGCATTATGTTATCAATCCGTAACCCAATTTATTCACGGCACTGCACTTTAATTTCACATGCCCGCATACAAAGCGTCGCCTGCATTAATATATTTTTAAATGATAATTTAAATGTTAATTCGTGAAATGTTCCATGTGTCGCACAACATTCGTGACCATTTGTTAATATTCAATGGAATCAGTGGCATTAACACTTAGAGTAAAAGATATCTCATACCGCTGTCAATAAAAAGTCAATTTGTTTCTCGATGTATAGGAAATATACGTGACATAACCAAATCAATCTCACCGCTTTAAGTACGCTTTCTTTTAACCACAGCGTATACACAATTTGTGAGCAGTGTTGGCCTAGTGGCTTCAGCGTGCGACTCTCATTCCTGAGATCTTATGGTTCGATGGCTCGTTATGGCTGTGCACCAATGGACTATCTTTCTATGTGCGCATTTACCATTCACTCGAGCGGTGAAGGGAAACATCGTAAGGAAATGTCTTGGACCCAAAAAGTCGACGGCGTGTGTCAGGCACAGGAGGCAGATCACCTACTTGCCTATTAGATTGAAAAAAATGATTATGAGACAGATTAAGAAATCTGAGGACCTAATGAGGTTGTAGCGCCACTGATTTGTTTATTTTTATATACAATTTGAAAGAGATAAAAAACCTTCGTTTAAAACAGAGTAAATTATTTATGTTTAATGGAACACCAGGTCAACGAGCAGGTGAGTGACTTTAATAAAGTGCTAACAGCCGCCCATAGCACCCGCAACGCCTTTTAAACCTCTAAAAAAAACTCATATAGTGAATAAGCTCTCTAGGCATCACCAAATACAATATACTGCCACCTATAATACGCAATCCTAAGTAGTAAATTGAAAAACAAGATCTTTGATGGTCCACAATAGCAAGAAACATCTTCGAAAACATTTGACAGAGTCGGTGTCATATAAGTACAGGTTCTACTCTACATTACAGGTATTGCGAGTCACAAAGCGCTCTGGCGACATAAATAAACATAAAATAAACTATGCAAAACGGGAGAAGCGTCCTCCGATGGATTAAGCTTGCGGAATCTGAGTTCCCACGCCGAGCTGTTAGTGGACACCGCTTAAGTTACAGGTTTACGCGTGTTAAGAAAGTTTACACTCGCCCTAGCAAATTCTCTTGACCAATTCTTCTTCTTCAGTCCTAGTCTTCATCTTTTAGGTCACGTTAGTGGCGCCGCAAGTGGTCCAGCAAGTAGGAAACCGAGGTCTGGTGCCGTGGTGCCAGTCACGTTGAGTTTTCCTATACTTTCTGGATCTCTGCGTGTTACTTGTCGAAATAAAGGATGTCAGGATGCGTTGGTAGCAAAATGTTGAAAGATTTTTTACCTGTAACCGTCTTAGTAATGTTTGTTGCCTTCGCTGTTCAAGGAATCCTATGCATTCGCCTCCTACACATTTCCAGAGCATCTATTTTTCTCCTTTCAGTTGTCTGTTTTGACCAGGATTCAGCTCTATAGAGGAAAATCGGAAATGCCACAGCCTAAACCAATTTCCTCTTTGTTTTAAAATTCCGATTGGTCCGAAACATTTCTGTTTAGTAAATTATAAAATAGTATTTCTGCTAATTTAGAGAACTGTTGTGATGATCAAACAATACACTAAACAAGTGTTAGGAACATAAGGAAGTGTAATTATTATGACATCTGATTAGGTGTTCCAAATCTTGATCTGTAAGACAAAATACTTTGTGACAGTCGTAACTACTGTACAAATTTATGAGAATCAGGTTAGTTATTATTCGTATGATTATTTAAACAATGTAATATGTTTCGGTTTTGTATATTGTTTAAGTATTTTCTTTTATAATATGTATATCTGTAGCTATAAGATTACTTATAAATATATAAATTAGCTCACGTATTGTATGTTGACAATTTTCTTGCCTATTTGATTGGCGTTAGCGCGTCAGTTACGCCTGTACTAAAATACACTTTGTCTATTGTCATAGATGGCTATTGTAGATTCTAGATTTTGTACCGCTCACAACAATTTTAGTAAAGTGTAAATTTAATATTAAACGATCCCGTGATACATTACACTAAATCTAACTGCTACATCTCATGCTTTACACCATTAAATCGCTGTCAGCGAGGCCACACTGACCGCGTACGCACACAAGTGTAAATTGTCCGGGCGAGCGACACCGCACAATAGCGCTGGGTGGTCGCGCTGATTCCAAGTTTGCCCAATTTGACGACTTTACGAGCATTCGCATATCGTGGGAAACGCAATAACGTATCGGATACTAGTACTCGCTGTAAAACCTTAACAGTGCATAAGCCTCGTTCACACTGCACTACTGTTGAACTAAGCAATCAAGTCGTTTTCAGTATAGATAAACATAAATCAATCAGTGGCACTACAACCTTCTTTAGGTTTGCACCTCAGATTTATCTATCTGTTTCATTATCATTTGTCAATCTAATAGGCAAGTCGTGATCAGCCTCCTGTGCCTGACAACTTTTTTGAGTCTAAGGCAAGGCGGTTTCCTCACGATGTTTTCCTTCATCGTTGGAGTGAATGTTCAAATGCGCACATAAAAAGAAAGTCCATTGGTACTTAGCCGGTCATCGAAAGCTGAAGCCACTAGGCCAACACGGCTTATTTAATTTCAGTTAAAATAAATACTTAAAAAGCCAGTAAGCGGTTAAGGCAGGTTTTGCCACTACTATATGGAACCAGCTGCCCACTGAAGATTTCCGAATCAATTCGACTTAAGGTCCTTCTTCGTCCCAATTCTTTAAAGGTCGGCAACATACTCGCGAGCCCTCTGGCAATGAGAGTACTAAACATAAGATGAGCCTCCTGCCCGTTTGCCCCCTGTTTTATAGAAAAAATCCATATACAGATACTATTTTTACTTTCGTGACGTTGACTATGGGCCTTAGTGTGAATGAATGAAGGTAGCCAATAAAGCTTCTAAAATATATTTCTTGCTTCAATTTATGTTATTGAGGAATATTATAAGTCTTGAAAATGAATTAATTTAAAACGAATTATAGATATATCCAACAAATAACCTTTAAAATGTCGCTAACCACTGTACTACCGAAAATCAATTTAAGAATCTCAGACAGACCTTCCCCACGTTTTGTATCACTATAAAATGTTGCTTAGTAAAGACGTATTGGTTTGCAGAAATTGTGCTATATAGACAATGGAAGAGGACCAATACATTTTTATAAGCTGGTTTTGGAACTTGAATAAACAAAACTTATCCAGTAATTTTCTAAACACGTATGGAAAGCTATTAAACGTATAAGGATTACTTTTTTTTATGTAATAGGAGGCAAACGGGCAGGAGGCTCACCTGATGTTAAGTGATACCGCCGCCCATGGACACTCACAATGCCAGAAGGCTCGCAAGTGCGTTGCCGGCCTTTCAAGAACTGGTACGCTCTTTTCTTGAAGGACCCTAAGTCGAATTGGTTCGGAAATACTTCTGTGGGCAGCTGGTTCCACATAGTGGTGGTGCGCGGCAAAAACTGCCTTAGAAAACGCTCTGTTGTGGAACGACGGACATCGAGGTGATACGGATGGTATTTTGTATTTTGCCTTGACGTCCGATGATGAAACTCAGCTGCAGGTATTAGACTTTATTTATTCAAATTTAATGGAATGTACAAGGCCTATTCATTATACACATTTGCTTAATAAATTCTTGTTTTGAAGTCTCGTATAATGCTCTTTTTTGCTCATTTCTTATGGCAAAATGTGTTTAAAAACAATGCTCTATTTACGTACTTAAATGCGTAAATATATTAAATACTTCAATATACAATGATAACAAGATAAATAAAATTTACTAACTAAAAGCTTTGTAGTCGGCTAGCGGTATCTCACGAGTGGCAAAGGTGATATTTCCGACACGTTTTACGTAACTCTCTAAAAAAATACGAGCTCCTTCAACTAATCATACAAGGCAAGTCAGGTAGAAGGAGACCTGGGCGCAGACGCACGTCCTGGTTGAAAAACTTAAGACAATGGTTTGGACAAAGCACCAAGTCATTGATTAGAAGCGCGGCATCCAAAATTAAACTATCCATGATGATCGCCAACCTTTGCAAGGAGATGGCACTATAAGACGAAGGCAAAGGTGATCTCTAGTTTCTCATATGGATCAGAGTAAGAAGGTAAACGCATTTAATAAATCTGTATTTTCTTTGAAACTGACGCATCCAGAACCATAGCAACCTTGTGAAGTCCAGACGGCGCCGAAGGAGCGGCGTCTGCTCGGCTAACGCTCACCGCCGAGAGGCGAGGGGCATATTGTTAATAGTACTTTACCAGTACGGATTTTTATGAGTACTTACTTACGCGTACTAGCTACTACTACGTACTATTAGCGTTAAAAACACAATTTTGTATAAAGTCCGTAAGACCTCAGCAATACAGTTTTGAGCTTAAATCTTAAAGCTAAAATTCTTTCAAATCTTTGTTTTTAATTTATTTTATTATTATTTATTACTTAAGATGTCATGTGGAACATGGTGTAATGGTTGCAGCTCCTTACAAATGTTGTGTAAAACAAAAAAACTTGGCGATTAAAAAGAGTGGCGGAGAGTTTATTGCCAGTTCTTCTCTTCCGTTTTGCGCCCTGGATTTGAGAACTGGCAGTAAATATAAAATTAGAATCATTTAATGTATATTTATTTTTTGACGTTCATAAGTGTACATTGTGTTACCTATGATTTTTGACTTTCACTTATCCAATACTGTATATATAATTAACTCATTTGAGAGTTATAATGTAAGTAAATATAAAAATCCAGACGGCGCGGGTGGTTAATATATAAAAACTTTATACCTATAAGCTATATTTTTGAAGTGGTTATATAGTGGACTGTATTTTTTTTCTTATTGATACCTAATATGATTGCTCAATAATGGACAATGGGAAAAGAAAGAAAGGATGTCGGCACAGTACCTTGAACCTCGTGGCTTCTTCTAGTGGCTTCTTTCCTTTGTTGTACACCAATGAACAATCACTTTCACAAATTATACTTAATCAAGTTAAAGTTAATTGAATTTAAGTATAGTTAAAGTTTATAATAAAAAATTAAATGTTTAAAAGAAAAAGGAAGCGTTGCGAGCGTGCGGCGAATAATCAACCATATCGCGGGTCATCAAAATTGTCACTAATTAATTCTTATTAGAGACTCATCGTCGTGCGCGCCACCTATAGCCCGTTCCGGAACTAGTACCGTCATAGGATTGGGACATAAAATAGGTGGGTGATGAGACATGCGTCTAGGAGCTATTAGGATGGGTATATGTATTGAGCAACCATTATTTAAAATCAAAATTATTATAAAAATAACAATCCGGCGCAACCATTCCCCGGGTTTGAAGGGTTGCCTTCAAGAAAAAACTAGAAAGTAAATGAATAGCGATATGAAAAGCGATCTAAAGAAAAGTTTATTAAAGTAACTAACTTAACTAACGACTTATACAAATGTAAACTAACTAACCTAACCAATGACCTATACAAATGTAACTATTCGCTAGGTAGGGGACAGAGACGTACTACAGGACGTAGATAGGTACCTGACGCCGTGCGAACGCGGACCACACGTATAACACCGTTTGAACCAGGGAAAACTTCCTCCACTATTCCTAACGGCCAGTGGAGCGGCGGTGCATTGTCAACAATAACTATTACAACATCGCCGTTAGAAATTGGCTTAGCTGGCGTGTTCCACTTGTTCCGCATTTGCAATGTATGAAGGTAATCAGACTTCCAGCGCTTCCAAAAGGACTGCACTAGCTTGTCAACTAACTCATGACGCGAAAGCAAATGTAATCTATCTTCTTCGATTTCTCTAGCTGGTAGATACTTTAGCGGTGTTAAGTTTAAAAAGTGAGCGGGTGTTAACGCGAGAGGTTCCGATGGATCATTGGATAGCGTGCGACACAGTGGCCGCGAGTTCATCACTGCCTCGATCTGTGCAAGTACAGTGCTGAACTCCTCGAAAGTTAGAATTTGATCACCTATCACCCGGTATAAATGAGCTTTAAGGCTTTTAATATTGGTCTCCCAATTGCCACCAAAATGACTAGCAGCAGGAGTATTTAATGACCAATCAATGCGAGTTTCAGCTAATACGTGACCAAACTCAGAGTTAAAGTGTTTTGAAACTAAGAAGTCGTGTAACTCCGAAAGCGTGCGCTTTGCGCCTACGTAATTAGTGCCGTTATCTGAGTACACGCGAGCCACGGGACCACGGCGTGATAGAAAACGCTTAAAAGCTCCAAGGAAGCTAGCTGTGCTTAAATCACCTGCAACTTCTATGTGAACAGCGCGGGTGGTTAAGCACAAAATAAAAAATAAAATAAAATAAAATATGTTTATTATGGAACATAAGATACATGTATCACTTATTCCACGTCATTAAATTTGAAGGCATCCCTACTCATCGGCAAAGAAGACAGAGGGTGTAGGCCGAGAGAAAAAGCCGGCGTAAAAAACTCTCGGTACTCTTTTAAAACAGCAAATCATCAAACAACACTTATTTAAAACAAATATCGCAAATTGATTAGAAGTAGCCTGTCTAGCACTAGTCCCAGGCCCTTTTATCAACTAGATAATCGTTGACTTTATAGTAAGCCTTTTTACACAGCTTTTCTTTAATACATTTCTTAAATTTATTGAAAGGCAGTGATAAAAGAGCCTCTGGGATTTTATTAAAGAAGAGTATCCCTTTCCCCAAAAAAAAGAATTACTAACTTTAGATAGTCTAGTACGGGGAAATTGCAGCCTGCGTTTGTTCCGTGTATTAACATTGTGCGTATGTTCTATTCTAGTAAACTTATCACTATTTTTGTATACATACATAATATTTTCATAAATATATTGCGAGGGAAAGGTAAGTATATTAATTTCCTTGAATTTATCTCTAAGAGATTCCCTACATTTTAAATTATAGATTGCACGAATAGCCCTCTTCTGCAGGATGAAAATAGTTTCGACATCAGCAGCATGACCCCATAATAATAAGCCATAAGTCATTAAGCTATGAAAGTAACTAAAATAAACAAGTCTAGCTGTATCGACATCAGTTAGTGAGCGAATTTTTTTAACCGCGTAGGCTGCAGAACTAAGTCTCTTCGCCAATCCGTTAATATGAGGGGACCACTGAAGTTTTGAATCCATGGTGATTCCGAGAAATACAGTTGTATCATCCAGATTCAATTCCTCACCGTTTATAATTGGTCTAGTATCCATAACCCTTGCATTTTTTGCACAAAATTTAATGCATTTTGTCTTTTTTGCATTAAGTAAAAGGTTATTCATACTAAACCAATGGACAATCGAAGACAGAGCATTGTTCACATCGTCAAAATTTGTTATTTGTCGTTTGATTTTAAAAATCAAGGACGTGTCATCAGCAAACAAAACTATCTGATGTTTTCTCTCTACCATGAAAGGTAGATCATTTATATAAACAAGAAAGAGGAAAGGGCCAAGAATTGAGCCCTGTGGTACCCCATATCTACTGCCGACCCAGAGGACCTCTTACCATTCACTTCAACCTTCTGAGTTCTTCCGTGTAAATAGGAAGTCAGAAGATTCAGTGCGGTATTCTTGATGCCATAGTGGCGGAGTTTCCCGATTAAGGTCTCGTGTTGGACACAATCAAATGCTTTGGATAAGTCGCAGAAAACACCTAAAGCGTCATACGACTCCTCCCAAGCCTTAACTATATATCTATATAACTCAACACCGGCATCGGCTGTCGAGCGACCCTTGGTAAAACCGAACTGATTATTATGTAATAATTTGTTTACGTTAAAATGACTTACCAGTTGATTTAATATAATTTTTTCAAATATTTTACTACAAGTAGGTAGTACGGAAATTGGTCTAAAGTTACTGGGGTCGGACATACTACCTGCTTTAAATAAAGGAATAACTTTACTATGTTTCATTAGATCGGGAAACTCGCCACTTTTAATACAATTGTTGAAAATTATAGCTAGATGGGGAGCAATTACATCAATTATGCTACTAATTATTTTTACAGAAATACCCCAAAGATCGGTAGTGTTCTTAATATCTATGGTTCTAAATATCCTCACTATATCGTCGGCACCAATGGGTCGGAATGAAAAACTGACCTTGCACTCGTTTACATTATCTTTGAGCAGCGATTCGGCGAGGGCGGGAGATGATTGAAGAGACTTAGTAGTCGAAATTGGAATGTCAGAAAAATACTTATCAAAAACAATCGCTATCTCTTCGTTAGATTTGATTATAGTGTTATCGACACATAGTTCGATGTCTTGATTGCGATCCCTGACTCTTCCAGTTTCACTATCAATTATCTTCCAAGTCATTTTAGTTTTATTGGTACTATTTTTAATCTTGTTTTTGATATTTAAGGACTTGGCCGCGTAACAAACTTTCTTAAATAATTTCGAATAATTTCGAACATAAAGAATAAATTCTTCATTATGATTGTATGACTTTTCAGCGTAAAGGTCATACAACCGTTGTCTACTTTTATAAATTCCCGCTGTCGCCCAATCACTAAACGATTTACACTGCGAATGAGAGACTTTCTTTGGGGTAAAGATGGTGTTGAACTCTTTATTAATACAATCACTTAGATTGTTGTATTGTGTATCAACGGTAGTACCTACCGGTAATAAAGGTAGGCGTTTACCTATATTATGTCTAAATCTCACCATTCGCTTTTTATTCACTGGAACAAACACACTGCTCTTATTTACTTGTTTCACCACTTTACATTTTAGCGCCACTAACTGTCCACAATGATCTGAGCTAAGATCAGTTGTAATTGAGGTTTGCATTGCCTCTGCATCTGTAAATACATTATCTATACATGTAGCAGTGGAGCTTGTAATTCTAGTGGGCTCAAGAAACAAGTTAACAAGATTGTAAGATTTTAATAACAGATTGAATTTTTTACTAATGGAGGTATTTTCTAATAAATTTATATTGAAGTCACCACATACAATAATATACTTATTGTTCTTAAAACTAACTTTACACAAAATTTCCTCCAACTTTTCTTCAAAAAAATCGTAAGATGCACTTGGTGGTCTGTAAACACTTAAAATAATGCAATTCTCAATCTCTATACAGGCTACTTCCAAAGAGTGTTCTACAGACAGACACACGATGTCATTACGCTCTTTATACTTTAAATTTTTATTAACAATAATCAAAGAGCCCCCATGAATCGCCGACAATCTGCAAAACGAACTTGCAACTTGGTGCTGATCAAAGTTAAAGATGATTTGGCATTCTCTAAGCCAATGTTCGGTAATGCATAGGACATCAATTTTACTTGATTTTAAAAACAACTCCAATTCTAATTCTTTGCCCAACATACCTTGCATGTTTTGATGCATCAAGTTTAAACAGTTGTTGTTAGTAATATAACATGTTTGTGTTGAGCTGAGTTGTACTAAATTATTGCTAGAGTTTGCCTCTATTGTCACACTATCTAATTTAAATTATTTATACTTAATGAAGTGCTACTGCAAGTATCACTACATTCACTTAAGCTAAGCTGCTCAATAGAAGCAGTTGTCTGAAAAGCTAGCTGCTCAATAGAAGCAGTTGTCTGAAAAGCTAAATGTTTAGCTTTAGTTGTAAATAAAAAGTAAGATAGCATAGTAGCTATCTGTTGTAAATAATAATTAGGTAGGCGGAACCTATCCTTTGTCAATACATACTTATTTTTAAATATACAATTTATGTCCATTAAATTAGGTAGTGTACCTAAGCCACAATTTAATTGTATATTGTTAGTAGTTAACGTATTGTGCAACAACATGTTTAACTTATATCTAATTTTATTTTCCTTTGGTGCACCTTTGATGTAAGGAAATGTATGCAAGACAATATTCTCTACATTAAGTGATTTTAATTTATCAATGAATGACAACAATTCATTTTGTCCTACATTTCCCCTTCTCCCAAAAAGCAGTATTAAAGTTGTGTTATTTGTGTAATTTCCACACAAGACTTTGTTGAAAATGGTTACAGGGGTGGCTCCGGGCATACAATGATTTGTTACAATTTTGCCGGAGGACTGATATAATTTAGTACCAATATTTTTCCCTATATCATCACTAAATAACAGAATTTCACTTTTATTTACACTAACTTTTTCTATGAAACTGTCACTCTGCACACTGGGCTCACATGATAACAATGGAGGCTCCGCATTTGTCCCATTAAAACCACACTGGCAATTGTTGGTCAATGACAAGAAGCGTTGTTCATTGTATTGAGACAGTAGCAGAACCTCATCCATGGCCAATATGTGCTCCCCTATTTGTTGCTGGGCACAACTATATTTATCTGTCATATCTTCAAGAGAATTATGAAGACTTGTAATCCTAGAATTTAATGTGAGAATGTCAGTTTCATATTTATTCTTTGCTGATTCAACCTCACTTGAAAATATTTTACATTGATTTAAACAATTTTTATATTTTTTTTGATAGGTTTATATGGTTTTTGTAAATTTTATTTCCATTTATTAATTTTTTAGTTTTTTTGATGAATTTTTGCAATTTAATATATTTCTTTAATTTGTTTTTGCTGTTACAATTGAATTGAGTTGATGTATGTGACACAGAGTCATCACCTGTCAAGTCAATTGTTGCAGTGGACCTAATACAGTCTTTACCTAGATTTGAGATGACCAGTTCTTCATACAGACTTTGTGTATGAGAAGACTCTAATTTGTTAATATTTAATTTAAGCTGTTCAATTGTTTCATAGGCACAAGAGAGTTGAGACCGTAGCTCCGACATGGTTTTTAAATTGTCCTCATATTCAATGGCACAGCGGTCAAAGTTGCCTGTTTGTCTTTTAAGACGGTCTCTTTCCTCCTGTGCCTCCAAGCAAAGATTGTGAAGCTGTGTCATCTCAGTTTTCAGTAAAGTATTTCTATTAATTACCTTCAACGTCTCGATTTCGTTGTCATTCCTTTCAACAATTAATTGTTCACACTGCTCCTTGTACTTTTTCAGTTCTTGGAGCGCGAGTTGGAGTTGGCTTTCCAACTGGCGACTCTTAGCACTACGAGTAGTCATTGTTTATGATTTAAATTACTTGACTTAACAAAGATTGTTAAAGATAGAATAGGTACCTACACAGGGGCAGTGTGAATGTGAGCTCGCGAGATTATTAGTATTGTAATAAATACTTATTTGTTTCAATTTACTTATTTACACTATTTATTCGTATTGAAAAAGAATACAAATTACCGAATTTGGATGACAACGATTCGAATTAAGTACGTTACCTAGTACACAGCTGTTACTGACACCGTTTATTACACTTTATAATCACTATATCACTGTAATATTTTGCAACAATATACTTAATACACTAAGTTATGTATAAATAAGAGATAAATAACAAGTAATATCAATAAAAAACACTTAAAAATAATTAAAATTAGTATTTTGGGAGAAGTCGTGTATTGACAGTTCGCACACCAAAAAAAAAAAAAAAAAAAAAAAAAAGAAAAACACATACGTATGCCTTGAACGATCGAATTCCGCGTCCACGCGAACTACTCACTTTAAAGGGACCCGCGTAATCAGTGCCAGTATGTACGAAGGGTTTAGCGACTGGTGTAACTCGGCAGGAGCGATGATCGGCCATTTCAGGAAAATTTGGTTTAGCGCGGAGTCGAAAACAGGGTAAACATTTGTGAACCCGGCTTCGAATTAAATTTCGAGCGGACAAAATCCAATATTTTTGTCGCAGTATGGACATCAATAGCTCCGGACCTGCATGGCAATTCAATTTGTGATAGTAATCCACTATAAGGTTCAAAATATGACCTTTCCGAGGAAGTATGAGTGGGTGCTTACTATCAAATTTTATATCGGCGTTACTCAACCGTCCTCCGACTCTAAGAAGTTTGTTCTGACAGAATGGCTTGAGGCGCTGAAAAGCAGGGGTACATCGCTTGCCTGTACGTAAGCTAGCGATTTCGTTGAAGAAGTGGGACCGTTGAAGGTCACTCAGTATTAAATTCTCAGCGTAATCTAAATCCGCTGCGATTATAGTACTACGCCGAGGCAATAATTTAACAAAACGACAGATATAAACGACAATGCGTAAAAGCTTTGACCAAGATGAAAAACGATTTGCAAGCGTAATTAAAAAACTTTTCTCAACCTTTTCACAATCTTCAGCAGTGAAAAGAGTTACATGCTTCTTTACTTCTGGAGGCTGAGACACAGTAGATGGATTAAAATCCGTAACAGGCCAAAAACTTGGATCTGATAGAATCCATTGAGGACCGCAGAACCAAAGCGGATGATCAATGATTTGTGCGGGACTAAGGCCACGAGATAAACAATCAGCGGGGTTTTCATGGCCAGCGATGTGATAAAATGTTTGCGGTGGAAATTCATTCTGAATCTTAGAGACTCTATTAGCAACGAAAGTATCCCAACGATGGGGCGAAGAATGCACCCAACAAAGAGCTACAGTCGAGTCTGAGAATGCGAAAACACGATCTATATTAATGCGATTGTTACAAGCATTAATTACATTAGCAATTAAGTTGCTTAGGACTAATATTGCACAAAGCTCGAGACGTGCTAGCGAAACCACCTTACGAGGTGACACTTTAGATTTAGCGCTTATCAGACTAAATGAGTTTTTGCGAAGACCTTGACTGTCTCTTACATGAAAGTACACAACTCCTCCGTAGGCCCTTTCACTTGCGTTCGCGAAGCCCACAACGGTTACAACATCACCGGTCGCGATGCCAACATGTCGTGGAATTTTAATTTTTCCAAGAAGAGGAAGTTCCTCCTTAAAACGGGACCACTGTTGAATGATGTGGTCGGGTGGTATATCATCCCAATCACATTCACACAACCAAAGTTGTTTTATGAGAAGTTTTGCGTATAAGACCACTGGTGCAACAAATCCCATGACGTCCCATATCCTAGCGACACACGACAGAATAGTACGCTTTGTACATGATTCAGCGGTTGTACAGATTTTAAGACTAAAATTATCTGTTGCGGGTGACCAGCATAGTCCTAGTACCTTATGCGAATCAGAGTCATCAAACTCCTTTACAGCAGAGAGACGATGCGACGGCGTAATAGAATCCAAGACTCTTTGTGAATTGCTTGTCCATTTAACAAGATCAAATTGTCCGGCTTTCATCAAAGCGATTACTTCCGCAGCGGTGGAAATAGCCTCATCTTCGTTGTCAATGCTGTAGACAAAATCATCCATATACAAACCAGTGTTGACTGTTTGCTGTGCTCGCGGATAAGAAGCACCTTCATCCAAAACTAGTTGCTTTATGGTACGAAGAGCGTGAAACGGGCTAGACTTCAGTCCGAAACAAACGCGGTTAAATTCATAAACCTTCAAGGGTTCTTGCGGCGAAAAGCGATACAGAATGCGTTGGAGCCTTCGGTCACATGGCCGAACTCCAATGCAAAGAAACATTTGACGAATGTCAGCGGAGAGAGCGATACGAAATAAGCGAAAATTAACAATAATATGAAATAAGTTTCCTTGCAGATTTTGCCCATTATATAAAATGTCATTAAGCGAGATTTGGGAACTGGACTTTGAACTACCGTCCAGGACGATGCGTAATTTAGAAGTAAGTTTATCTTCTCTTATTATACCATGGTGAGGTATTGTATATGAGGGTAAATTCCGAGTTTCTTCAGTGTCTAGAGGAGCGGGAGAAATATAACCCTTATTTAAATATTCACTAATCACGTTATCATACGCCTCCTTTAATTTAGGTGATGCCTGCATTTTACGTTCTAAACAAAGAAAGCGATTTTTAGATTTCTTAAACGAATCACCTAATGAAAATACATCCCCTTTAAATGGAAGCGCGACCATGTATCGACCATCCGTATTACGGGTAGTCGTGCTGCTATAGATATCTTCACACGCCTTATCATCTGGACTCAATAGTTGCGGGACGCTTACTTCTTCTATCTGCCAGAATTTACGTACAGCAGCGTCAAGCGGGTCTGTAGCACAACAATATGAGACAGACGCGTGATCATCAACTAGAGCAGGAGCAGAGCCAACAATAACATAACCTAACACGGTCTCTAAAGCGAGCGGTGAGAGACAATCAGACTGACCTTGAACTTTACGAGATAAGAGAAGGTGAGGAAAGATTGATGCTCCAATCAATAAATCAATATCTCCAGGGGCAGCGTAGGTATCGTCAGCTAAAGGTAAATTATTAAAATTGATCAACGACGAAATGTCCACAGACACAGTGGGCAAGCGCTCCGTGACCTTGTCGACTACGAGCGAGTCCATGCTAAAACACACACTGAGATCAAAGCGGGAAAAGAATTTCACCGAAACCGAACTTAGAATTGGCTTAGTAGTGCCTCCAATCCCTTTAACCACTGAACATGAGGGTTTCTGGTTTGTCTCTAAACCCAACCGCTGGCATAAGCTGCGACTGGCGAAATTACTTTGCGAGGCACTGTCCAATAAAGCGCGAACATTATGTTCCCTACCTTGCGTATCGAAAACAACAACGCGTGCGGTAGCGAGTAACACCGTAGTAGGTGTGCGGGAAGCATTACAATTAGATAAGGAACACAATGTGACGTCATGGGGTTGCGTGGGTATCACCGAAGTTCGCCCTTTATTAGCGGTACTACTGTCAACCGAAGTGCTGGCAGTGGCAAGGCGCACAGTGGAAGCGGCATTGCGCAGCGTGGCAGCAGGTAAAGTGCGTGAAGTACTGTCACCAGACGTGGTGCCCGTGGCTGCGGCGCTGTTATTGTTATCAAAGTGTAGCATGGTGTGATGTAAATTATTACACCGGCGGCAGCGTGAAGAAGAGTTACAGGCAGTTAATCGGTGCTTCCCTAAGCAGTTCACGCACAGATTATTCGCCTTAACAAATTTAAAACGATCGTTAGCGGTCCTGTTATGAAAAGTTGAGCATGTATACAAATGTTCGTGTCGCGTATTACATAGGGAACACACCGGCTGCGTAGGTGCAGTCGCCGTATTTAGGTATGTATGCGTTGGTTTTGAAATTTTACTTGTCGTATCTTTATCAGTTTTATTTGTACTACAGCTGTACAGTGAAACTAAACGCGTGACGCAGCCGTAAAGCCGCTCGAATGCAATTAAACTTTTAAATTCCGGAGTCGCCTTAGGATTTAAAAATAACAAGCGATTATTATAATCATCTAAGATTTTAATAAAGTCTGAGCGTAACGTTTCAATATTACTACTCGCGTCGAGAAAGTTTTCCCTCATCAAAGGGTCACAATCCGCATCTTTAGATAGGTCAAATACCTCTTGTAAATAAATGAATATTGTATTCCGTTTTTGTTCTAATAATACGAGTTGTATATCTAATGCTAGATCTGAAGATTCCGAAAGCTTATCACTCTTCGGCATTTTGAATTTAAAATAGCGGTAAAATTATAGTTATTCAATATAATAGAATAGAAAAGCAATTAAGAATAATTAGGTATAAAGTTTACTGAAGTGCAAATATGTTGCAGTGACCGACAAACTATGCCAAGGTCACGCGTACGTTTAACAAAGCGATGCAAGTAATGATCGAAATGTTATAAGCATAACATTACAATTGCTTAGCTAAATTATTATACTAAGCGAAAATAAGCGGAGCGTAGGTAAAAACTATAAGCTAAGAAATATATCTCGGCTCGTTTGGACCAACTTTTATGACGGCGCGGGTGGTTAATATATAAAAACTTTATACCTATAAGCTATATTTTTGAAGTGGTTATATAGTGGACTGTATTTTTTTTCTTATTGATACCTAATATGATTGCTCAATAATGGACAATGGGAAAAGAAAGAAAGGATGTCGGCACAGTACCTTGAACCTCGTGGCTTCTTCTAGTGGCTTCTTTCCTTTGTTGTACACCAATGAACAATCACTTTCACAAATTATACTTAATCAAGTTAAAGTTAATTGAATTTAAGTATAGTTAAAGTTTATAATAAAAAATTAAATGTTTAAAAGAAAAAGGAAGCGTTGCGAGCGTGCGGCGAATAATCAACCATATCGCGGGTCATCAAAATTGTCACTAATTAATTCTTATTAGAGACTCATCGTCGTGCGCGCCACCTATAGCCCGTTCCGGAACTAGTACCGTCATAGGATTGGGACATAAAATAGGTGGGTGATGAGACATGCGTCTAGGAGCTATTAGGATGGGTATATGTATTGAGCAACCATTATTTAAAATCAAAATTATTATAAAAATAACAATCCGGCGCAACCAAATCCAGACAAACATTAATGCAGACTATTTACCGGTACGCACTATATGTTATGATTTTCCTTATGAATATTGAAGTCACAATTTTATATAACATATAACTATGTGTTGAATTAGAAATTCTTCAATTGTCGTTAGCAATCACATGTTGATTTAAAAATTTACAAAGTTCATATCGTTAATGTTGTCAGTTTTGATTGATAAGTTTCTATAATCAACTTGAGAGGAAGTCCTGGTCTCAATAAATATCCCAAACAATGGTTCTCATAAACAAAGGGCGAGTGAAAGCGGTCTACCCTCTATTTTGTTATCGCTTTTGCCATCTACCCTCAGCAACGGAGCGTAGCGTGCCAAATACTGCAACTTTTAAATTCAGTTTTAATAATGACCTTAAATGCAATTTAGCATTCTCAATATTATTATATTAAAATTTTATAAGCTTCAAATATTTTATAACAAATATAATTGATTTGTATCATTTTAGATCTGTTTTCGACTTGTTTGATGTACCAACAAAATAACAACACATAAATTAGTAGAATATGTATATTGAAAAGCGACTATGGCACTTCGCTATTTACCTACCCCTAAAAAATTAAATTAATTCTTAAAAAAGCGGCAGCGCACTCGCGAGCCCACCAAGCTAATTAAGTGTGTCTATGGGCGGCGGTATCACTTTACATATAGTGACCCTCCCGTCCGTTTGCGCTCTTGTATAAAAAAAGCGTGTTGGTTTTCTTGAATTTTCCTTTTTTTTTGAATTCGCTGTCTTGAATAGAACGAATTTCCATATAAATTAACCCCTTTAAAAAAAAAAGAACTGGATTGGATCTGTCGAATTGCACTCTTTTAACTGTACTGTTTTGTCTCTTTCTGTGGTATTACTTGTACGATCAGATAAAATGAGACGGATGAATACTTTAGCTAAAACAGTGCAATTAGGCTGATTTACTTTTAATCGGTGTTTTTACAGTGAGTGTAATCTTCGCAACCCCAAAATGTGTTTTTTGTGATTTATTTATGAACAATTTCTAAAGTATAGGAATATATAAATTGGTACATTACACTTTTGTGACATTTTAAATTTCGTATTTATATTTTATTAACAGTTAACACATGTATTTGTTGACGATTACATCAAATTGCAACACACTATACGTTCCTCATTATACTCTGTGACCAAAGACACAATTCAAAGCGCTGGTCCTTTGAAGAGGCATAATTTGTATAATTTCCTACAGACGGAGTGAAACATTTTACTTTCGCGGTATCAAGATGGCCGTTCCGCCCAATGCCTTCGGTTCTACGAGAACTCTTTTGTAATTAGTCCGTCTGCGGGCGAACTCCCCGATGCGTAACGAGAGGTCGCTTTAGGCTGTTCAAATGCCAAAAGTATTTTTTATACAAAGTTTAATAATTGTTCATGATTGATATAACATGTACGAAATAGATCAAAGTCACTAAAGACTTGGATAAAATATTGTTTTAATAAGGTATATGGCTCAAATATAAGAGTCTTTCCACCAACTTTGATTTTGTTCCCTTTGGAGTAGATACTCTTGCGGGGTTCAAGTACACAGCTAATTAAAGACTTAAGTTGGCGGCTGGTAGTTAGTACAGGTGACCTGCTGGTGCTTCCTCGCTCATCGAATAAGTATCGGAATACAGCGAGAAAATGCTGCCAGCGTTAAAGGTACACTGTCACAGAGACCGAACTTTTTAAATTTGTTTTAATTTTCTATTTATCAATTTTTAATTATTATTATTGTGTAGGTTAAGAATATTGTAAATACTGAATATTTGTGTGTTGGAAGTAATTCTAATATAGATTAAGTCATTGTCAATAATCAACAAATACGTCAAACTATTTACGGAATTTGTAGTCGGTGATTTTAAGTCCCATACCCTGGAGAATAAGACACAAATTTCTGTTCTGTTTCATATACTTACTATTATATATAGTTGATTCGCCTGAGTCGAACCATTACTTTGCTGAAGTCACCCATAGCCCATAGCCACGTTTAAATTATTTGTTTAAACATGTGTATCTTCAAATTCAATAAAAAAAATTTTAAGGAAATGTGTCGGTAAATAATAATTAATTTAAGCATAATCTTATCAATTATTTGCATATAAAACACGTAGTTTTTGATTAAGTGCTAACTTTAAGTAGTTTTTCATGAGTGTTCACGTGTCTTAATTAGCGTGGGAACGTTTTAATTAATAAAATATAATTTATTAAATGTCAGATATATTTGTTTAAAGGTTATTTTCGAATCAAATTACTGACCTATTGACCTAAAGATTATTATTAAAGAGAGTCTCAGCGTGCGACTCTCATCCTTGAGGTCGTAGGTTCCATCCCCGGCTGTGCACCAATGGACTTTCTGTCTATATACGCATTTAACATTCGCTCGTACGGTGATGGAAAACACCGTGAGGAAACCGGCTAGCCTTAGACCCAAAAATCAACGTGTGTCAGGCACAGGAAGCTGATCACCTACTTACCTATTAATATATACAGATAATAGATACATAAATCTTAGGCCAAGACCTAAACAGGTTGCAGCGCCACTGGTTAATAAAGATTAAAATTGGTTGGCAAAGCTTCGATTCAAATGCAGTGCATTAGACAAAAAATATAAATTTCCAAATTAAAAACAATATTTAGAGTTTTTTTTTTATTTTGACATTTTAGATAATTTGTTTTTTTATGCAACATATCATGCGAGATAAAATTCAACGGAAACTATATTATTTCTTATCAGTCATTTTCGCATTGAGAATCATCCACCCAACTTTCAATTCTGTTAAATATTAGTAGGAAGCAGCTAACGTTATATTTAATATAAATAAACTAATCGTTAAAGATTTACTACCCGTTTTTCTTATTTAAAATATTTCATTTGCATCCCAATAAATTATAGTAGTAATAGTAAAACAATGGAAGCAGCTGGAAGAGGCCCATGTATCACAGGACGCTGATCACAAAAACCGGCACATCTGATGTATTAGATTAAGCTAGGTTATGTAACTTAAACAAGTGTTTCTATATATTACTAGCTGACGGCATACGTTTGTTTTGCCATGTATATTATTTCTAGGAAACATTTATTTAGTTCAAAAAAAATAACTATCTACAGTAATAAAAAATAGGGGTTGAGCGTAAAGCGGTGAAAATTAGGGGTTGTATGTATTTTTCTATGTTGTATCATAAAAAAATAAATATACAAAAAAAATCTAAAAAAAAATTAAAATTTTAGGGGTGGACTTATTAAACCCTTATTACTTAGGGATTTGAAATATAGATAGTAGCCGATTCTCAGACTTACTGAATATGCATACAAAATTTCATAAGAATCGATCGAGCCGTTTCGAAGGAGTATGGGAACGAACATTGTGACACGAGAATTTTATATATATATAGACTGGGTGTCTGCAATAAAAGCTTAATAATATAAGAAAAAGTAATAATAGTTACGGGTAGGAAAAAAATTAAAACCCGTTATTATTGCCAAACCTTTCCTTATTATGTGCAGATACAACTTTACAATATGTATAGCAAACTTTCCTTAACGATATAGGCCAAGGACAGCCATAAATTTACTATGGCAATTAAAATTAGAAGGTTATAAGTAGATTCAATACCTTCGAATACAGATATATTTATCACCCAGATTTGAAATGACGTTTCTGACCCGTCACCAATAGGTTTCATAGTAAAAATATGAAAATCTATTATACATCAGCCGGTGACTAACAGCCAATTTTCGTTCACCAGAAGTTACTCAATTCCATGACCCTCATACTCCGATGGATGATGGAGGATGTCGGTCACGACTGGAGCATCGAGACCAGACTCTCGACAGACAGTAGGTGTAGGTAGCAGAATAAATTTAAAAAAAACATATACTCATCCTATATTAGTTAAATTGTAATAGGAGAGCAAGCAGTAAGGCTAGTTAGTGGCTTCAGTCTTTGACTCTCATCCCGTTAGTTATAGGTTCGATTCCTAGCTGAGCCCAATGGCAACAAATGTGTGTTTGTGTTTAATACCCACTCGTACGGTGAAGGAAAACGTCATGAAGAATCCGGCATGCCTTAGACCCCAAAAGTCGACGTCGTGTGTCAGGCACAGAAGGGTAATCACCTACAAAACAGATTTAAAAATATGACGCCCATACCTAAAAGATTGTAGCGACACTGGTCTTTACTTAACCCAGCTGCTAGCAGCATAGTTATCTTTAGAGATTCAGTGATTTTTTTTTAATTGAAAAAATCTTGCCAAAGCTCTGCACACTGATACATTGGTAAAAACAAACACAAAATACAATTTTTAATGTGACAAGCACTTAAAGGCAAACATGATATACATTTAGAGATCATACAAATATCAATCAAAACAATTATAAAACAAAACAAACATTACAAAAAAAAAATTACAAATTACAAAAAACTAAACAAAAGTGATACCTGTTTTTATACAATATACATTTCTCATCAACGATTTTCCATATAGATTAAATCCCACACAAATGCACTCGTCAGACTGTAAAAATCTCTATCAATACAGTAATTGCGAGCATTTAATTCGACCTAAGCGTTCATTGGAGAAATATTTACATGTAATCAAATTTATTGGTATGCAGGTTTGCATGTGCAGATCTGGCGTTAAGGTGAACATAATGTTATACAAACGTAAACTAATATAACAATTCCTATAGTCTGATACATTTTAAAAATGCTTCCATCGGCTTCGGATTTTTCGGTCACATTCTCGCCTATAAAGTAAAAATCAAGGAAAGAATATTCATCCTTACGTGCCTGACATCGGATCTTAGGCGTTATTCGAAATATATATTTTTTATTCATAAATTTTGATAACGGATCTATAATTTTTTAACTCGACCGATCGTCACATGATTCAGTTGCTCCTTTGTTCAGCTCGGGTTATACCAGACGCATTTTTATTTTGAGTACATTTTTGCCGATTTTATTTATTATTAATTAGTTTTCCTTAATTTTACAAATTTTTTGTGAGTGTTTGTACGTATTACTATACTATTATTGATACTCTCTTATTGTTCCCAAACTATCCTCCTCCACAACTGTCTTAAGAATATATGGAAATGAAGCATGTACTCAGGGCTATTTTGACATTAAATTGGGAATCAAAAAATTCAAAACTACTTATTCCATAACAATTTACATTTTTAGCAGATATTGGAGCCCATAAACTAAGGTTTAGGGTGACCTGTACATCAGGGTAATCAGCTCTCCCAATGGTTTAATGAAATATTAACTTAACAATAATTGAAACCAAAATACTATTAACAGCCACAGAACCTTAATTTGTGGTACATGCGTCCAGTCCCTACAATGTAGGGTATAATAAATATAACTGCGCATATAGGAAAAAACCATTGTTGCATTCAGAGTAAACAAGGCCTCAGGGTCAAGAGTCGCTTTCACTGACAGGTAAATATGTATATTATTTTTGCATTAATCAAATATTGATTCTAGAACAAATGTTACCGATAGGCATGGAAATTATCGATTCGTTATTGATTTGAAACGAAACGGAAAGTTGAGATAGTATCATCACTATTTTATTTATAACCATATTGTATATTTAAGAGAAAAGCGAATAAAATAGGTGGGGATATCGGACTGTAGGTGAATCACACGGTCTCTAGAATCTAGGTGTAATTTTTCGACTTTTTTTGTATTTCATTTCAAAAGTATTAGCCAAGAAGTTTTGAATGATGAAAGAATAATGTTCTGTTGAAGTGATCAAAAGTATTGCAACGCATTACATCTGTGTCATGTGATGAGGTGAGAGCACTTGCCGAGTATCAAGGATTCGGTACTATTGATTCTCGATTCTCGAGTCGATACAGAATCACTCGTTTTGCAGCTGCTGAATAAGATTATTATTATTATTATGTTTACTATTATTATTGTATATTAATAGTAGTAAGTAAATAGTATTTTTAACACCATCGCTCAGTCCATGACGCTTCGCAGTCACTTTTTATACTATTTATTTACTAACATAGCATTTTAGCCTGTTATTGTTAATAACCCAACATATTGAATTTTTAGTGTCAAAATATTATTATTATGTCACTAGAAATGGAGATTGTCTATTTAATCTTCATAAGAGTAATAATTACTTAGTACGATATTTTAAAGTTTTGAGGTTATTAAAATATTATGTTATGCTATGTCTGCGAAGTATGTTTCATATAAACGTACCCTATAATCTTTTAATTCTTATGCAAGATCATGTCTTTTACCGATTATTAAAAGCATCTTTATTTTTTGATCGAGAAAAAGAGGGAGTGCAGAGAGCAATGGCGGGGTTTGGTGGAGGCCTTTGCTAAAAAAGGGCACACATATAAAGATACCTAAATGAAGATTGAAATAGGAACGTGTTTAAATGTAAAAGTATCTGAATTAAAGGCTATTATTATTATTATTAAAGCATCTCACATACAAATTTCGAGTTAAAAACACCAATAGTAAGGCCACTGTCGAGTTATATTTACTAACAGGTGTGAAGGAAATAAGCCATGCGACTCGACCTGCGTCTAGCGGCGCGCGCGACCCCGCCTCACGCACTCAGCGCGTATTTTATGCTTTTAAAAGAATTTCTGTCTGCGCATCGCATTCTAGTATCATATGTTACACCTTCAATCTTATTCCATATATTTCCAGAAGATTGCTTTATGAGGAACACATCAGTTTCAATACAAGAATTGTTGGTATTAAATTGATGGATTCAGATGGAACAAGAATATACTAAGTTAATACATGCCTACTACACTATCAAAAATATAGTGTATTATGTATTCCATCGTTGGCTATATGTTTAGTAGAATTGTTTTTTGTTGTATAAAATTTATGTTAGATGCAGGATTACAAAATAAATAAATAAAGTTAATTGCAATTTAAACTTTGACAGAGAATACAAAATAATAAACAAAACTTCACAGAATGGACTTTGAAACAAACTCTAACACAAAATTATTATTCATATTTTTATTATTTAGAAAAGTTAAATTGATTCTAAATTTACATTTACTACCACTTCGCAAGTCAAGGGCGTAGATCGGGCAAGAACAGGCAAGAAACTCTCCGGCACTCTTTTTAATCGCATAACTGGAGCAAGTCAATCCCAAGGATTAGGATCATTGAAATAATCGTCAAATTTATAAATCTTTATTGATTATTTTCGTTTAACGAGTGTTTTGAATTCATTCAGTGGTAATTCTCTAATTTCTTCTTGTAAAAACGAATACAATTTCCATATAAGGAGTGGTTTATCTTGTGGAGCATGGTTGGTCGTACGCTTAGATTTGTTCTGTTTCGAGTATTATACTGGTGAAAGTCATTTATTTTTACGAGCTGATCCAGCTTAATATACTACGTGCGACATCTCAACTAAATTAAAGGCTTATGGTAAATACCAACTTAGCCGAAATCATATTTAAGCTGTAGCTCTCTTTTTAACCTGTGCATCTTGCTCATGGGCGCATAGAAGCACTTCACTCAGGCATTTACAAACTTTTAGGCAGGCACATTACAGAAGCCAGACAGCAGTAACTGTCAACTAAGACATGGGTTTAATGTACAGTTAAAACTGTTCGCAGAATATGTGTTCGTACAGTGGAAGTGAATTATAGAAACACTTGTATTTGGTCCAAAGAACGTTTATTATATTTTTAAAACTATTACAATTTTCAAATCAGTGTATTTGACTCTACACACACAAGAAGAAGAGACTAAGTACAAGCCCATAGACACAGTGCAGAGAAGACACCACAGATTAAAAAACTGTTATAAAAAATTGAATGTTGCCTTATTTTAACAAAAATAAAATATAGTAACCCAATGTCACTTTTTTGTTTATAAAACATAATATGTTCCTACTAAATAGGTATTTTTCATACCTTTAGTAAAATAATTAGTTAAAATAGAAGAGAAGCAGAAGAGAGCAGTGATAATAAATAATATAGCTATTCCGTTTTTTACACAACGATATGGCCACGCGTTATCGACTTTTGTGGCACAAACAAACCCTAATAACCTAATATCTTAATCCTTAACACCTGTGCAAAAGTTTTACAAATGACCGTTTATTACACCGACAATTGTAACAAAACAAAGGATTCTGGATCGAAGGCGTAACATCTGTTCTCACACCACCTAATTGCTTCCACGTGTTTGCCAACAAAGATTACCTTTACACAAACGATAATACTATTGTTAATAAATTGCCAATGCGCAGGTAGAAAGTTAAAATGTGTACTTACAAATCATATAGTCGTTACGATAGCTGTGAAAAGTTCGACAGTTTTATTAACAGAAATATCGAAATTTTTAAATAAAAACAAAATCAAACTAATGGCACGCTTTTAACCAAAGTACTGTTTCGTCCCTATCTGCTAAATTGTGTAAGCTATTATGAAGTGAGACAGATGCAGTTAATCTGATATTTATAATAGCGTGTATAAATAAACGAAGAAAACTAAAAACAAAATTACTCGGATCCAAAAAATGTATGAATAAATTTAAGATTGTATAATACTTTCAATTAATACACCTATACACACAAGAGTGTCAAGATTTCTTCTAAATTTGTTTGGGTTTTTTGCCTGCCTATCTTCACAAAGGCTTTCGCCGTTCATTGATGGTTCACTATGAATGGTTTACCTGAGGTGAGTAACGTATTTGTAATAAGGTTCTATTTCCGCTTAGGATTTTTTGTATGCCCGGATGTACGACAAATTGGTTTGGACCGTTAGGTACGGTTTAAAGTATGGGAATTCTTGGTTTGAAAGAAATGTGAGTAGATCCAAGATTGCTTAAGGGTCTTATAAATACTTACCGTATTTTACATGTAATTTTTGGTGACATTCTAACTCTTACTTTTTCAAAGAAATACCCTAATTTTATATAATAAAAGCTTTCCTTTTTTTTACTTACTTTTTCTCACGGAGTGCTTTATTTATATACAAACTAATCACTATAATTGTTATTATTAAGCCTTTATTGCTGAAACCCTGTAATATATATGTATATATAAACATTTGTTTTAGTTACATAACCTAACTTAAACTCATCAGATGTGCCTGTTTTGGTGATCAGCGTGTCCTGTGATTCATAGGCCAGCTGCTTCCATTATTGTCTAATGTTAGCTCTTCTAGTCCAAGATGTGCCTCTTTCAAACCTGTGTCAGGGTTCCCAGCTCTTCCATAACAAGCTTTATAACTTCCATGTATTTTATTTTACTGTTTACAACACGGTTGAGTACATTAGTGAGTGTGGGTGCTTGTGAGTGAATGAGTGTGTGTACTGTGTAACTATGTGTTAGGTCTCAGGAGCATCTCAAACTCTGCGTCAGGTGTTCATAAGCTTTTAACCGTTTTTTGATGACCGCTTTTAACCGAATGATTTAATTATTTTTTAATTCATGTTTCGCAATTACTGCATGTTGGTGTCAAATTAATCTTTATAATATTACAACTAGATTCGGTAAGCACTTATAATGTAATCTGACTTCATGGCCATTCGGTAGCACAAGGTTTTTTTAACGAAATTAATAAATACTTTTATTACTTAATCTTAATCTTCATATCCCTTGTATATAAATTAACTTAACAATAAATATATTGAATTCTCCTATTACACGGCCAATTAGTTTAAATAAAAAATATTTTTATTAAATTATTTGGAGTGCAATTTGAAGTAAAAAAAGAATTTAACATGGAAATTTTAATAAAAATGTAACAAGTTTGTGCCTAATACATTAGTAATTTTCCGATTCCAAAGTACTTTGAACTGGAGGTTTCCTTCCGGAATTGGACCTCCAGCAAACTTTCAACATAATCCATATTTTTTTGTGGTCAGTCGGTTCGGAAGCCGTGGGAAGGTTTTCTCACCAACAAAGATCAACTTAACAATTACTAAAATATTTGTACAACAATAGAATCTACCTGTTTTGTTTGTTTATTGCAACAATACATTTGTATGAATGACATTCTTTCTTATATAATTATTATATAGAGAGTATTTATTTAATTTTAATAAATTTACATATGTATAGGCTCTGTTAGAATATTAATATTTATGAAATAAGTATAACTTTATTTTATACAGTTCAAGACATTTTAAGATACTGTATTAATGTAATATAATTCATCAAATATAGTATCGTAATACAGCAAGGAAATGCTGCCAGCGTTAAAGTTTTACTATGCCACAGAGACCAAACTTTTTAAATTTATTTTAATTTTTTATTAATTAATTAATTATTATTATTATGTAGGTTAAGAATATTTTTAATACTGTATATTTGTGTGTTGGAATTAATTAAATGAATACAATTATTATTCATCAAATCGTAAGTAAAGTAAGCTGACTGCCAGGTAGAGGTAGAATTGTGGTTACCTTCTTATTATTGTTTATATTATGATAAATATAGCAAAGTACAGTAGAGTATTTTAATTTAACTCTAAAATTTATGAACCTAAGACTTATACCCACATTTCGAGTCTTTTACATTAATCAATTAATCAAGGCGACCCGTAACTATTTTTTTTATTGAGATGATAGTTATACATTCGCGTTTATACCCGTTAAAGAAAATTTACTAAAGTGTGTAGATTGCATAAACCAGGGACAATAGATATGTATATGAATAAGGATGTACTCCAAAGTATAACCACCTTTTAGTTTATTCTCCTTAATATATATAATTATTTGATACCAAAATAAAGGATTCAATAAAGCGCTATGATATCTTTGAACTACTTAAAAATAATCTAATATTGAACCGGATGTAAGCTAGAATATTGTAGAAAGCTGTCGTAGCTGCTACGCGCGTAGCGACCTACGAAATCATTTCCATGAAAACCTTTGCTACGAGTACTAACACTTACTTAAAGCGTTAGTACTTACTTAGTTTAGTAGTTTAACTTTACCTGTTAATGTAATTCTAGAAACGATGTGAATATACAAAACTAGTTCGAGTTTAAATATATTAATTAGTACACGTTTGTAATAAAGTTCTTAATTGTAAAAGAACTTAATATTTTAATAAAAGAAAATAGATTACATTGATTGAATAATAAATATATTTAATAATGTTTATATATCATATAAATAATAATAATATGTTTTGTTAAACATCTATGGCTAAACGACAATAGCTGAAAGAAACTAATAAACAATAATATATAAAAAATATATCAGGACTAATGAATAATAACAAGCATACAATATTTTTACCATAACAATTAGTGCTATATAATATATCAATTTTATTTATCAAAATACGATGTTGAAGTGTTAGTTTAATTTACATCTTTAAAAAAATATCAACATAATAATTATAGTATTTATTAAATACATATACACATATACATATAATGTTGTTTTTTATTTTATACGATTGCCAAAAATTAAAACTGTTCTTTCGTTTCACACTGCACAAAATACCTACGAGTACCTACTTTTAAAAAAATGATAACACAAAAATGGAATCAAAATGTCCCCTTCCCTAAGAAGGCAAAAGCTAACCTATCGCCTAAACAAGTGAAAAGCTCACCCCAATCAGGCGCTAACCCACCGCTAATTACAATCGAGTTTGCAAATTAATGATGGAGCGAGATAAATCGGCGCGTGCCCAGTATCGAGACTATTTCGGTGAGCGCGGGGCGTGAATCAGTGGAGGGAACAGTCGTGCGCCGGCTGCGGCAGTGCGGGGTCGCCACGTGAGAGCGACGCGGATAGTGCGCTGCGATGGCGCGATGAAGACGTGCGGCCGCGCGGCGTTTTGCTGGGCCCTGCTGTGCGTCGCTGGCATCCTGGCGGCGCCGCGCCGCCCTTACTGCGAGCGGGCGGACGTAGCGTGGCGCGCCTACCGGGCCCCGGCAGCCTTCGAGGCCCGCGTCCAGTCGCTCGCCAAAGACGCCGCCACGGTCCAAGTGCGCCGCGTCCTACGCCGCCAGGGTCGCTGGCCCAGGGAAGATGCCATCATCCGGCTCAAACTGCCACTGGATTCACTCGAGTGCTCTGGACGTTTCGAAGTGCCTTTACAGAATCGAAAGAACTATATAATTTTCGCGGAGAGAAGGGGCCACGCCGCCGTGGCTCTGGGTCCGCCGTTGAGACGGACCGGCAAGTTGATGAGGAGGATACGAGCGGTCTACAAGCCTGGTTACAGTGAGTGTCTTGTGCTTTTTGTGCATGGAAGTTGACGGCGTCGAAGCTTTGCGAGGTATTCTGCGTTTGAATTACAATCGTTATAATTCGAGCTTTCAACTTCTGTGCTGCATGTTAGATTCTGTTTATAATTTTAGAGTGAAACTTTTATAAATGTCAAGTATGTTAGCCTCTCGAGTTACGACAGTTGACGAGAACTAACAATAGAATTTGCGATTACAGCTTTGAATATTCTGTTATGATTCTAAAAAACCTAATTGTCGTTTAATTCACGCGAAGATAACCTGCTTTTGCATCTTGACAGGTGTCAACAAAGTTACATGATCACGTTAATTTAAATTTAAGAGGTTCCAAAAAGATTGAGTACATATTTTCATTCCAGCTATGAGTTGGCTTTTAAAACTGTTAGATCAAGCCTTTGCTCATGTGCAAAGGTTGAATTGTAATCGTATTATCAAAGTAATAAATGTTACTGCCAACAAATAAGCCTAGGCAGGTGTATCGTACAAACGAGTCGCCATTATGAATTCATTTTAGGTGCAGTGTAAATAGTCAAACGTGGTCAGTGTAGCAAAACGTACGTAGAAATACTAAATGTACTTAGCTTGTCCTTATTATGCACCCTTCACAAACGGTTATGAGTAAAAGAAGTTTAATGCCGACTTAATTGCAGTTAAATTTTTTAAACGCATCTTTTAATATAGATTAAAAGTTTGATACCGTTTCTAATTTGAATGAAATTTTACGTTGAATAATTATTATGGTTACATTTACCCATGTCATGGCACTCGACACTAATGTGGATAAAGCTTCCGAAATTACATTTAAACCACGAAAGCTTACAGCTTACAAATTTTACAGTGCAGACGTTACTTTCTGAAGAAATCTTTTCAATATGTTTTTAAGAGGAATCGTATTATAACACAATTATTATAGAGTTAAAAATGCGTCGAGTACAATTTTGGGTGGTTATCCGAAGTGTATGTTTTAAGCTTACATACCTATCCATACCGCTTGATAATTTTAATCCCTATCAACTTAAGACAAAGTATGATTCGATTGCGTATAGGAATTGTAATGTGATTCCCAACCTTTTGTGTGCCGTGCCCAACTTTAGCCTTTCTTTAATTCCTATGCCCCCTGAATCTAATATAATTTTTAATATAAAAATTTAATTGCCTGGTTAGTTTCTTAAGAAAGAATTTACTAGGAATTTTTTAACGAAGCACAGTAAGTAAATTTTCAAGATTTTCACTCATCATCTATTAACTAAATAAATTATTATTAACTGTTTACTCTTATAAATTTTATTTTATAATCATTTATATTCTACGTTTATAGTTTGTAGATAGATAAATATCTATCTACGTAATAAGCTAAAAATTTAGAATCGGATAGTTTAGTAACTATCTATAGTAGAGAATAAAATTAACTTAGCAGTATAATATGTGGAATTTGTGGAATTTTAACAAAAGGTTCTAATGTTCCGGAAATAGGGACAAGTGTCAAAAAATAAGAGTTCACGCGATCTGCGCCAGCGCCGCAGTAACGCTACATTTGTCAGGACAGGTCGCAACTGGAGCGTATACTGACGTCATTGTTACCTTTGATTGATCCGATCAAATCTGCAATCATCACTATGCTTAGAATTGAAATAAGTAGTCCTACAAATCTACCTATACTAATAATTAAAACAGAAAAGATTTGTTTGTTTTATAAATTAATGGCACCGATTTTAAATATTCTTTGACCATTAGAATGATGCATTACTCCTAAAAAGCATTTATTTCTTATATCCTTACAATAAATGTCCATACACGCGAAAGGACAGGATACTAAATGTGTATTTTATTTTACATGATCACCTCAAAAAAAACCTTATAAACGCGCCCTAGTATCAGAATAGCCACTCAGCCGAATTGGTTATATTATATTAAGTACTTATTAGTTTAAATTAATTAGCTTACTAAGCGTCTATAGATTTATTTAAAACAAAATAGGAATTAATGTTCAAAAACTTTTGTTACCTGATGTTATCATTAAATTGAGTAAATTAGGTAATTTTTTATATCTACTGAACTTCTGAAAAATATTAAAAATTTAACACCTTCAAGTGCATTCCGTGCAGTGTAAAGAGTAGAGACATGTCGAGACTTGCATTATACTATATGCAATTATTTCAACTGTCAAAAACCTATAATTAAATGTGTTTTATACAATAATAAGTATAACACAGTATTTTTATCATCATCTTCGATTACCTAACAATAAGTGCGTTAAATGAGCCGCTACATTTACTTAGAAACAACAAAATTACATTAATATAAATTTAAATATTTTTTACGCTGTCCTATTATTTAAATAATGACATCATATTATTTTATATGTGCGACATTAAACACACTTTTAATAAGTAATAACAATGTTTAAAAAATATTCACGTAACACAATACACAGTTTTTATTAAGATAGTGTGGGAACAATTATTTTTCTATTATTATTTGCGACATTAAATGTTAACGTACTGCGAAATATAGTTTTAATAATGAAATATATATTAGGTTGTGGTATTATGTAATCAGAATATTTCGACGTTCAATGCGTAATACATATCAGTTTTAATTCAATTTAATACCAGTAAAATAAGGGACATTTGATAAGTTTTCTACTCCATGATTATTCTCAATTCTATACAAGCCTAACATAAATTAACCTAGTAATTGAAGATATTTGATCAGTTTACGTCAATTTTAACATTTATAGGATCACCCTTGCCAAGTTATAAATTATAGTAATAATTTTGTGATTTCCAACAATTCGATATTGTTTGTTGTGTATCAAGTACATGACACTGATAAGGAACGACGTAAGTGTAATTATTAATTAAATTGAGGAGCGTTTTCCTTGTTTTAAAAAGTGTTTAGAAATTTTACTAAGTAAATTAAAAAAAAATCGCATATTTTTGGAATTACATTCTGATGTATAATAAATATTATCAGAAGGGATTTCAAGATTATTAAAATGTGTCAAGATGTACTTCTGAGTCATATTTAACAATGCGTTGTAATCCGGTATTTTTTCTTCATAAAATGTTCTTATATAATAATAGTAATAGTATAAGAGTAATAGAAAAGTCGCTCCCATCAACTAGTACAATCTAAAATAATTGATAGAGTAGACTATTGAATCATTGCCAAATTCTTTAATAAAAATCTGAAAAAGAAATCTTATCTATAAACACAAAAATCTGTGTATTTTTCAGTCTGGCACACATTTTGCAACAACAGAAAATCTGCCACAACTTTTGACAAAACGTCCGAGATATTTAAGAGCATAACCATTTTAAAAAGACACCGGTTCACCTCAGAATAAAGTAAAAACGATGGATAGCAACCAGATAGATAAACAAATTGCTAAGAAACAAGAACGAAACGTAAACATTGTAAGCGCCACTTCTGTTTAGCCCACTTTTGATCTCTCAAGATAACTAATAAGACACCTGAATATGTATTTTTCTTACATTACGCATTAAGCTTATTGTCAAAGCTTCAAGGACGATTATGTCTATCTCTATCCAAATATAAGAGGTATACTATAGACATTTTAGGCTTGTAGGATCGTTGCAGTCGTTTATGCAGTCCCAAGTGTTTAAAAACGATTTTATAATAGTCGTTACGGCTTGGCGATTCTTGATTATCCGCGATCCGCTTCGTCGGTCTTACTGTCCTAACTATATTCTTGTATATAAAGGCATGACTACGTTTATTTGTAATAAATGTACTCGCGCCCCTGGTTTCGTGCTCTCGTACTTTTTGCGACCTCTACAACCAGAATATATTTTAGTTAATCATGAAGCCTTAATGCACATAAACTTTATCAGGAATTTAATAAAAACCGTACAAAAATGTGTCACGACGTTTTCGAGTAAATCGTCCATATACACATTTGCGGCAATTTTACATTTCATAAGCTGACCCAAACTTTAACCCAAAGAACTTTAAGGCTTATGTTTTATATAATTAAACTTAACACTGACTGAACTTAGCCTAAGTACGACTCCAGTATAAATACACATGTTTGACATACGAGAGTATATCGCTGCGTCTTAACTACTTAGACAGTTATTCAGGCTTACAGCAAGTCGGGCCTGGGACTAGTGCTTGACTAGTAGTTTTATTCAGAACACAAAATCTATTCAGTATTAGATATTTACTTAAAAAGTATACAGTTCTTAGTTAACCCTTGAACTTATGACCAGCTAGTCTCATGGGAAGTCGCCAGTCGACACTGATGGCTGAGTCTGCACAATGGCTTTGATATACCTATATCGATATGTCCTTGTCATTAACGCGTACTTCCGATACAGATACAATGCCCTCTAACGTATGCATTGTCAGCTATAAATAATACTAGATACATAACATGTCGGCGCATTCGTTGTGACCGCTTGAAATAAGCTACAAGTGCAAGGGACGCAGAGGGTTATGCCTATTTAGACATGTATTGAACTAGATTTTGAGGTTAAAATTCTTATTTGAAAATTATATTTTAATTATTGTACCTATTTGGACGCTTTGTGTGATGACGCGTGTTACATTTTCTTTGTACAGATTACCTTCATATTATTATGTATCAATGTTTCAAAATCAAAATCAAAATACGTTTATTCAATTTAGATGCTTCTTAGAGCATGCTTATGAATGTCAACAACGTTTACAAAATTCACGAAAGAGCAAGACTACGCCATCCGTTCGCAAAACTACCAGGAGGCCTTGTTCTGAGAAGAACGGGCAAGAAACTCAGCAAGTTTGCCCTCCCTTTACATTACAATTATTCAAAGGAAAATGTCATAAACCACAACGTCATTAAAATTACATAAGTAAAAAAAAAATAAAAAATCTGTTCTGTGATTTACCACATTCACCATTACACACATATTCATAACACTTCAAAGATAACAAATCAAATTATAAGAATATAATTAGAACTTTATATTACGGTAGTGTCAAAAACTAAGTAAAGATAGTCGTCTATGTCAGAGTCGTGATATTTCAATGTTTAAAGCAGCCATTATCAATTTTACATGTGTCCAATAAGGGTTAATTACCAGTACTTTTTAAAGGCTACATCGTAGAGCCTATCAGGCACGCAATCAGACATATCTGTGACTGAGAAGCTAGGCAGCAGGGTATTATCAAAATCTCCACTTTGCTAAAAAGGGATGGTGTCTCCTCATAATATTTATAGGCGCGTTACCTCTGGTACTATTTATCTTTGCGACATATTTGACAATCTTACGGCAGAATGTTTCCAGCTGCGATCTCTCTGCTCATGCAACTTGTCGGATAGCCCGTCCCGGGATACCCTCCTGCCAGTCTGGACCTCCAGATCGCACCTAGCTCTTTCCAATATTCGATTTAGAAAATCACATATAATGCGTCATATGCAGACACTGTAAAAACCCTAAACGCTGGTTTGAGAGAAATAGTTCCAACTAGTTAACCTATATAGCGGAACCTCTGATAGTACTAGCCATTGCGAACTTATAGTAGGATTAAAGTATGTCGAAAACATATTAGATTTTTATATACGGGAGTGTAGGAACACAATTGTGTATATAGCCACGGCTTATGAGCGCGCGATAAATTATATATTTTATGACTAATATATTTTTAACTGTGAAGTAACGGAAATCAAAATAACGTTAGGTTGGGTCGGCCTTTTCGTACATACCTGGACCAAATCCAGAAGGGACAAGTTAAAAGTAATAACCGACGAGCAAGCATAGAGAATGTCATGAAAGTAGATGAAGCGAGACAGGAGATCCGTGGTCTCTGCCTACCCCTTCGGGAAAAAGGCGTGATAATAATAAATAAATATTTTTAACTATTATAGAAGGTCGTTTTCATTGTCGACTAAGTCTCGACTTTGAACCCTTCCCTAAGACATCGGTAGTTATTCCAAATATACATACCTACTTATATTGTACAATATTATTTTTTAAGTATTGTTATTGTTATTTTTCTTTTACTGAAGTAAGACTCCAGGTTAATTGGACATCAAACATTTGTTAAATTTATGTCATCCCTTTTTTTTAAATTTATAACAATTAAAAAATCTAAAATAGTCTTGTAAAAATTTAAAATAAGAAATTTTGTCCATGTAACAAGCTACAAAGATGAAGTACGAAGAATGAATCTAATAACCACTTCTTTCTTGCGTCTTTATCCTTCTGCGTAACATAATTGTTCAGCTTATAAGCTCATCTAAAACACAAACGGCACTTAGAATGTTTTATATATTACTAATCGCCTTAATTGAATAGTTTGCAGTTAATTATAATTTTCATTGAAAACATCAGAGATACAAATACACCAATGACTGAAAATTACACATGTTCGGAGTCATAATGATCCGTGAACAGTATAATCGTGATATCGTAACATTTAATGTTCCTTATTTTATCTCGAAATGTAGGGCAGTTCTTTTAAAATAATATGAAGCTAGAGGAAATGGACTTTTTAATTCTGATGTAAATCTTAACAGCATCTGAATTTCAGTTTCAGTTCCTTAAGATTGTTACAAAACGACTTTGAAATGTGGTACTGGCACTTAATATTAATCAACTATATGCCGACAAAGTTACATTAGAGTTACCTAGACAAGCTCATCGTGATCAGCAATACTGAAGGAAAAAGGTCGCGTGGACGATCGCTAACGAGATAGACTGATCAAGTTAAAGACCACCGTTATAAAAGAACCGAAATTGGTGAAGGGAAATTATTCGCGCTAGATGACCTCCTGACCACAGTCCTCAGCTATGAGTTACTGACTCAGAGAGAGACATTAGAGAAGAATTACCTTCGTCAGTTACTCTGCTTGGTGGTTACACAAGGGAACTTGCTTGCTTCCAAAGCTACCGCGTTTGATTAATTGCGATAAGCCAATCAAGAGAAAACACACATAAATTCTTGTTATTTTAAGCGATTACATTTCTTATTGCTAATTAATCAGCACTTTGTTAACGCGCTTGAACCATGATTCATGTTAAATTATTTATAGCGAAGCCAGACGAATTTAAATAATGAGATATCTCTGCGTTTTTATAGTTTACGTTTTTTGGCTAGACATCACTAGAAAATATAGGTACAGTATTTTTAAAACTATTTTTATTTGTATCCCGTGACTGCGTATAGTAGGGTAGGGCGGGGCTAGTTGAGCAATTTTTCACTTGCTTGGATATAGCTCCTCAATGATAAGTCTCAATGAGTTGTTATGTGTCCTGATGGATTAGTAATTTATCCCTTAACAAAAGTGTCCATAGTATTTTTTGTAACAAGTCCAATATAATAGCTACAGATGTTTAAATGCAAAAAGTCAAGTATGCTCAATGTACCCCATAGGTGGGGTAAGTTGAGCAAGGGTATGGGGCAAGTTGAGCACTAAGAATGTCTAGGCCAAACCATGGGTTCTATGTTAACTTGAGATGAAATAAAATATGTGTTAGACAGTCAGCTTTTTATTTATATGTCTTTTATTGACAGAACAACAAAATTTTAAGAAATTTTCTTTGTATAATTAACCGAAACTAGAATCAACAAAACATGAGCATCCATATCTATCCATTACTTCCGATAATTTCTAAAAAAGATTACCAAGGCTGGTGGGTTCTGGTTTCTGTATGGATAGCTACGATTTTTTTGTTTTTAAAACATCATCAACCATTCTTTTCCGGAAATCTTTTTTGCAATTCAGCTTGGTGGACTTTCAGCACACTCTTAGCACTCTTTTTCAACAGTTCTCTTGTGAGAGAGGATATACTTCCCTCGGTGTTGTATAGCCCATAAATGAATCATCACCTTCATTTAATTTGTTTAAAAGTCTACCAATCTTTTTCCCTCATCATGGACAGCCTTTGCAGCATTATATAAGTATTCAGTAGTGTAAGAACATCTTGTAGTCTTCCTCTTGTAAGTCCGCATCCAAACAAAAAATAAAAGATTCATTACTCATCAGTTGTTTAAGTCGTAGAGTTAGTTGAGCTATAGTTGTTCAACTTACCCCAACCCGGAATTTTAAAAGAAAAGTAGGATTGTAAATAAATGCCTAGAATTAGACTCAAAACCTATTTACAAATCAAAACTACAATAATCTTCTGAAAGATTAACACTCTCCTGATTGAAAACAGAGAACATTTAACAAAGACAGACGAAAACTTGCGATAAACAATGTTTTTACTTTTTGGTCACAAAATAAACAAAACGCCGTGACACTTCACTCACTCGTCGAGCTGCCACTAGCTATCGTGCGAGGATTACCTCTCCTACGGCTCCTTCTTTTCGCTATTTGATACTCACGCGTAAGGTGAATAGTTTCCGAGATATTTCGATTGCCCAACTTGCCCCTATGCTCAACTAGCCCCGCTCTACCCTAGTATGGAATCATAATGTGTAGATATATAATAAAAATAATTATAAATTTATTACTATATACGCGTTTATTAAAAAAAATACCGTGTCAAAAACTAAATATCATTATCACTATTACATTTATTTTCTAAATTCTATTAATTTTTTTTAATGTTTAATAAACATTTCAATATAAAATTAGATATATTATGATATGTTTACGTAGACAGAGCTAAAATAATTTATATAGGTATATTTTAACATTTCTTTAATTATTTAATATTATCAAATTTAAAATAGGATAGGCCTGATTGTCTTGATTCATTACAAACGGATGTATTTGCCCAATACGGGACCCAACCAATCAAAAACCAATCAAATTATATTTTATTCATATAGGTAACAGTAAGAAAATTATGCTTGTAAAGTTGCATTTCATGCCAGTTCCTAAATCAAAGACATACACGAGAAGAACTCGCAATAATCAGGCAATATACAGCCAGATAATCCATGTATTTATTTATTAAATTAGGAAATTAAATACGTAAAATATCTGTAGTTATTTAAAGACTAATTAAAGTGTAAACGTTTCTATAATAATAATTGCTTTCTAAATATTATATAACTCTCTTAAAATCTTGAGCCTTAAGTTTTTTTTGAATTCGCTTGTAAAAGCGATATTAGTTGTGAAATATTGATAAATTTAGATAAGAATAGACTTTAAAATTAAGAACCTAATTTCAACTAAGTTACATTCATATGCAGGACAAATTGGGGTCATTAACCATTATTAAAATTTATAAAAATCCGTGTATATTGATAAAACCTTTTAAAACACCCATTTTCTCGTGTTAAATATACAACAACGTGCTATAACTTAAAATGTTATTGTGTCCAAATTTTTCAATTAAGTGATAAGAATAACACTTAAAATTTAAATGATACAGCTCTTAAATAATTAGGTCGATTTTTACGGCTTTATTAAAGTAAAAGTTAAAGGTGAGTTCATATCAACGTATTTCACACCACACTATCTCATACATACAAATCACAATTTTCAATTAAATATTCTCAAATATTACTACGAAATTAAAAATCTTAAGCTTGTCGACGCTAAATGAGCAAAATAAAATGTGGTAAATTAAGACTCGGCCAGCAGTGGTATGAAGTCTCTGAAATCTGCAATGGAGCAACGCTCAACATGTTTGTGTTTGTTTCATTAATATTTTTATGTACTAGTAAGTCTACCTGTGTAGGTTCTGTCCGTCCGTCCGTCAAAAGTTAGTTTTTGGGTATCTTACATCCGACATTCTGACGTTTCATTCATAAAATATAGTATAAAAAAATCAGTGGCGCTACAACCTTTTAAGGTCTGGGCCTCAGATTTATGTATCTGTTTCGTGTTAATTTATCAATGTAATAGGCAAGTAGATAATCCTATGCCTGACACACACTGTCGATTTTTGGGTCTAAGGCAAGCCGGTTTCCTCACGATGCTTTCCTTCACCGGTGGAGCGATGAGCACATAGAATGAAAGTCCGTTGGTGCGAGGCCGGGGATCGAACCTACCACCTCAGGAATGATGCCAATTATGCAATTTACTCATTTGTACTCACCTTTACGAAATATCTTAAATCAATGCAATAATTATTCAAATAATGATAAGAACCCGTACTCCGTTTGCTTGTCAATGCGTTGCCTTAATACGGTTCGACAAATCTTTCGCTTAAAATGTCAATTAAATCCTCGGCATAATAATAATAAACGGTTTCAATTGGAATTTTGCATAATTACTTCACACCAATTATTAAGATACGAAACAAAATAATTGGTTTCGTGTCCTGGTGGCCGCGTAATTCTTCTGTGTAATTTTAGTCCCGGGGAAGTCTAGGCAGGCCTAGGTGCTAGGTCGTCCCACCATGCCTGACCCGATTACCATTTTTTACCTTTCCATCTCGTGGTTGCGGTGAATATGTGTTGGCTTGCTCTTAACATATCGCCCATTACAATATTGACTTTTTGATTTCTGTAATTAAACAAAAATATTCTTTGTTTTTTAAATAGTATATTGATGTGAAAGTTTTTCAATTAAGAGCGTAGTTAATATTATTATATAAAATACAGACAGCGAAAGGCTGTAGAAAGCTTTTTCTACGTTGATATATATATATATACAAATTCATTTTGAATTTAAAAAAATGTTCATTTATTTTCACATAATTATTCTATCTTAACAGTTACTACTAATGCGATAGAACTACACAATATTACCAACACCGATAATCCTACAATAAAAAAATATATATACCTAGATCGTATAACTGATAATATAGCAAGCCACTCTTGTGAACTCATCATTCTATTTATTATTTGTATTGCTCGCGTGAGTGGCGCTTCGCTAACCAAGTTGGAATGTGCGCGGGGTTCATCCAAAAGTTGAGACTTCCGCCTCAGGTTCTTGCTTGGAACCTGTAGACCAAGACCCATAAGTATCTTAAATAAATACACTGACAAAGCTAGCTCTCTTCTGAGGCGTAGCTGCTCATCATAACCCACCATACTCAGAACAAACAGGGTCGGGTATATAAGCGGATACAAGGTATACACTCCATACAGTCTCTTGTAGAGGTAAAGGGTGAATTTATTTTGTACTTTCTCTAACATTTAGTAAACCAGCACTGAAGATACCACTAAAATGCTGTGTACAGATGTAATTGGACTTCAGGTTTACAAATGTTGCTTAGTGTGTAATAACAGTATGTATTTAACCAATCTGTTTTCTGTTTTTGTACCAAAAATGTAAAAAAATCAAATATTTTATTTTATTTTTTGAAACTGAATGACACTGTATTAAGCTTCATATCGGGCCCACACCACCGCGTTGCACTCCAAGTGACTTCTAACCAACGAATTGTATAAAGTCTTGATTGCTCTGATATTCGTGAAGCCACAAGCTATTCGTAATATGAACCAATATGAGGCAAATATTTTTGGGCGAAATAAACACTAGATTGAGTAAGTAGATGTTGATGGGATTTTTATTGAGTATGTAGATGTTTTTGTTTTTCTACTTTAAAAATATAAAAAGAGTGAGTAGAAAGAATATTATCACTAAAAAAAATCCACAAGAAAAACTATCCGAGATAATTGAAGATTATAAGTAATATTTACATTGGTGTTTTGTTAAATATCAATGCATCGCCAATAAACCTACAATGATAGAGGAATGATCGGAGTTGTTACGCGCGGTAGGCCTAGGGTGACCATAATATGGAATTCTACAGAAAAAATAAATATATCAGTATAAGAAAACAACCTATGGTATCTTTGGTTGTCACTGTCATTAAGATTTGACATCTGTAACTGACAGTTATAGCTAATCACGTGAAATAACCAGTTTATAAATTCAATTTGACAAATGCAGTTATAGACAAAATATGTTTTTATATTAGCAGCTATAGAATTTACACAGATTATATTTCTAATACATAATTTATACAAATATATTACACAAATTATACAAATATATTATTTTTCGATCAATAGACACCAACATAATTAAACTCCAAAATAGTATCAAGCAATAAACGGATAAAGACATTTTATTTAATTTAATCTGTGATCGTTTTGTGTACGTATAAAGTACAATATTTTTACTATAGATTTTTTTAATGATTTTAAGATATTTTCTGTTAAAAGGTTTTATGTCATTTTTATATATTTTACTGTCAATTACACTTTGTTTTCTATACTGTCAAATAGCTTGCAGTATAAATGCCTTCAAACCCAGTGCAACTGAAGTATTTGAAATGTATAATGTTAACAGGATTAGTCCAGCTAATGCCATCAAAATTTAAAACATGACTAGTCAGTTCTGTTAGTTGATAAAACTTTCTTATTAGTTTAGAGTTTAGTTCAGCCTAGACTAGAACGTCTAAAGTAAATGATAAAACATAAAAGCATGACATTAAATCAGATCACTTAACCATAAGTGATTATGTATTACTAAGTTCTTAAGAACTACTCGACTAGGCCTTACCCTTTACCCCTCGGATACAAGACGTCACGTTAAGTGATATGGACACTCTCAATGCCAGAAGTCTAGCGGGTGCGTTGCCGGACTTTTAAGATTTTTTTTCTTAAAGGACCCTAAGTCGAATCGGTTCGGAAATACTTCAGTGGGCAGCTGGGTCTACATAGTGCGTGGAAAGATCTGCCTCAAAATCATATTCATTGAAATTTTTTATCAATGTTTTACGTACCAGCTTTAGAAAACTTTAACCAGAGTAGTAAAATACTTGTCTATAGTATCAAATGCAGTATGTTGTTTTTTTTAAGTCCCTAAATTTTATGAAAGTGTGGAGTGGCGGTAGGGTGCGGTAGCGGACATTAGCGGCCACCCGCGCTCGTAATGAGGGATCCGTTAACTCACACGGCAGGGAAATGAACCTCTCATTATTTTCCATATGATTTGTGTATACAGGGTGGGTTTTAATTCAATACAACTATAATGTGACCAGCAAGACGACAAACAGACAAACCGAACCAGAAACAAAAATTATGGTAATTGTTATTTTTTTAATGTCCTTACATTTGCATTGAAGCATTTTGTTGCCGTAATTTGATATTAATTTGAATTATGCTTCATGAGGCGTTTGCAAAAGTTAAATTTTAAACCTCAAAACACAGGTTAAATTATATATAAAATCGATCAGCGACCCGCGCTTGAATTAACCAGATTTTTCAACGGCCACTTAAAATTGATTAACTGTTTGACATTACCTGTCAATGGAACCTTTACCTTTGGAAATGTCAATTACAAAAATCGACCAGTGTAGTTCACCCTTTCAATTATGTAACCTGTATCTCGGTGAACATTTTTGATAACATCTTTAAGTTGCAAATTTTCATGCATAATATAATTAACTTAATATATTATTAAACAATTTTGTAATATATGTTGATGACTTAATTTCTGATGACTTCGTTAAGGTTTTACAACAAACAACAAACTGTTGGGCGTATGTTTGCGAACTGTATCAACATAATAAAAAAGTCCTTGAAGCCTTTGACGCATCTTGTTCTAAACAAGTTAGAAAGGTACTGTATAATGTTTATATCGAGTTTAGTAATTGACCAATAATTGATAAGGGTTATGAAAGAAAGAATATTATAAAAATTAGTCTGCTCTGTCCTGTTTAGATACGCCATTTAAGCTTTCTCGTATAGAAAACATAAGAAAATGCGGCATATCTCAAAAATGGCGGCGCTATAAAAATACTAATTAATATAAAACTACTTTCCTATAAAAATAATTACCGTAGCAGATGTTGCAGCGCAGTTTAGTAAACCGACGTGCCAAGGGCCACCCAAAGTTGGATGAATTATAGCTCCATAATCGCAATGTCATGCGACTATGTCATCGTCAATCCGATTGAAGTAAAAACATTGGTTGCCCAATAATTGCCGCTAATTATTCAAAAAACCGAAACTCAGCTATCCGCTCAACATCAATGATTTATTATGACTGAGTTAATATCATCTGTAATGCAGTCTGATAGTATGAAATTCATTTAAATGATGACAATTCATTTTCCGTAATTTTAATGAACACAAATGATCACCTGTACATTGTGTAACTGCTTGATGCTCCGAGCAAAATTCGCCAAAAATTTAAATGTCGTGCTATGGCACAAGAGAAAAGCGTAGATGGTAGCGTTGCTTAATCTGTGAGATCTTTACTTTAAATTTAGAATTCCACTTGTAAAATACATCGGTTTATAGGATTACTAGTGCCAATAGAATATCTATTACTTAAGTATGTATAGCCACTTACAAACTCTTTTCTATACACTCCAACGGTTTTAGTAGATGCTTCAATTTTATCGGTGACACACTAATATATTAGACAACATCAGACAAGATTAATGTGCATTTACTAGCATACCTTTATGTTACCCAAAAACGCTTATTCTTCGCCCAATGTTATTTCTCCTTCATCGCTTTCATCTGAAACCACTCTTAAAACAAAATTTTGACTAACGATTCAAAACTTTATACATTCACCAACAATCTTAAACAACATCGTCTCAACCAGTCCTATGCTGAAACGGAAAATATTCTTATTGTGCAATAATAGTTGAATTTAAAATGTAAGTGTTATGTAGAAATTACGCTGCCCACGAAACAGGGAATGCTAGTGTGGGGCTAGTGCACTTTCTTTTTACCTAAATATATTTTTTTATAAAGTATAATAAAGTTATGTCTTTCTTTCTTTGATGTCCATGTTGTCGTGCATTAGTATCAATTATATTAGGACTTTTATTTCAATCGCAAGTATAATGATTTGTTTAGAGTATTGCTAGGCCGCTGTTACATTAATATCAACCACTTTGGTTCCTAAAAGAAACTTGTTTACGTTATAGTATAGTAGTAGTTGTAAAAAAAAAATACGTGTGGCACTGCTGCGGTAAAGCTAGAGCATAGCATTTTTTTATAAAGTTATGGAATATAATTATTTAAGTATTTATTTTTTGCAGTATTTTTTTTCTTTGATATTAATTCAATCTACCACTCTACCAGACTCAGACTAACACGCCTATCCGATCACGCTAAACCGATGTGAGACGCAGTATGCGTTCTGTCCTGCTCTAACGCGTATTGGCCTCACCTATATTACGTCATCGTGTGTTAGGTTTATTTCGTTAGGAAATTTCTTGATTCGGTCGCCGCGCTCAAAGCCCGCGATAATATTTATGCAATAGCTTAATAATGGAAATTATCTTCCCTACTTAATGGTTTTATTTAAAAATGCCACACTAAGCAAACCGCTACCTCTTACACCTTGCGGTACACCAGAAACCTCAATTCATATGACATTTAGAATTAATTGATGGGCGCGGTCGTGTAAGTGAAAACTACGGGATTTAATATTAAAGTACCGCTCCCCGGGATAAATTAACTTTTCTGTCAATTTCAAAGTTCATAAAAATTCCTTGACATCAAGATTTAATGAAGCATGAGTGAGCCTTTAACTTATAAGGTTCCAAATATTGGCTTTGAATTTATTATATTTCTACTTGTTGAGTGCACGCATATACAGCTGAATTGTTATTAACTCTGGCATTTTATCCTTAAACTAGCTGATCCAGCTAACTTCGTACCGCAGTGAATGTCGGATTACATATTAGATGAACTTAATTTTATGAAAGTAATACTATGAATACAAAAAAGTTTACTTTATTAAGAAATTAACACAAAAAATTGTCTAAACGCACGCATAAATATTGGTTTAGTCAATTCTTTTTCGTATTATTAACATTTTTAAACGCCAATATCCGAATATTTTTGATAAACTTGTCGAAAATCTTTATTTAAATAAGTTCTGAACATTAAATGTTTGACAGTTACGAACCCCATAATCAGTTATTATAAAATAAACGAGCGTAGAAGTCATGATTTCAAACATCAAAAACTAATTTTATTTCAATTTTATTAATATAGACTTAAAATGACCTCTTAATTTCTATACAAGAGTCACCACAAATATATTGGTTGCGTATATTCGACATCACAGACAGATCGCAACGGTCAGTGGCGCCATGCCCTTATAGGAGTTGGTTTTTCTATGAATCTAAATTAAGCTTAAAAAGTACCTACAATTCATAAGATCTCAATAGCGAGAATCACGAAATCTTTTGATAAAATTATTTCCGCTGAATCATAAACAGCTATTTTGAGCAAAAACTATATTTCTAGACCAGACAATGAATTATAACAAAGTATATCAGTGCCTTGAAGGAATCTGATCAGGGAGCGTTCAAGTATGTTGTAACGAATTTTTGATTAAAACGTTACGATGCGGGGCGGGGATAGACTTACTACTTATACTTACGTTACTGCGTTATTGTATTATTTTCGACTTTCCGCTATACAGCACATAATGGTAACTTTTTGGTATAAAGAGTCACTGGGTGGTCACGAAACGTTTTATAATTAGGTACAGAAAAAAGTTACAGGGGTAATGGAGGGGGGGTCCAAGAATCGAAAAATTGCGTGACGTAATACTTGAACGCTTCCTCACCTGAAAGTGACATCAAGGAGCTTTTATGGTACAAAGCTTTTAATGGTAGTGTGAATGCGAAGCACCAAATAGCATGTGCACGTTAAGCCCACCTCCTGTATAATTATAACTTCGGTTACGCAACCGACCCGAAACTGTAATATTATTTTCAGTCTACCCTCACAACAGACGAATCTCGACCTTGCTTTGTTAAGATTAAGGTTAATTTTGTTGTATCATTGCAAGTGGCGCTTAGGGCGTTGTATGCGTAAGCGCCATGTGTCACGTATCAGTCGACGAGATGGTTTCATTTGGACAGTATGGATACGTAATACTGAATGGCTCTTAATTCTTAGTATCATTCACCTTTGGTCGGGACTATTGAATGCCCGTGCGCATACGTTTCCAGTTCGATTCCAGATACAAGGAACATAACGTTTTTGGAATTATATAGAACAAAGTGATAAAAACTTTTTATTCAGCACATGATACAGTCGCAAAACATACTGTTACCATGAGATGCTAGTTGGTGTCATGGTTTCTAAGTTCTGGGTTAAAATATATTAAAAGGTATGGAAATTGCGTGTACAACATGACCCAGTATGTATGCAGCATCACTGGAAGCTATAAGGAGCGTAACAATTCTTGAAAGGCTGGCAAAGCACTCGTGAACATTTTGGCGTTGCGTGCCCATGAGCGGTGAAACACCCAAAATCAGACTTCCGGCGTCTTTGTCTTCTGTTCTATTCAAAAGTAACATATTTTTCCATTCTTCATCTCTTCTAAAATTACTAGAAGTATCTACGTATATATACAGCGAGGCATTTGAAGGAAGGTACGCTTTTTGTCCTAATTCCGCGTAGTGCGTACAGTCACGGGCACCAGCTAGTTCTCTATATTATTTTCTCACACTAACCTAGGGTACGCTTAGCTATAAATGTAGTGTACTGCTGATTTGTGAAAATAAACTTTATTTCGTTGGAGTAAGGTCCAAAATACGCTGCACACACGTGTAACGGTTCTAGACTGGCAAAAAGATGTCCTAGCCATTACTAGATGGTTTTATTATGAGGCTTAAGGCCCATCGCAAGGTCAGCTCTTAAGGAAAACGATCTATTAATTAGTATTCAATTTTAGTTCTACGTTATCTGATACGAAAAATCCCATTCGAATTACAAAGTGCTTTATAATGCGTATTATCTTTAAATTTTTAAACTTGGTAGATTTACCAAATAGTAGAGAAACAAAAGAAACACATCGGAGAGTCGGTTGTAATGCTCCTCTAAACAGATAGAGTATCAGCAGTAATTGACGCTTTGCGAACATGCGAGGCTGATCAATTTTATGACAGTCTCCATGTCTTCAGGCGTAAGATGCTGCAGACATTGTTCCTGTGTAAAATTGTGTAAATATATTAAATTTTTAGATTAAGAAATCAAGTCAAGTTTATTTTTATTGTATTATTTCCTTTCTATTTTGTAATTGTAATGTTTTCTTATAAATGTTGTGCACAATTGTTATTGATATTGTAAGTGTTTGTATGTGTTTCATTAGTGTGCCGTTTTAAAAGTATTTAATATAATAAATTAGAAAGAATCAATTTTTACCGCATTAAAGCTTATATCACGCCAAATCCGCTGAAACTTTTACACAAACCGCATTAATAAACTAAAGCGTCTTATTTTACAAGAAACTTATTTGATTTTAAAAATCACAATCTTTCAACGAACATTTTTACCGCCCTGCACAGACTGCGTATTACATAGATGAAAAATTCGTTAAAACTGTTTTTACAGTAAATAAACACTGAAATAACTCTTGCGCTTTATGCTTTTAATTGCCAGACGTAACATAAATAATGCAATTACACATGTCAATTGTCGTCAATGAGTAAATTGTCTTTATCTTCGCTGATAACTAAGCGATTGTCAGTTGTCATTTGATAAACTAATAAAAAATTCGTGTTCGTGTATACATTTTTTGGAACAATTTGTATTATAATTATCCGTATTCCAGACTAAACAGTATTTATTTATTATAACTTAAGTATTATTTTAGTTCGACGAACCTAGGAGTTAAGGCACCTCTTATTTGAATTCTCCGCCATTGTGACGCATTAAACAGTACTTATCCGGAGATGGATATAAAATTTTGGTAAACGTAAATACTAGTAGTACCAAAATTTTCATATATTTTAGATAAAATAGCTTATAACATAATAATTATATACTGTAGTATAGTATTATGTATGATTATTTATTTATTAAAAAACTTCAATAAATGAATAAATAAATAGAACTAAAATATTTTTAATTGTTTGGTGTCTAGTTAAAAACAATAGTCTGTATGAGAGCCAATGTGTGCTTTCTAACTGGAATAGATGAATGAAACAAGATCTTATGGTTAATCACTAACTATTGAACCACGGAGGCAGTTCTGTTAAAAAATTTATAGGATACAGAGTTACAAAATATATCCAAGTTTACGAGTGTTCAAACGCCATATTAAAAAGACAGTTGAGTGTCTAATTTTACCATCGCCCTTTGTTAATCAAAATAGAATGGTGACATAATCCACCCGTAATCCTGCCAGTTAGTCATAGACTACAGACGTATGCATTTAATGCATCCCTTAGTCAGGTCACATGCATTTTATATTCTTAATAACCATATGCTGTAGGAATCTTAATCTTATATCATAGTTTTATTTATTTATAAAAGCTTGCTCGGCATACTGATACATTGATACAAGATAAATAAAATATAATATTTAATGCGACATGCACTTATAGGCAAACTCGAAGAGATTTTTAAGAGAACATTAAACCAAAAATAAAGTAAATAACTGGGGAAAGGAAAATTGATTTCAAAGTGTGACTCCTCAAACAACTGTGAGCAACTGTGGATATCCAGACCTAGCTCGTTTATCAGAATGCTCAATCTGGACATTGCGTCGGTGAGTTTTGGCCAAAACGTGTTCTTCACTTCACATCGCTAGGGACAACTGGGATGATGGGATGATGGAATGCCTGGGGTACCTACCTACATAATACACAAATTGTTATTTTTTACTTTTTTATCAAAATCAGAAACAATTTATTCATTGTGGTTGGTTTCGTTTGGTACAATTGACGATAGATCTACGTTTGATTATTTATTATAATTAACTCAATAGGAGTAATATATAAATTTGCTTATTTGAAAAGTAACACGAGACTAATACATTTCTTTAATTCAAGGCATTGATTAAGATATATTTTTTGATCAGTTAAAGAAATCTCACATAACTCATTCATCTAAACCTTAATTATAGACACCTGCGATCCTGTCATCGTAACGGAAGTCACACTGACTTCTCAGTATGGACAATTTCATATCACTGTTTACACTGACAGTGTTTAGTCTAGACATGGTCTAGACAGGAAGTGTACTCTAATATTTATGGTCCGCCTTCTACTGTATAGTGACTTAGGTTAACGTATGCCATAGGGATGATCCTAATAAGATACTAATAGATTAGGATATTTTTTTTACCTAATTTCAAAATTGAAAATAAGACTTCTATATGCGCTATTAGGAACCTAACACTTGCTACGGAATCATGGGGCAGATATATTTTTCAGATAAGTAAAAAGTCGAATTTCAATACCTCTTCCATAACAATATTTTCTTTCGTTTGTGCAAATGTTACATTCCTAAAAGCGCATATGGAAACGTCTCTTGTTTTGGAACTTGGGATTCGGATAAAAATATACTATTTAGTACCTCATTAAACCAAATTCAATAAATGCACCGTCTTTTATTTTAAATTTAAAGCGTGGAAGTCTACTATTATACTCTGAGATTTAAAAGTCGTATTAAAAAATGTTTTATGTAATTAATCACTGGGTAAACATGTAATTGTAATTCATTGTAAACGACATAAACCAGAAAATTTTATATTTTCGTAAGCCTTTAAATTTTAATTGATACAAATCCTTATCTTTGGATCTCACAGACAATGAACTATTTAAAATATCGAAATATATATTTATTTTAAAGTTGTACTGGCTAAGGAGGTCAAGCTTGTGCAACGCAAAATTGTGTGTTTAATTTTGTGTTGTTGTCTCTTAAATAGCTATGAAATTTTATTTGAAATATTCACAAGCTACGTATTATATTTTCCCATGGAAATTGTATTCCCTTATATAAAATCTGTGACACATTATTCAACATTTCTGCATATTGAAATCGTCAATAAAAGGCAAAGAGTTATAATAAAATTTTCTGCGCTGACGTTATAATAGACAATATTTCTTTATGATACATACCTTTGTATTTTAATATATCAGTACAAATACGACAATAGCCTTACCTAGAATTTATTAAATATAAGATGATGTTTAATGTGTCGTTGTTATCTATTAAATTTTTTGTTCAAAATATATCACAATTCTGCCATATTAAATCATACCTTTTTAAGTTATTAAATTATAGCATAATTTTAGGAGGCTGTAGCTTACGCTCTTCCGAAAACTATATGCTTGAAATCCCATCTTATATCTTGGCGAATCCTTTAAGATCTCTGCTATGGAATTCACTTCCCGTCCCTACCTATTCGCTTAGCTCCTTCTCCATCTTCCTTTAAATCTCTACTGTACAAGCATTACCTGTTCATAACTTATCCCTTACTTTTGTACTAACTGATGTGAAACTGATCTAAAATTATTATTAAATGTTTTAATTGCTTTGTTTTGTTCCATTAGTTTTGTCTCAACAACTATATGTCTTATGCAATTCTCGCTTACCTTATCTAACTTAATTTGTTTGCCTGGAAGAGATCGCTCAAAAGCGATAAGGCCGCCAGTGCACTCCTTTTCATTTAATTATCAATTATATTATATTTCTGTGTGCAACAAAGTGTTAATAAATAAATTTATTGTAAAAAAAATCTCAAGCAACGTGCGCTATATGGAACTGGTTAGGCGTACGTGCCCTAAGCCTACTTTGTACGCAATTATCCCATAGTAAGTCTAAAACGATCTTATCTCGAGTAAAGATGAACCCATTTATTAAGTTGCGGTTTTTATACGTCAGAAGAGCCGACTTGACGAGGTCGGTACATATTTGGTATCGTATGTGATGTGCGATGTCTCAAGTAGTTCTAGTATTTATAGTAAAAATCGTTAGTACGCTTTGTTTACTTTGTTTGTTATTAATTGTCTAAAGACACTGCTGTCAAGAAATGCTTACACAACTTGGCTTAGCACTTTTTCTAACTCAATTGCCTATTTAATTTTTATTTGTTTTTGTTCGCAACAACAGTTTCAAAGGGGTATCATAGGGTCAGGGCCTAATATATTATTTATTACTGTTAAAAAAATACTCCTCTGGTTAAACACATTAATAATAAATAATTATAAAAACTTTATTCATGACGAATTCGTTTTTACAAAATTTATATATCACTAGGGAGTCCCTGTATTGTGGGTATTATATAAATTAGTCAGTGGTGGAGGTTGGCGGTCAACTCGTCATACTCCTTCTTATTTTTCGCCAAGCGCATCGGCTGTTCTACGCTGGCCACTCCCGTCCATTCTCTAATATTGCGGAGCCACGACTTCCTCCTTCTGCCAGCGTGTCCTTTCCCCTCCACCTTGCCCATCATGATTACTTGAAGAAGTCGGTACCGTTCGTGTCGAAACACACATGTCCCAAGTAACTTATCTTCTTCTTTTTAATGTTCAACGCGAGTTCAACAAGAACTGACCGCCAACCTCCAGTAGTGGAGAGGCACTTCAAGAAGAAGAAGTCAGTGGTACATGGTACATGTTTAAAACAGTTATTTGAGAAAAAATAGGTTTAGTGTTACAACCACAAACATAAGCCTTAAAAGAGATTAGTATGTGTAAATGTGTGAGTGTGAGAGTGGATGTGTGTGCGTATGTATTTGAGAGTGTAGCTAAGAGTAGTTATAAGCGCTGTGTCTGTGTTAGTTTTTGACCCCTCAGAATCATGTCGAGATACGTAATCGGTAAATGGTTTTAGGTGATGTTTTGTTCCTGCTGCGAATGCTACTTCATCACCAAAATCTTCCAGGCAGTGACGTTAGATACCCATTTACTTAGGTCTGTTACTCCATCAAAGAGTAATAGACCGGGGAGCTTATTGCTATAATAATGGTAGAAGACATATCTTTGGCTATAATAATAGGAAAAGTGGTAAGGCACCACTGGACATGGGGTTGGCACTCGTAAATCGCGCCTTGATGGCCTGGGAAACAATAATGTGATTGAATGAATGAGCAATATTGACAATATACTATCTGACCCGGCAAACTTTTGTTTTGCCATGTATACTATTTCTAGGAAACATTTTTTTAGTTCAATAAAAATAGGTATCTACAATAATAAAAAATAGGGGTTGATCGTAGAAGAGTGAAAATTAGGGGTTATATGTATTTTTGTATTCTGTATCATAAAAAAATAAAAACAATTTTTTTTTATAACCAATAAAAATTTTGTTTTTGGGGTGGACACCCCTTATGACTTAGGGGGTTGAAAGATAGATAGTAGCCGATTATCAGACCTACTGAATATGCAAATAAAATTTTATAAAAATCGGTCAAGCCGTTTCGGAGGAGTATGGTAACTAACATTGTGACACGAGAACTTTATATATAAGATAATACGTTATTGGAAAGATTTCTGAAAATTAAATAGAATTGACACAAATGAATACAATTATAAAGAATAATATGTACACACCAACGATTTGCTTGTACTTTGATTAGTATTAAAATTTACGTTTAAAAATAAAGCCCGTAGCAAGTGTACGTAATTTGGTTACCTTGAGAAGTAATAATCTATTTCACGATATTCCTGGAATCCGCTCTACAATGCGTTGACCTGTATGTTTATCTTTAACTTGTACTCGCAAAATCGCACCTACGTACATTTTATTATGTCTGATCTAGATTAATGTGATTTCGTTTTAATTGGTCTTCCAAATTATATATAGGTGAAAGTTCTTTGCGTTTTATATATAGACTTTTTAATGGAAAATTAGAAGTTAAGGTTATTTAAAAAAGGAGTCTTATATTAGCACGAAGCATATACTAGGGAAATACATTTAATGAGTAATAAAGCAATAATAATAATTAATCATTTATTCATAGAAATATTCATCCATCTTAATGTAAGATACAGACACTTTAAATAGTTTTTTACCCCTCCCTCTCTTATAGAGTACTTCTCCAACTTGCTCCATCTCTCTCTATCTTGAGCATTCTCCCAATCTTCCCCATTCCGAACTTAATGAGTGAGTGAGCATCCGAACCTTTATTAAGTGGTTATAATTAACGGTCCAGTACTATATTGTAACTGCAGTGAGCGGTGTTGGCCGAAGGTACGATTCCCGACTGCGCACCAATTGACTTTCTTTCTATGTGCGCATTTAACAATGGCTCGAACGGTGAAGGAAAACACCGTGAGTAGGCTTGCCTTAGACCCAAAAAGTCGACAGCGTGTGTCAGGCACATGATCACCTACTTGCCTATTAGAGTGACAAATGGTCATGTAACAGACAGAAATCTGAGGGCCCAGACCTAAAGAGGTTGTAGCGCCGCTGATTTATTATATTTTACTATATTGTAACAACACCACCATATTATCGCAATACGGGAGACATGATGTGCGTTTCATTTATTTATTTTTTCTAAGCCATTGCCCTTTCTTGCCTTTCAACTTGCAGTTATTTCCCATCGATATGTGTAAATCTTATCAAATACAGTACATTAATTAAGTATAATACGCAATAAATTTTCAGGTGTTCGCTATCTTAGGATTCTCCACAAATGTTTACCTCGCTACTCGGAATGTTGGCGCCGATTGCTTTCGAAGAAGCTTTCTATTTTCGACTATTATGATCTAAGACAAAGCGCTTTTAAGGTGCTGATCTATTAAACATCAAACGATATTACTATTTTTACTGAGAATTAAAACTTCCGATCTGAATGTATTTGACCTAATTTATTACTCCTAGACTTTCCGTGCAATGCAGAGTAATAATTAATATAGAATATGCATCGTACCCCGTAGATTGCAAATATAAATAAAAACAAAAATAAATCAATGGCTACAAATTTTTAGATCTGGGCTTCAGTTTCTATACTGTTTCATGATCATGTCAATCTAATAGGCAAATAGGTGATTAGCCTCCTCTGTATGACACACGCCGTCGACTTTTGGGTCTAAGGCAAGCCTGTTTCCTCATGGTCTAAGATCCCGATATACAACGACCTTCACCGAGATGCTTATTTAATGAAACGTATTTTATATTTAATTATATTTAAGTATGTTTAAAATACTCTGGACTGAAATTTGCTAGGCAACCCATATGGATTATATTTATTGACATATTAAATTAAATATAAAATACGTTTCATTAAATAAGCATCTCGGTGAAGGTCGTTGTATATCGGGATCTTATACTATCACGATGTTTTCCTTCACCGTTCACCGTCAAATGCGCACATACAAAGAAAGTCCATTGCGGCACAGCCGGGGATCGAACCTCAGGGATGGAGTGGCACGCCGAAGCCACTAGCCCAACACTGTTCTACTCACTTATCATTCTAAATGCAAATAGATATGACAGAGTTTTGTCTATTAATTTGTTATTGATTAGAGAATTACACAGGCCTTTGTTGTAGTTGTACGCAGATAATACAATTCTAAAACACTGCTTTTTAGTATATCGTAATAATATATTAACAGCCATCACACTAAAGGTCTCGCTAACAACATAATAGTGTTATTTATGCATTATTATTTATTGATATCGGTTAAGGTTACGCGATATTATTTTATTTCGTTTAAAAGCCATAAAACTTTAATTTCGATTTGTCTCGCCGATTTCTTTGTTTATTTAGAATTTGAATAATAAAGTTAAACCTATCATAAAATATTCAGACTTAATCACAAAAAAAACAAATCTTTATAATTGCAATTGCAGTCATCACAACAAACGGAATTTGACAGAAATAGACGAATGACTACTTAAGTTAAAAGAGTGAAACATTTATTTAGGTTTAAAAATGGTTTAATTAACTAATTGTTAATTAAATCAATTTAACTTTTGAAAAAAATCACACTTAATCATAAAAACAAACGTTTTTAATAGATACTAATATCGCACAATAAATACGTAAAAAAACAGTTACCATACAATCATTAGTATCAAATGTTTAAATAAAATAAAATATGGAGCAGCGATAAAATTATAGAAAATGGGTTTGCGCTGTCAAAAAAGTCTCCTCCCGCGTTATATGAATAACAATACTACTCTCTCTCTTCGATCGGCAGCTCATGTCTAAGCGTCGTGGTCATCAAGCATCTGGACTATCTGTTTCCACCGGTTTCTGTCCAGCGTCTCTCTTATGCATACTTTTGAGGATGATGAGTTGGTGGACGGCCACGTGATCTTTGGCCTTCTGTGTTACCAAGCATCAGTTTCTCCAAGTTCTTATCTGCGCATTTTATAGCCGAAATAAGATACAACAACAAAACTACAAGAGTTGATAAATGTGTAGTAATGTGTCATACGAAAATGACATTAGTTCAATAACAAGAACCTACCTCGAATAGATTCAAGGCGTCACCCCTTGGTGATGAGATACAAACTATAAATATTACTAGTGAATGGATGGATGAGTAACGACATAAACTTATTTCAGCTATACGACGCTCGAGTTTAATGTGAAGAAAATGCTGTTCACGTTAATTATTACGAGTCAGTCAGTCTGAGTCAAAAAGAATCAAGTATTAAAACAAAAACCAATTGACTAGACCACCAAATGACTAGCGATTTCATTAAAGGAATAATAGAATGAAACAAATACAAGATAAAGGTGAAAATTTGTATGAGCACCAGGCTCACGTCGCACCTGCCATCACGAATGTCAAGTTCGAGTAGGTTATCGTGATAACACCTTGGAACAAACTAATTAATTACACATTAAAACATTTTAATTAACTGTCGATAATGTAAACAAATCGATATGTATCATTGGCTGTTTGGAAAATTAAGGCTTTATACACGGTTATATGAGTGATATTGTTACCGTGAGTACAATAAAAAAAATATTTTTACTCAATAAGTACACATTTATAGTAAAACTCTGATGAAAAATTACTCGGTGGAAATTTTCAGCAACTCCATTAGAAACCTAGCTGCGTTAGTTATTTGATATTATTATTCTTTTCTTTTTTCTTACATGTATGTATTTACATTGTACCTATATTCGCGGATGCTTGGCGGTCCCATGCGTCCTCAACACAAAGTCCTGTCGTGGGTTGTGTGTCGCGATACTGCAGGCTTCTCGATTGTGAGGAAGTTGCATGGAAGTCGCTGCGCTGCTTTCTTCTCTCGAAGTTCTCATGTTATGTTCACGTGTATATCCTTTCTATTACATATTTTCATACGTATTTGATTGACCTCCTTGTATCATGTATTTATAGATGTTTAGAGCGATTTTTAGCTATGGTCAATTGCTTGTATTATTTATTCAAAATTATAGACTAACTCATATATGTATTTTTATGTAATTTCCTTAATGCATAATGTGAAATTAATTCTGTTATCTAAGTATCGGATTTACCGGTGTCGTTACAATCGAAATCGATAGTTAATCCAGTGGACCGTGGTACATCACTTTTTGCACAACTGTCGTGTAGAGATAGCAAAACTATCAGATCATGTTTAACTCTTCATATGTTAATACAAATCATTAATAAATTTCCTATTTATGTCATTTTTAAATCTTCTTTGTATTCTAGTGCCACTTTATTAGTAAAGGTTGGCTGTTGACAACTTAAAATACCAGGTATCTTCCGCTAGCCTTGACAGTTCCTCAGTTGATGAGATTACGTTCCGCAACAGCTTTTCTTGAAATCAAGAAGATTCTTCAAGAATAGAGCGTACCAATTATTAAACGGTAACACACTTGCGAGCCGTCTCCTAGTGTCAGTGTCTATGGGCGGCGATGACACTTAAACTCAGATGAGTCTCTTGCCTGTTGACCAGCTGTTCTATAAAAAAAACCCACGATCATTTCTACATTGAAAAAATGTTCAAATACTAATATTCTAAGGTGTTGAGATGTTGAATCACGCGTTATTTATCTATCATTAAACCTATAGTACTTGGCGCTGTTCCATTCTAGATCAATGGTAATGACTGCGAGAGATTTTTTGGCATTCTAGTGCACTTGCTAGTATTAAAATATCGCAATATTAGTAACACATTATTTAACTTACAAATTATTAAATAATGTATAAAAAACAATTTCGGTGATATTCAATAATTTTTTATGTATAATCTAAATCGATTAAAATATTACAAGTTTCTTTGTTGATGCTACCAGTCGTGAGTGTAGTGAGAGGTAGCGAAAGGAGCGAATAGAATATTATTTACACCATAATTTTCACAATTAGAATTAATACTTTTATAAGAGAATGGGAATTTTTGTTTGACATTAAACTTGCCAAGAAAATCAAACCTTAACGCCGTCTGTAGTAATTTCTGGTAACTTTAAAAGAAAATAAAAATTACATTTAAAAACCCTCACTCAATTCATCTGCAATTTACAGAATTACTTTTGTAGTTAATTCAATGAATTTACCTAATAACATAACCTAGAGTTTCAACATCGCACGTCGAGGCAGAAAACGAAATTCCACCCTTCTCGACATCCATCGTTCTACAACTGAGCGCTTTTTAAAGTTGTTTCTGCGTACCACCACTATGTGGAACCAGCTGCCCACTGAAGTATTTCCGAACAAATTCGACTTAGAGTCATTCAAGAAAAGAGCTAGTACGGTATTCTTAAAGGCCGGCAACGCACTTACGCGCCCTCTGGCATTGAGAGTGTCCATGGGCGGCGGTATCACTTAACATAAAGTGAGCCTCCTGCCCGTTTGTCCCCTGTTCTATAAAAACCACGTTGTATTTTAACAATTCCAGTTGGAATTGTTAAAATACAACGCTCGTGCCGACGTAAAGAGATCACGTCAATTGGGTTTAAAGATTGCCAGAGTCAGAACTGATTGCAATCATTCTTAGATAGTATACTCTACACAAATATTCCCCTTTTCATAAGACACCCATTGCTGGCTGAATTTTTTTTTGCGAACAAGCCGAGAACAAGGTCCAATTCCGCGTATTGACAGATTTACGAATAGAAGTAATAATAAATAATACCTAAATGTGGAAACTGATGATTGGCCTTCATCATTCATTCAATTATATAATATTGAACCTTCTTTAACTGTAAGTTTCCTTAAAATTGTAAAACAAAATATAAGATTTGTTACACACATTTTTTCTTGCAATCCTAATATCCTAGCTTCCTTCAGTACCTACCTTCGGAACCCCTTCACGGGTAAAGGTCTCCTCCAGCTCCAAATATCTTTATACTAATAATTAGAAGTAATAATTACTGTTACTTAGTAAGGAAGGATCAAACTCGAACTAACTTTATTCATATAGGTAAACAAGTATACTTTTGAATTCTAAATATTCATTTACTACCAATTCGCAAGTCAAGGGCGTAGAGCGGGCAAGAAGAAGTGGCAAGAAACTTTCAGCCACTCTTAATCGCTACGTTTTGAGTCATACAATTTGTTTGAACTGGAGAAAATCAATCCCAAGGATCATTTAAATATTCGTCAAATTTATAAAAAGCTTTATTGGTTAATTTACGTTTAACTTAAGATTTAAGAATTAGAGGTATACTTAAGTAATACTTATGAGAATTTATGTATCTGTTAAGTACATATGCTGTTATAAAAATAAATTATTACGCAACTCGATTATTGTTCATGTTGAATTTCAAATAAGGTGCTTTTTATGCTGCCTTAAGGTTGACCTACGATCGGTAAGGACTGCCGTATATGAAAACTAGCTTCGATGAATAAGTTATTGGGGATTTCGATTAAAAGCCGTAAAAGAAGTTTGATTTATTACTCGACTGCAACTCACTTATTTTCCTTAAGTTTATTACACCTTCGAAAAGGTAAAGCAACATAGGTTGTCTCCTATAAAGTTACGAACTCTGTGAGTAAAAGCTCACATTTGATTATTTTAGTCTTGTTATGTAATTATTTTCCACATTATTAACAGTTACTACTAATATGATAGTACCAATAATTCTTAGATACATTAAATATATATGTTGGCGCGCACCACCGCTATGTGGAACCAGCTGCCCACTGAAGTATTTCCGAATCAATTCGATTAGGGTCCTTCAAGAAAAGAGCGTACCTATTCTTAAAAAGGTCGGCAACGCACTTGCGAGCCCTTTGGCATTGACTTACTGTTATATTAAAAAAACCTAGATCTTATAACTAATAACATAACAAACAGCTCTTATGAACTCAGCCAGTGTACAAACATATAGGTCTACCTGGATAGAAATCATACCAACCTTTTTCTTGTTATACCAACTATACAAGAAAAAACAGTAATAAAAACAAAGTAATAATTATGTTTGATGCAATAACTTTAATGCCTAATTTCGTAAAATTTCACAGAAATACAAATACACAAAAAATACCTTTAATAAAAAGTCCTAGATAATAAGAGGCGTCAAAAACATCAATGACTAGCGCCAGTCGTTAGTTACGAACGACTGCTTCCGTTTCCGGTAGATAAAAAATACTTAACACGCAACGTTATGCAGATTTCTAACTCCACGCAAGAATATAGGAATCCTAGACATTAAATTAATTATACCGAGAAACCTAAATCTCATATTTCATACTTACAAATTAGATAGAAAAAAAAAACAAAACAAGAAACAACCTACAGTGTAAATTAGGTTAGGTTTCAATAATACGTAAACGTAAAGTTAACAATGATTAAATCTGTGTGGTTTTATGTGATTTATTTAGTTTGTAAGAGTACTGTCAATATTTATATCAAAATATAACTATCACATCTAAACTATTAAAATAATAATTAGTTAATTACTTTTCGAATTAAATGAATTTAATGTTTATTTATTTCTCATATATTCTGTTCTTGTACTCGAGGTTAATACGAGTATAGAGTAAAAATATAGACGACTATTTTAACTAAATATTTGTATACGAACCGTATACAAATATTTCTTTTAGATACATATAAACTTATAATAGAGTATTGAAAAAGGGTATTAGGATACATTGTAACATATATATTATTATGTTTATGTGTTTGTTTGTTATTTGTAAACACCTGTTGAATGTTTATCGATCGACCTTTAATTAAATATTGCAAGTACAATGCTTACTTCGTTTTAATTAGCGCAATACAGAGTTAAGACTGTTTTGATGCAAAAAGGTCTTGACTTGTCTTTTGATAATTTTCATTAATATTGTTATTTTTGCCATGGTTGCTATGTACCGAATACCGATGAATGAACAAAATATTAACTATGACAAGAGACAGGACGGTATGAGTTTGATTCCATGGAAGATGTGCCGGGTGCCCTTCCCATCTACATGGAACCAACAAGAGAGCTGGTGCGGCTTGTGAAGCGGCTGAAAAAGCTAAAGCATGCAAATACAGGGGTCTCGGCCCCTAATATGATTTTGTCCCTAGCGCTATAAGGCTTTTTTAAGGAAATAGCAAATAGGTTAGTCTACATCACAGGAGACCATTAAAGGGTGGCGGTGAGTTTATTGCCAGTTCTTCTCTTCCGTTCTACGCCCTTGATTTGAGAACTGGCAGTAAATTTAAAATTAAAAGCGTTTAATGTATATTTCTTTTTTGACGTTCATAAGTGTACATTGTATTACCTATATGAATAAATGAGTTTTGACTATTGACTATCACTGATAAAGAAATTGTTGAGACGGAATAACCGCCCTTGATCTTCGATATGTCTCACTCAATGTTGAAATACAATACCGGCTATTTCACCAAAAGCTGAAAAGAAAATATAAATTTTAAAAGGCCGGTCAAGCACTCGCGAGCCCTCTGGCATTAAGAAAGTCTATGGGAGGCGGTATCTCTTAACATCAGATGAGGCTTCTGCACGTTTGCCCCTTCTTCTATAAAAAGAAAAATAACTATAGTTTTTGCCAGTCAGGTTTCGAACCCGATATAGTCAGGGTCTCGCTAAAGAAACCTCTCTTGTCTCAATTCGCTAGTATTTAGTGGAATTCGAGATATATTTCACGATAAGTGTTACACAATGATTCACTTCGTGTTAATCTAATTTCATAACACTTTCATGTTTCTCGCGGCTGGAGAGTTTTCTTGGAATCAGTCCAAATTATCATTGAGTTTGTCGCACCATCCAGTGGGACATAGGCCACAATATCCTCTCTTAATAAGGTCATCGGTAGATTTGAAAAAAAAAAACTAGAAACTCTCACCTTTTCCATGAACGAGATCACTTATCAGCTGGACATGCAGTCGTCATGCCCGTTCGCTTTTCTTTAACAACAAGTTTTGTTCGCCGGAAGTCGAAGGGTTTTAAGTGCTAAACAATTGACTACTGAGCCACGTAGTAATTCACAGTTTTTAAGTTGACAATACACAGAAGGCTCAAGATGTATCATCCTTTTTAATGATTCTCAACAAGCATGATTGTAGTAGCTTGTTAACCAAAAACGTAGAAATATCGGAGAGGTTCTTGGTAGTCTTTTCTCCCCATCTACACCCTTAATTTGCGAACTGGTGGTACCTACCTTTAAACAAAATACCTTTTCTTATATTAACGTTCATTAGTGTACATAGTTAGAATTTTTGTATTATACTTATTATACTTATTTATAAATACTAGGCACAGCTCAAGATGATAATTAGTTTATTAAAGAACTTGGAGGTACTTGGTTTGTTGTTGGCTTAAAAGTGATATAGGTTCTTCTTCGTTCATTACTGAAGGTTGTGTCTTGAAAAGCCCTAACGGATACGTTGACTTGCTGCCTCCACAGCACTCTGTCTTCACCTACTCAGGGCATAAGGGTTGTTGAGACCCATAATTGTTTTAATTTGGTCAGACCAACGCCTTTGCAATCGACCCTGACATCTCCTTCCATCACTGCTCCCCACCATCACCAGTTTGTGATTCTTGGGTTCTCTTCTTCTTCGTAGTCTCCATCACTGAAGGTCGAGCCTGGCAAATATTTTAGCAGCAGTGGAGTAGGAGTTGACATTTCTCCTTTAGTGATGTGTCTGTTTCATAAATAAATAGTACTTCAGTCGATGTCTATCATCGACTGCCACTTCAATATATGAAGTATCGATGAGAGCACATCACTCGGGTCGTAATCGTAACAGATGTGTATAGTTAGCACCTGTCTTCCGGAACACTTAAAAAATTTACAAGTATAATTACTATGATTGCATTGTTAAAATATACTTATTAACTATTTTTAATCGACGTGAATTTTTAGCTTAAAACCCTGAGTGTTTCATTTTGATTACACGTTCCTTATATGAAATATATTTTATCAGTGCAGTGCAGTGTTGGCTTCAGCGTGCGACTCTCATCCCTGAGGTCGTGGGTTCGATCCGGCTGTGCACCAATGGACTTTCTGTCTATGTGCGCATTTAACATACGGTGCCTTCACCACGAAAACATCGTGGTGAATCCAGCTTGCCTTAGACCCAAAAAATTGACGGCCTGTGTATGACACATTAGTGATTAGGCGATCGCCTACTTGCCTATTAGATTGACAACTGATCATGACACAGATACAGAAATCTGAGGCCCAGACCTTAAAAGGTTGTAGTGCCACTAATTATTTTTTTACATTTTATTAGTAATTTAAATATACATCGTTTTGTACACTAAAAGTCTATTAAAATTCACTTAGATATATGTGAAAGATTAAAACTATTATGTAAGTGACCGGAAATCTGAAAGACAATTTACAAAAATTCATGTATAACGTAGAATTATAAAACATTCAAACCTGTTTGTTTGTAATATGCGTTTTAAGCTTTCTTTTGATTTTGAGAAACCCTTTAGATGGAAAATACATCTGTAATGTAAGAACAAACTCATAACACTATTTTATCTCAAAACATATAGCCAATTCAAATTCATAACAACTAAAAATATTAACTCGTCAAACTTTAATACACCCTTTACGACATCGGCCATAGAGCAAAATACGCAGACGTGCCATTCATACAGATCATAAATCAACCTACAATATCAAAATGACTTATTTAATACTGATCGATTGAGCCGTAAACATGTTACGTTCAAAGGAATTATTAAAACGTCTTTATATGATAACATCAAACCTTAACGAAATTTAATGCTTAAATAACTCTGAAAATATTTTATATGTCAAACCAGTTATTATAGGTTAATTGATCAGAATTACTTATATTGAAGTGTCTTTGAAAAAAATCGTGTCACGTAACTTAGCAACAGTGTTGGCCTAGTGGCTTCAGCGTGCGACACTCATCATCAAGAAAAACATCGTGATGAATCCGGCTTGCCTTAGACCCAAATAGTTGACGGCGTGTGTCAGGCAGAGGAGGCTGATTACATGCTTGTCTATTAAATTGACAAATGATCATGAAACATACAGAAATCTGTAGCGCCACTAACTCACTTTTATTAAGTTTACGAGACCTTGGTTCTTGATTACAAAAATATATGGTTAGAATATAAGCATATACTGACTAGGTACATTACATACATTTGACGACTCATTGGTCTAGTGGTTAGAACCCCTGACTGCGTATTCATGGGTCCCGGGTTCGATCCCCGGCTGAGACGAACATAGATGTGATGAGCATTTGGTGTTGTGCTTAGGTCTTGGGTGTTCATATATGTATTTATATGTCTATCTATCTATAATATGTATGTATATCCGTTGCCTAGTACCCATAACACAAGCTTCACCAGCTTAGAATGGGACTAGATCAATTGGTGTGAATTGTCTTTAAAAAAAAAAAAAATATACGAGTGAAAATTATTAAAATATTATGATTATATGATATTATACACAGAATAATACTTTTAGTTTTTATTTCATTACATTATCTTCCGTTTGCATATTATGTAAACAAAATTTGATATGTTTAATTGTTTATATTTACATAAGATAACCCAGTGAACTTGAATTGTGTTGGAATATTATGAAATAAACGCATTATACAACTCGGTCTATAATGACTACAAAAAAAAAAAAAAATATCATTATTAATACTACTTTGCCCAGAGATTAAAAAAAATATATAACATTTCTCTATTGCAAAATACATTTTTAGCATTGTTTCTAGAACGAAAATCTATATATATAGAAATCTTGTTACATTTAGACAAAATATTCCCGTAGATGGAATATTATGAGTTTGATAATAGCTATAAATATATATAATCAAGATGTAAACATAAATTATCGTCAAGGCAGATTCTGACTAAAACTGGACACGAAAATGACGTTTATCCAACTGTAGGTTTCAACCGCGGAAACAAATTAACAACATCATCAAAGACTCGTAACTATAACAGGGTTCGTGTTACGCAAGTGAGGCAAAACAAACAGTAATATTGCTGTCCCGCTCAGCCGTTAAACGTTTAATCAGTCTCAGGGAGGCAGTTTTATGGGCGGCATTAAAGTCGTAGGTTACTGAACTTCTATTGAACCGAAATAATGGATCGCCTATTAATCTTTTCTGGATACATCTGAAGCTGAAGTGGCAAGTTTGACGTTCACCTGTCTTGTTGTCCATCACCATGTGTTATAGAATAACTATTATTCACCTTATTTAAATGAATACGCACTGTTGATAGTGAGTTAATTATGATTCAATATTATTTCCCATGGAAGTGTTTAAGAGTAAGATTATGTTTCAAGACTTCCGGTAAGTTTCAGTGTGGAAACGTAGCGCTAAGTATTATTCTATATATAGACATATCAAATATACTACCTATAAAATTCGAGACATATAGTGCGTCATGGTTTAAGTAAATCGCGACTGTGATCTTACCCAAAATGACAGCGACTTCTGGAAAGAGTTAAAAATATTATTTATTTATTCGTAATCTTACAGCTTCACATATCCATATTACAAAATATATTAAACAGAAAATATAAGTAGATACATTAAAAGATAAAAAAGACAACTATAATTAAACATTAAACAAACTACAAATTCATATTTTAAAGAAAAATCTAAATTGTTACGACTGCTAAATAAAGTCAAAGTCTTCGCTTCTTAAAATATTTCCTCACATCCTCTTTGGGAAGGTGGAAAATGTCAATATCTTCATAATTTGTGTTATAGCTAGCTAGACGAAACATTGGTGAATTACATAGACAATATTATATAATTGGCACAGAGGCAACAGTTAAATATTAATCATATAATATTAGCCCTAAAAACATATTTTAAAACATGCAAAATATGAATGACATTGAGACATGTTATCTTAATTGGTTCCGGAGAGTGCGCGCGCGCCGAGCCGTCTGTCTTACATTACAATCGTAATTCGTTATACATTATACAACACGTATTTCATATCTAATGGCTTTATAGCGATTACACCTGTGTCAGGAATGATTTTATTATCGTATTTGAAATACTCTTGAGTTTTCATTTGCCTATGCCAAATTATAGTAACGTAATTCATGTAATTATTAGAGATTTTTTAACGTTTACTAATGGGTTTTTAGTGAAGAATTGAGGCGTAGAAACTAGACGCTCCAATTGTGGTAAAATTATGTTAGTAAAGTTACTTTTTTTATTAAGTAAATCAATGAAAACACTATTCAGTACAGTTCTATCTGGAAGAAATTGTTGCTAGTTTTCATTTTAATTTGATGGCTCAGGCTGATACAGTGGCATTATGACAATCCCCGATACATAACTCCAAACGATTTATGCAATCCTGGTACAATTTACATTATTTTTCGCGTTACGTTATTTTCAAACTATGTTGTATGTTGTTGGCAACAATATTTTCGCCCTTGACCTATCTCCACTGGCTCACTATCGGCAGTCGGCACTACTCAAATATTACTCTACATTTGTAGAGAATTATGAAAAAAGTTGACATCATAAAGTCGCTAGATCGTGTATTCATACATTCGTTAAGACTACACTACGTTGGATATGCGAAATAGTAACAAGCTTGAACTTTAACAGAAAACTTTATTCATGACAGAAATAGATTGTGACAAAATTCATTTATCTCTAGTCCACTAGGGAGTCCCTGTGTTGTGGTAACTAGATGTTTTTTTAAGAGAAAGTATTACAACTAATTAAACAAAAATCGTATAGGACCTTATAGATGCGTGAATGTGTGTGCGTATAATACACAAAATATTTCAATACACTATCAACAGTTTCTGTCAGCTTCATGTGGTAGTCTCTCACTGACAAAGCACTCGAAATCATATGTAGAAAGGAAAGAGATTTTATATAATAGCATACTTGTGTAAACAAAAAACCAATATGTCTATATGTTTCTTAACATACCTATGCATCTTCTCATCATAAATATGGAGTTCTTAGATTATAAGTTTAGACACACTAACAGACAATATGACAATCAAAAATTTATCTTTTTACACGCTTTATATTAGCTTCACGTGTATGTATGCATGTATGTAACCGACTCCTTCGGACTCGATTTTGACCCATTTTTAACGGACAGATTTAATTCAAACTTTGCGCACCTGTCAAAGATCGATGACAATGCAATAATCCGAAAAAAAAAATAAAAAAAATTTAACAAAAAATAAATAATAGTTAAAAAAACTAAAAAACACGCTTTTAAAGCACATCAAACTAAAAAGTGAAAAATAATTCTTCTGTGCCATATTTTTCGTCTATCGAGCAACCCACGCTTTTTCACAATAATACCAGTATTTTTTGTTCATTACCATTTTCAGCCAAAATTAGGAATTATTTTTCACTTTTTAGTTTGATGTGCTTTAAAAGCGTGTTTTTTAGTTTTTTAAACTATTATTTATTTTTCATCTTAATGAAAGTCTCCATTTTATCTTTAAGCACTTTTTTAAAACAAAATTTTCACTATCTATTCCAAACACACAAGTACTTGTCCTTGCTGAATATTTGAGTAGTAGAAAGTATTCTTCTTGTGCAACAGTTTAATTATAAAATTGTAAGAGTTATGTTAAAATGATTACGTCAAGTATGTACGTAAAATCACAAATATGTCAAATGGAAAAGTGGAAAAGACAAGCTGCCCACAAACAGGGAATCCAAATGCACTTTGACTTTTAACTATACAGCCTTTTTTTTAGGTGTAAGTTCTTTTTCAAATAATTTAATTGCAAATAATAATAATTTGCATACTAGCTTTATTGTACGGTTTCAAGGCAAATAAAGATTATTAAGGCAAATTCAAGCGTTATTAGAATTTCATAAAATACAGCCTTGCGTTTGGCCGTTGTGATTTTAATAAAAAATATGATTAACATTAATATATTTAATGTTTTACGTACGTGGGAACCGTGGAGTGTGTACAATAACAATGGATAACAAAAAGCTCACACCGGTTGTTAGCACTAATTAACTTACTTAGGATCTGTTTACGTTAGTGAGCGACAGGTTCTTACACTTACCGATTGGCTTATTCGCACTTGTAAGCCGAGTTTCTTTCAAATACTTGTAATTACAAGACATGTGAACATGCAGGATTTTAAAAGTCGGTAAAAAGCTTCTTGGATAAAGACAGTCGTTAACAAGTGATGTTCTTTACAAAATGTACTTAATATAGAGCACAAACTTTAAAATTTATATGTCTAATTTCTTGTTTATTATAATTAACATCGTAAATTAGATAAGATTCTAGTTGTAACTGAAATTATTTATTCATTAACAATCTTTAACTGATGTTTTATTGCGGGGGAGTTCTTAGATTATAAGTTTTGATATACTAACGTAGAATATATTATGACATACTTTATCTGTTTTTATTATTTTTTGACATTTGCATGCTGTTTTGACATAGCTAATTGTGCGGATTTATGTAATTCATTAATCTTATGGAAGAATAATTAATAGGTAATACCATACATAGTATTATTTATTAATTACGGTGAACATTAACAAAAAAAATACAATAAAATATTGCACTTCCAATTTTAGTTTTTACTAGTAAAAACTATATAAAAACAGATATTAGTAGGTTTGATTTCTTATATCATTAGCAACCAGTAATATGTGTGTTACTGTTAGCGTTTTTTGGTATTAAGAACCGCTTTCTCATGCGACATGTTCATTGACTGTATGAAAAATTAACTGCACTATAAATATTATATTTCAGTGCCCGTTGGACTATGATCTACTATCTGTTTTTACTTTTATATAGGCGTATCCAATATATTTATTAATAGTACCAGACAGGATAGACACATTTTTGCGTCCGATTGATAGGCAAGTAGATAATCTTTTATACACGTCGCTCTTTTTTTAATGTTACCATCCATTGGTTTCTTTTGTGAACATAAAAGTGTAGATTTACCTAAAACATCAAAGGAATATGAATATAAAAAAATAAAAAAACCAGTGGCGCTACAGCGCTTCTGTATTTGTTTCATGATCATTTGTCAATCTAATAGGCAAGTAGGTGATCAGCCTCCTGCCACACGCCGTCGACTTTTTGGGTCTAAGGCAAGCCGGTTTTCTCATGATGTTTTCCTTCACCGTTCGAGGGAATGTTAAATGTACACAGATAGAAAGTACATTGCACTGAAAGGTGCACAGCCGAGGATCGAACCTACGACCTCAGCGATGAGAGTCACTCGCTGAAGCCACTAGACCAACACTGCTTGTAAATATAAGAAATAGCAATTAAATATTATTTATCCTTATACAATAAAAATTGCATAATAATAAAAAATAAATAAGAAATGTAACGATTAATATCTATTGTACTATTGTTTTGTTTGTTCATGCAATTTTAAAATTAATTTTCCATTAACCGAGATTCCTACTATACTCAAAAGTCCAGTAACCCCATGGACAGTCGAATATAAAAATTCTTACTTATTTCCTGTAATCAAATAATATCACATAATTAGTTTGACGTCAAGCAACCAAACTTGGTGGTATTTCTACTATCTTAATTGTAGTGTCATGAGAAAAGTCCCATCCGATTTAACCGTTTTAGTGCGTGGACAAAGGCACAATTATTTTTTATTTACTATTATAGAGACGCAAAGCCAATTAATTAATGATTACATGCGAGTGCCAGGTGTCAAATAGTTAATGAGTTGGTTAACCTTGGCGGAGAGATAACTTCGTAAGAAGCAAGTGCAGGAATTCATCGGAATCGCTTTAGTATGTCAAGCATAACGTATAACACAAACCCCATTTAATCACAAGTACCTAGACAGATTTTTTACAAAACTGTTTCACGTCTCGCCGGATTGTGATGGTCTTCGTGGTGTGTACACGTGATTGGACTAGAGTTTAACAAACAACTACCACTATGTGGAACCAGCTGCCCACTGAAGTATTTCCGAACCAATTCGACTTAGGGTCCTTTAAGAAAAGAGCGTAGCTATTCTTAAAAGGCCGGCAACGCACTTGCGAGCAATGGCAATCTGAGTGTCTATGTGCGGTGGTTCCACTTAACATCAAATGAGCCCCCTTGCCCGGTTGCCTCCTTTTTTATGAAAAAATAAACAAATGAAATGCGCCACCAATTTGTCTTATGTCACATTCTCTCAATGGCTCTCATTTTGTAGAATAGATAGAAAAAAATATGTCCTCAATAACGCAACTAGACAGTGTGATAAAAAAACGGAATAAGAATTTTTTATCTGGATTCATTTAAGTTATGTACTTTAAACGGACAAAAGTTAACTGAATTCATGGTTGTCAAATTCTTTATCAATTTCAAAATCTGCTACTTAAGTCTAAATTTTAGGTAAGTTTTACAACGTTTAATGTGTGTATGTATGTGTCATACATAAGAGTGATAAGTACAAAATAATCAATAGCTATTTGTAGTTTAAACACTAGTCTAAATTTATTTTTATCGAATTTAAAGCTGAAGAGATGGCTAAAACAATATTGTTCTAAAATAATGCAGTTATTGCAAAGGATTATTATAAACACGATATAAGCACAATTATTTAATTTTCAACGAAATTTTTCTATTCTTTTATAATGAATAACTAAGGAGATATCATTGTTATCAAATAACTCCGCAACTGAATGATAACACGCCTTTATGGGGTCCACGGATCCCAGCGCAGGAATCATCTAGTAAATGATAGCAAATTGTACACCGATCGAACCCTGTAGAAACGAAATTCTTCATTTTTAGGAACTGATATTGATATACAAAGCCGATAGGCGATACTTTTTATATATGTTTAACTTGTTAACGTAAATTGCTTATCAAGGGCACTCGCTTAAAAAAGGTTGATGCGTCGACTCGTGCGCCGACAGCTGTTCAGTGCATATGCCACTGACGATTAAAGGTCGTGACGTCATGATACGGTACTTTAAACTACTCATATATGTTTATTAAACAATATTTATTTATCTCGTAATCCTATAGCTAACATAAATTATCTTAATATATATATTTCTTGTGTGCGTGTGTATGTGACTGAACTTCTCTCAAACGACTGGACCGATTTTGATGAAATTTTTTGTGTGTGTTCAAGGGGATCTGGGAATGGTTTAGATTCACAAATCAGCCCGGCAGATGGCACTGCAGTCGGTACTTTCATACTTTGCTTAATATCCTAATCGCTTTAAATATCATGCAGGACAACGTCTGTGGGGTCCACTAGTATTATATAAAAAAACAATTATACTAAACATGCCAAATATGGAATTCATAATATGTATTTACAAAAAGTTTCAAATATTTACAGAAGGAAAATATTAATAAAAAAATATTAAACACGTAATTTGGCTGTGCTGTGTGATGGTGTGAAAGTTGGGGTGTACTCATGATGCAGGTGATTTTGCGCTATTGATATTCTCAATACTCCTTTTAAACATATTCCCCGATAGCTTAATAAGTCGAGGCTTAATTAGTGGTCCTTGTATGTCCGGGCTGCGCGATACAAAACTGAGTTTTTTTGCATAGTTGGTGTTGACAATGGAAGTGCAATTTTTATAAAAGTGAGCTGTAATTAATTTTATTTGAGTAATTAAATTTATTTTAAATATAATAATTGAATAACAAAATTAAATCAGTTTTCCAACTCACATACACAGTGGTGTACGAAAGAAGTGACTTTCGTTCAAATTCGAACTATGCGAAATATTTTCTTAGAACAGAAAGTATTTGTGTTATTATTAAAAAAGTCCTGAGCCGTTTAACTAAATAACTGTGTCTTTCCATCTCAGCGTAAATACAATTTGACGGAAAGAGACGAAAGATTATTATTATTTCTGTTTTCTGTTTCATATATTTTGTTTGTGTAATCTGTTTTGGCTTTGTATAATGTCTAAGTGTATTCTTGTATAATTTAAAAAAAATAAATAGTGCTCCCTCAAAGGCCGGCACCCATTAAGAAAGGATGTCTATGGGTTGGGATGTCTGCCCTTTTTGGACGTCCCTTAAGCTCATTAATTTACTTGTACTTAGAGTGGAAATAATTTCTGATTAATATCAGTCATATAGTCTATAATAAGTTTTGTCTTTTTATGGGCCAAGCCTATTAAACTTTTCCAATTTTTATGATGGCTATTCGAACGAACCCATACATTCCCGTTAAGTATTATGATATAATAAAAATATCATAAACCTCAGTGGAAAGTGCTTAGTAAGGGCATTAGAAATATAAAGTGTTAGAATCCGGGTACAGTAGGCATGAGTCAATAAACTTGGCTGGGCGGGCGCCTGAAATAGACGAGACGGCGCGGGCGCAGGTAGCGTCCGCAACGAAAGCGAAAGTCGTTACGTCACTATGACGTTATTTTTCACTATCAGTCTGTAGATAAAAATAAATTTGTGACATATTAATATTAAATATAGATTTTTACTATAGTTATTAATGTAATGATTTATACTAATTATAAAATAATTAAATCATTTAAACTTTAACTCAAGTTGAACCTAAAAAATTTCTCAATAGGTTCCTTAAATAACTATATTTCAGATCAGATTATGTACGCTTATAACGATTAAACTCAAAACAAAACAGAATTTTTATTATCTATTATTTTTATATATATTAGGCTGGGTCTGGTCTTGAGTGGCTCAACCACGACCTGCGCGTGGTTGAGCTCTCTATGTCGGCTATAAGCCGTCCCTTGGGTAGAATGCCTGGCGAACCACGAGGGCCCACCTCAAGAGCCTGTGAAGGGCTGAGGTGTTATTAGTGGGTGGGGTCTCGTCACCCCTGTGAATAGCAGAGGGCTTTGAGTGTAGACCCAGCCCCACAGTCCCCGCGTCAAGCTGGACAACCATGGCGCGGGCCTGCGTAAGCGCATTTTCACCTCATTTAAAAAATGATTGGTACACTGAGGCAGAAAATTACGATCCAGCCTAACTTAAGACAAATAAGTAATTTAAGTCTAACTTACTTTACCAATAGGGACGTAACATAATAAAATGTTCAATAACACTACTTAGTCTCTATTAAAGGGAAGACATTCTGTTCAAACTTACCACTGTTTAGCAGTTAACGTGCAATAACAATCATTTAACAAACTTAGAATTTTTAATTAATGAATCCTTATTTATGGTTATAAATACCGAAACGGAAATATTTATCGCGTTCTTCGCACGTCGTTATGACAAAATTATTTCAGTTGATTTCGTAATGTTGCTCCAAAACTGTCTTTTGAAATTTTATCTTCATTAAGATTTAAAAAAAAGTTGAGCATATGGAATTCAAATATCTAAACTCTATTTTAAAATTACTTAACTTGATTGTAGCCAGGAATCGACAAAGATTGAATGGAGACAGATTTTTAAAATTTTCGCCTTTACAGCTTCGCCCAGGGCTTCGGCGAGAGTAGCTCGGCCGGAATGGGCATGAAGGGCAGGACGGAAACTCACTAGAGTGAGCGAATTACGAAGTAATGGTCCACGCCTTCTCCGGTGAAGGCCTAAGTCTGATTAATGTAGACAGATTTAAATAACTATTATTTCAAAAGTCAAAAACACGCTTTTAATCTTAGCTACCGGATGCTCATTTGAAGTGATACCGCCAGCTCATATGTATAAAATTCATGAATTTGCTGACCGTAGGTAACTTTTTCTTTTTCCCCTACGCATTTGAATTGAGACATTACATGCATTCGCGTACAAACTTAAGTGTCTGCTTGCATTTTTCATTTGTTTCACTATGACTATGTACAAAACATATCCATATCATTAATTTAGAAGTTTTCTCTTGAATAAATTAATCAAATACCAAATTTGTAGGTCTGGGCCTCAGAATTCTGTATCTGATTCATGATCATTTGTTAATTTAATAGGCTAGTAGAAGATCTCAGGAGTGCCTGACACATGCCGTTGAATTTGCTCGAATAAATTAAACACTAAAAGATAAAATATACGAAAAATTGTTTACTGTTCGTTCGTTCGTTTATATTCTTGAAGTAGTGTTTTTTCTTGGAAATTATTAAAAGTTGACATCTGAAAGTTATTTATTTATTAAAGTTACCTCATCATATATTATGCTATATCTACTGTTTATGTTGCAAGGTATATTTTCTAAAATACATGACAATTATGGTAAACAAAAATGCTACAAAAACTTAAAAAGTAAAAATAATAAAAATTCAGTAATATTATTACACTTCCAATTTTAGATTTTACTTGAAATTTTTCGCTAATTGTTAAGCAATCAATTACTAGTAAAATAGTGGATAAGGTAACAGATAAGTACTTAACAATGCAATATATATATAATAAGGTTGAAGAAAAAGCTCAAATTACACTACTTTTTACACTCGCATAATTTATTTTAAATGTATTAAAACATTTAGGCTAAAATAAACTTAATTCCGTTGCAACTAAGGTGGCAATTCGTATCGCAATATGAAGAAATTCTTGGAAAACCATTTCAGGTTAGTATTACGCCAAAGTTACGTCATATTATGTTACTTTATAAATTATAAGCACTTAAATTTTCATCTCCCGCGCGTGCCCCTATAAATAAAGTCAGCGAGGAAAAATCGGCGCGAGATTTGATGTGTTTTCAGGAAATAATTATACGAAATTGGTTTTATTTGGTTGTTTAATAAAATCAAAGTATTATTTATATTATACGGGTAACAACGCGTTTATGATAAACCCGTCTTAAAATTATAATTTCTATTTCTACAATTTGGTACAGCTAAAGGCTATTTTAAGCTATCAACCTATCTGATACGTAATCCGCTATTATACTAGTAATTTTAATTAATTTTCTCAAAATTACTAGTAAAATCTAAACTTGATAGTGTAATATTTTCATTATTTTTACTTTTAAATTTTTTGTAACATTTATCATAAATATCATGTATTTTGTAGATGTAGCCTTATACTATATGATGTGGTGAACTTTAATAAATGATATCAAAGGTAAAAATCAATTTTCTGTATAAAATATAAATACGTTCTAAATATTAATAAGGATTAGTTTCAAGCGTGTAAAAATGATTCTTATACGAAAAAGTATTTAGAGGTTTTCTGTAATCCATATATTTAATGCCCAACAATTTATCTGTATTTATCAACGAGTTTTTTGGCTCCACCGCCGCTTTCATTAATAACGTCTATTTGTATAAATTTCACAATATTAATGTGTACAAGAAACAAATGAAAATAACATTATTATACTAGCATTGAGCAGTGGCGTCGTCTACAAAAACAGTTCCTATTTTTATTAAAAATTAAACAAGCTATTTTTTGAATAGCGTTTCTACTTTTTAGATACTCGGCTTTATATATCTATATTTTATATTTAAAACCAATTAGCAATTGAGTTTTGTCATCATTTTCGTCAGTGCAAAACATAATTGCGAGAATATATTCTACAGTATATTTTTATACACTTTGTTTTGCGAACAACTCTTTAATTTTCTAATACCCAATTGACAGAATTAAAGGTGTCTTAGATATATTACCCAGCCTGGATGCTACTTACCAACTTATCGTGAATCGAAGCTTTTCTTGAGACCACAGTTCTATTGGGGATTGAAATCGAAATTCTTACATGGATCAAGACAAAGATGTCTTTAAAATCGTTTGTGTTATGTTCCGTCGAAAATTATCTAGAATTAGAAAGAAACCTTCATCATACATAATAAAAAAATATGTATAGTTAAAAGAGAAAGTGCATTATCTACACTAGGATACCCTGTTTCGTGGGCAGCTCTTCCATTTGACATATTAACGGTACTTGACGTTATATATTCTACATAATACAACACTACTATAACACTTACTATTATATAATTAAACTACTGTTGCACAATAAGAAGATTTAATAAAATAAGCCTATTGTGATTTTTACTTTACCTATGAGTCACGATATTTACGTACAAAATAATGTGCTGCAGTTGCCAATGTAGGATGGTGTAATTGCCAATTTTTTGTGAAATTTACGACTTTTAAATAGGCCAACAAACATTAAAAAATAAAAAATACAGGTCAAGTGTAGATTTAATATGTGAATAACATATTATAAATTACTTATTTACTGCAATACATAAAATAAAATTAAAATAGCCTTTATTCGAGTACTACACTAAGTCTATGTAATTTAAGTTTGACACTAGTACTCGACCTCCGACGGAGTTAAAGCCTCCTTCAAATTCTTTCACTTCTCTCTATTCCTCGCGATAATTTTCCAATTCTGCCCCGCTATCCCGTTAATTCCATCTTTCCAAGTTTCTGTTGGGCGTCTTCTCTTTCTTCTTCCCACTGGGCCATTCCAAGTAAGGGTCTTCTTGATCCTATATACTGCAATAAACTTCTAATTATAATATATGTGTACAACTACTAGAATTATTTTAAAACGTCTTAAATCTTTAGAAGTGGAGGTAAATTTGCTGAAATATGTTGAAAGGTATAAAGGTAAAACACCATCCATATCACCTCGTCGTCGTCGACGTCCGTCGTTCCACAACGGAGCGTTACTTACGGCAGTTTTTGTCGCACCACCACTATGTAGAACCAGCTGCCCACCGATGTATGCCCGAACCAATTCGACTTAGGATCCCTTAAGAAAAAAGCGTACCAATTCTTAAAAATCCATAAATCAAGTAAAATAATAAATATGAATCAGATATTTTTAAACACCTCCAAGAATATTTTAATTTCACTTAAACTCAAACGTTTTATTATCTAAATAATTTCTTTCACCAATCGTGTTATACTTTTAACTAGAATAACTAAATATTTTTCTTATGGAATATAAAGTTTTATTTATGCATTGCTTTAAACAAGTAGCTTACACAATTCTTAACTTAAACTCCTACACTTAACCTTAACAATATTCCAGTTAGCTTCACAGACAGGCAAACAAAAACAAAATATTTCGCCTCCTTCGATCGGCTAACTTCCAAACTAATCTTATTATATTTTTCTTTTTTTTTCTTTAGCGGCGCGTGTGCTGTGGCGCCGCGTTTTTGACAATCGGCTCTTTTGCCTGTCAGAATCTAATTACAAATTTTACGTGTTTTAAAACCTTATGAGGTTGAGTTACAGCCCATTTTGTGGTAGTATTTATTGGGTTCAAAGTTATGAGATAGTCTCGACTCCTGGTTCTTTGCATTTTTAAATATATGTTTGAATATTACTATTGTAGGCTTTTTCTATAGATTTTATATTTCTACATCGAAATAAGGTAACCTTTTCATCATCTTTTGATGCATGCAAAACAGCCTTGGTATATTAATTCCAACATATTTTATAGAAAGTACATACATGTAAATTCTTAATAACATACAAAAATAATTAATAAATATTATATACAAAAACCACTCCTTAAACGGAAATTGTATTCGTTTTTACAACAAACTCCCAAGCGAAATTAGAGAACTATCACTGAATAAATTCAAAACTCTCGTCAAACGTAAATTAATCAATAAAGCTTTTTATAAATTTGACGATTATTTAAATGATACAAATCCTTGGGATTGATTTGCTCCCGTTCAAACAATTTGTTTGACTTAAAACTTGGCGATTAAAAAGAGTGGCGGAATGTTTCTTGCCTGTTCTTCTTACCCGCTCTACGCCCATTACTCGCGAACTGATAGAATATGTAAATTTATAATCAATTCAACATCTTTTCTGTTGACGTTAATAAGTGTACTTGTTTACTTATATGAAGTTATTTTGAGTTTGAGAATGCCACAAACAAATTCCTCCAAAGTTAGTCTTATACCTTAAGAGTTTGATCTTCTCACCATAAAAACAAGAGCCCACTCCAATCGCGATACTGACAGTGATTTGATCACAATATTGATTTTGTACCACGTTATTCCAAGGTAGCGACAGTTGGAAGTAACTGCGTAAAGGCAGAGATGTCAACTCATCACTACTGATAATACATTAAGATTTAGTGTGTGTTAAATGGATTTATCGAGGAAGGTTGTACGCCAAATAACCTCAGGGCATATGCAGATAAAGAGAAAGTTTTAATTTGTTACGGTAACTGACGGACATTGCAAATTTCTCAGCATATAAAGACAATGGGGTGTTAAGACACCACCGAGGTAAGATTAACGAACGCGGCTCAGATGTTATCGATTTCGGACCTACATCCAATTAGGTCTGCCTTTGACGGCGAAATTTACTTTATAATAATATTTCTAAAATGTAACTGAAAAAGTTTAATAATCTTTCAGGTTCGATTGTGAGCTTGTGTGTTTAGATAATTCAAGCAAACGAAGCTGTTACATTTCTAATTTAAAATTTAGTTTTTAATAATAACTATTAAAAATTAATCAATAGAAAATTTAAAATCCTGGTGCCTGTGGCAGCATTTCCTCGCTGTATTGCGATACTTATTCGTTGAGGAAAGAACCAGCTCTAGGGTCACCGGTACTATCTACCAGGCGCCAATTTAAATCTTTAATTAGCGCCTGTGCACTTGAACCCCACCACCCAAGAGTCTCAACTCCAAAATCGAAGTTGGAGGAAAGACTCTTATATTTGAGCGTTTATTATTTTCCGCCTGCTCTGCGGCCGCCCCAGCATTTTTCCTTGTCCGAGGGAGGTGAGACGGGGCTAACGTGGAAACACAAGTAATAATTATTATTATTATTACTATGTAGGTTAAGAAAATTGTAAATAAGAATATTAGTCTTTTTAATATAATAATGTTTAAGTTTCATGGTTGCACAGTTATTTTAAATCATGATATATATCTCGTCCATGTTATATTCAATATTTCTTTAATTTTATAGGTATTTATTTTACATTTCTTTAATTATATAGTAGTTCACAATATGTTTTTGGGTCCAAAGCATGCCGGTTTCCTCACGATATTTTCCTCTACCGAACGAACAAGTGTTATTTACAAAAAAACAGTTGAATCACAGTAAAAACGAAGGAATTACAGGGTTGAGAATTGCAGAAGAGCGCCTGAACTGTCGTTCCACAATCCCCCAATTCTTTTAGTTCGGTTGGAAAAAAATCACCTGTGTTAACAAAGAAATACTGGAGAATTCCAATCACATCCAAAAATATATATGTGATACTGTTGTAGTCAAGCACTGCAGTTCCGAAAATCTTTCTTCTTGTCATTACTGTTGGTCACACCAAGTTCGGCGTCGGCGCCTCAGTGTATTATGTAAATTTACTATCGAAAATAAATTCGTTTAAAAAAATGTTGCCAGTTAAATTTTTCGCGTTGTGACACTTCGAGTCGAGAATCTTACGACCTTATTTTTTCGATATGGGTATGGTATGCGTGGAATGTGCTTCAGCAAAAAGTTTAACTGCAGTGATTTCGTTGTTACAAAGTCTTTAGCCGTAAATACTGAGTTTTCTCCATTTAAATAATTGTACTTGCACCTGAGTTTGTAAATTTTAACTTATTTACTTAAAAGATTTTATGTAAATGTTCTATAAATATGTATGTACTTATTTATAGAAAATTCTGATTTACATAAAATCTTTTGTACAAATATTATTATGTAATAAAATATTTTAAAATCAGTGTTGGTCTAGATTCTTCAGCGTGCGACTCTCATGTCGTTGGTTCAATCCCCGGCTGTGCACTAATGGACTTTCTGTCTATGTGAGCATTTAACATTCTCTCGAACGATGATGGAAAACATGAGATAACCGGCTTGCCTTAGACCCAAAAAGTCGACGACGTGTGTCAGGCACAGAAGGCTGATAGCCTACTTGCCTATTAGATTAACAAATGACATGAAGATAAAGAAATCTGAGGCTCAGACCTATAAAGGTTGTAGCGCCACTGATTTATTTTTCTTTTTTAATAATATTATTTTAGCATTGTCAAATTTGCGAGGCAACGAGGACTCAAAAATCATTGATGGTCAATGTTTAGAAATATGATGGCGTAAATAGCCGCTGTAGCCGAATCTATATATTTTTTATTTGATTCAAAATTGGAACATAAAGAGACACAGCACAGAACAATTACGTAATTTATTTTTATTCTGTAACTAAATTAGTATGACATTGAATTGTCGTTAAGAGACTAAAAAACATAAAAATGTTTGCTTATTTACCCCATGTTTTATGATTTCGTCACGTCCAAACCCCTTTGAATATCGGAATACGTTAAGTTATTCTAAAACACGTCTTTATCGGTGCGCACCTAAATCAAAGATAGGGATCTTTTGGGAGCAGACGCAAAACGAACAAAAACCAAAACGATGGACAGTAAAATTATGATTCAGTTAGCGAATAAAGGCAGAGGTGGCGAGGCGCCCTACCTTATTTAGATTTATTACTGACAGTCCATCAAAGGTAGCCGATTTTAACGGAATGTCTACGATAAAATTAATCGGCAAATTATTTCTATCGTTCGTTACGACTTGTATGTAGTACCCCTAGTAACATTAGGAGGCGCGCGGGGTCCCAGTGAATTACATTAGGGTAATATTTTTACGTCACGAAAATGTGCAGCGTTTTTGTCGAAGAAAACGGAGAGAGCGATTGAGACCGACTGAGAGAGAGAGTTAGAAGAGCGAATTAACTTATAGAAATTCTATTTTTAAAATTAAAATTTCGTAAAGAGAATTTATGAAATATTAGTATTTTATTTTTTATGCAAAATAATTTATTGAAATCTCAAATGACGAATTGTAAATTAAAATGCCACGTGTTTTTACTATCGAAGAAATACATTAATTATATTTTAATGACAATTAAATTCATTAAATTCCTAACATATCTTCCTTTGTCCCTCCCTCTAAGTCTCGATTTTTTTTAGATTTGTTGCGCCACCACGTTATTGTATGGTACACCATTGCCAAGCGATGAAATATTTAGAAAAAAATTTGGAGCTGTTTGAAGGTCGACCCGTGATTCCACAAATCTACCAATGAACCAATATATAAAATTCAGCTGTTTTATTTAACTAATTATCATGCAGTAATTTTATATAATTACAATCTGGTCTATACTATAATTATCGCTAATAGCTAATATTATGCATAACTAATTTTGCACAATATCATTTATAAACTAAATGTTAATTAATATTCTAAGTGTATTTTAATATTTGTGGTACCCTCATGTCCTAGTTTAAACGTAAAAATAACTATAACACGTCTAACGAACTTAATTATTATTTATTACTATGTTAATTAGAAAAAAATGCTCGTTTGAAAATGTCTTCGGGTTTTTAATAGTAATCTCAAATGCATTTAAAAGTATTTATGTATATTATAATTATATAAAGTATACATTAGATTATATACAAAAAAATGGTCTGGGCCTCAAATAAATGTATCTATATCATGAAAATTTGTTAATCTAATAGGCAACTAGGTGATCAGCCTCCTGTGACACACGCCATCGATTTATTGGGTCTAAGGCTAGCCGGTTTCCTCACCGTTCGAGCGAATGTTAATGCGCACATAATATAAAGTTCATTGTTACACAGCCGAACCGAACCTACGACCCCAGGAATGAGAGTCGCACTCCGAAGCCACTAGGGCAACTCGGCTTTGCATATTTATACAACGGTGCGGATTTTTTTTTGACCTTGTATCAAAGACGAAAGAGTTGAAAATAAGTGGCAGCTAGGTGAGGGGTACCGGGTTCGATTCCCGGTTCGAGGGCATGTTTTAATTTAATTTAAATTTGTTCTCGGCCTTTGGGAGGGTTGTGCGGTACCGGGCGAGTGCTTAAACCGTACATGGAGGACACGGTCGAATTTCTAAAGACAAAGCACGAATTATAAAAAATCTTATACTTGACGCTGGCTAATGCACAAACCGTGCCAGAACCATAAAAAAAAGAGTTGAAAACCTTAAACAAAAATATACACAAATACCTTCCCTCGAAGACTCAAAAATATACACCATATGCCATATTGTAAGTCATGCAAAACATTCATTTAAACATCAAACATTTAAATGTCTTTCCGTTTAAGGTAAGGTGTAATTAGAGTTTTGTCAAAAGAGGTCGTTTTTGCGTAGCCTTTAATCGTCCTTAATCGAGGTAATTAAACAGACCTATCGAATTGGTACAGTAATAGAAGTCGCCGACTTGTGAGGTCATCGTGTAAAACATTTTAATGTGAATTGTTCTTGTGCAGTAATCCCCTCTATCGGTATATAGGAGATTTCTCCAGTTATATTACTGAAGTGTGAAATTTATCTTTTCAAGTTCAAGTAGTTTTGCGTACCTTTGCACCCGTTTCAATTGTACTACTACAAAATTAAACTAAACAACTTTATTAAATTCGTGTTAGTTATTGAAATGGGCAAAAAATGGTTTTATACGAGAGTACTCCTACGCGATTTCCTATAACGCGGTAGACCTGGGATAACTGTACTATGATAAGGATATATTCATTTAAAAACCATTAAAAAATACAGTTAAAACGTAAATACACCTCTGACATAATTTCCAGAGTCTTTGAGAATCGAAAAACAGATAAAAATAATCGGACAGTCAAAAGATGTTTTACAAATCAATTAAGAAATTTCCACCAAGTTTTTTTTGAATCCAGGAAAATTAACAGTATTTCGTATATAATATATACATTTGAATCCAACTAATACAAGAAATAACATTCACCTTTGCATTTTTGAGATCGGTTAAAATATCATACGATTTTGTATAGAATTAGAACAATAAACTTGAAATTATGTCAAAAACAAATACGTACTCGTATAAAGATACCGAAGCATTTCCAAACCAAACATGACTTCATACAGAGCGAATCAATTGTATAACCAATATTGGAATTATGGTGTATGTGAGAAACACTTGAACGCACAGCGGTTTTGATGAAAGTGTGGACGGAATACAAATGAATGCGACAATGCTTTAGAATGTTGCAAGTAGGTTAAAAGGTGAGGTGCAATTAGGAGTGCATAGCGATGCAAATGTGCTGGCGATTCTTAGGCTGTGACATAGTTCTTTCTGCAATGGTAAGCAATGCTATAGGATTTTATCTAGTTCGAAGAAATGAAGTACAAGAAAAAGTGTTCTAATTTTAAAATTTTCGCTGCTTGCTTGTGTTTAGTTTTTAATTGCTAGTTTAATATGTTCTGATATAATCAATCCATATTTTTAAAGCAACAGGAACAAGACGCCTAATATAAAGAGAACTAAACCTTTGAGTTAATAAACCTAGTGTAGTGAATATAAGTGTCACGGACACACGAACAGTGTCAAAACATTATGGAACAATACGTCTGTTAACATTTTCTCAGTGTAAGCTATTCACTAGTATTGTAGAAAATTAAGTCAACATAATATTACTTAAGCCATTATTATTGAATAGGCTTGATTGTAATTAATGTAGTATTTTTGTGAACTTTATTTTAGGAACAAAATTTATGTGTTTTGAATTTGAGAAGTCACAGTTCTTAAAAAAAAAAAAAAAATTCTTGTGTATTTTTAACATACTTGTTGTTTTAGGACTTATAAATAAATAACTAAAAAGCTGCCTATTGTCGGCAATAGATGGCACTATTCTTAAAATTAAGCTTTAATACATACCTATACAGATAGGTTTCGACTCAAATGCTGTAAAACTTTCGTATCATCCGGTAATGTAAAACTTTAAAACTTAGTTAAGTTAAAATGATTTAGCTATATCAGGCGTTGGTGTTAATGATGCATTTAAAAAAAAATCTAAAAGGCAAGTAGGTGATCAGCCTCCTGTGCCTGACACACGACTTTTTGACTCTAAGACATGCCGGTTTCCTCACGATGTTTTCCTTCAACGTGGTAATGGATTTACATGGTACTAAAACTGACTATTGAGTTTACCTGGTAAGCTTACTGTTTACATATTTAAATGTTGAATTGATTGCCTTATAAGTCCCAAGAGAACACATGTATAGCTATTGTAACGAATATGAGCATTTCATATTCTAGGTTATTTATAATTCGTATCCTTGAATGACGCATTGTTTTCTATACGCTTTCAGCTAGAATTCTATACTTACACTTCTTCGAAGTAATTCAGCGGCTTTATCACAAATACTGTGAATAATGATGGCTCTATATAAATTGATTCATTCGCTTGGCCAAGCGCCTGTACTGATTCATTCCGTAAACAATTGCGATCATTAATAGAAAGGCTAATTTTACTTTTTCCTCAAAAATTGTCGTTGGTTGTTGAAGGATTTTGCGGGATTAATTGACGTCACGTATATGTGTGCGTTTATAGTTCTATTATTTCGTACCTTTACTTCTAGTAAGAACATAAGCAAGAATATATTGCTGATTTGTGATTTTATTATGAGATACAATTAGTAACCATTTATTAATATAACTGTGACGTGCTTTACAAACATGAACAGGGTTTAACAAAATCCACCACAATGCGTTTAAGTTACTGTTAAAATAAAATAAAAGTCAAACCTCCACGCTGTAGTACCAGTGCGTGAGCGCAGTTAGCAACAGCTGGTAGCGGCTTCAAAATCACATTCATCCTGTCTAAGTCGACCTCTAGTCGTTCGATCGAGTCATCGAACCTCAGAATTTCCTAAATCGGTTAACGTCCTCACGCGATCAATTAAAGTAAAAAATTATTCGAAAATCGTGGTTATCGGGAGTTGCATGTGTGCAATATTTGCGTGGTTATTCATCTAATGAGATGTGGATAGGGTTGCCACTGGATTTATAGGTAGATCTTAATAATGGCTAATAATATGTCATCTAAAAGTACTTTTTTGCTTACTGTCAAATTTACTATTTTATGAATCAGAGAGTTGTATTTATTCAAGTTCACCACATCATGCTATATCTACAGTATATGTTACAAGCTATCTTTTCTAAAATACATAAACTTTATGGTAAACATAAATTACCAATTTTAGATTTTTAGCAAAACAATACTAGTAAAAGAGCGGATTTTTATCACACAGTCTCATAATAGTCGTGAGATAGCAGATTCTGACAAATTATTGTTATAATTTAAAAATTTGCAATCATTTTAGTCGATTTAAATATTTATTACAAAATATTTTCTAAGAAAACGTGTAGTTTGTGTAAAAAAACTATTTAACCTAATTCTTAAAAGTATATTTCTCTAACATAGCATAGTCTAATCACTCTTTGGCATATGTTAACCTCAAATTATTTTTCTGTGGCCTGTACACTAAGTACGCAGTAGTCTGCGACATTTTTAATTTGCTTGCAACATTTTTAACTTAAAAATCTACAAAATTACTTAACTTCATTTCGTTTAATTCAAAGCTCCTTAACATTATTTCGTACATTAAAAGGTACTAGGAATCTATAAATTATAAAGAAATGCAGCCCCAAAGATTTAAATGAGCTGAATATGATGAGCCATAATTGACAGTCGGGACATGCTTCGCCATACATGCGAACTGAAATATTTAAATTATAATATCACAATTAATGTGTTTTATTGAAGTAATGATACTTCGGCATGGTAATATGTAATTAACCGAGAAAATATGTCATGGTTGAGAAAATGTAATTGATTTTGACGTTTGTATATTTGTGTCATGAATAAGTGTGTATTTAATGCTTTATGTATTATTTCCTATTCCTCAATAGATCACTTATATACCCGGGTACATAAGTGATTACTAAAATTCATGGAAAGTAATAAAAAAAAGAAAAATATTTCACTACTTACGAGATAACCCTTTATTAGAATTATTCGTAGGAAAGAAAATAATAAATAATTGAATATTTTTTTTCTCTTACGTCATCTCAAATTACAATAAAGCCTTCATACTGCTTCACAGTCAACCCCAGCTAAAGAAAAAACTCAGTACAGCGTAGAAACTGAATTTAGACATAAGAGAAAGGAGAAAAAACATAAATGTACTGTCTTTAGACGGAATGGGATATGTGCTTATCGTAAGTCCGCGCCATTTGAGGATGAACAAAAGATCGTATTGATTTTGCCGACTACACCCCGACCGATCGATTTTGGTGCGCCGGAGGCTCTTCATATTATAATTATTTATATCAAATGACACGAATTTCAACTAAAACTTTCGTTTGTAAAATGTTCTATATTCATTTCAATAGCCATTTTATATAAGAAATCCCTAACATACTATTAGGTATTTTACTTTCATTGATCCGTAAAAATTTCAAGTCATGTAAAGGCCGGCAACGCACTCGTGATCCCTCTGACATTGAGAGTGTCCATGAGAGGCGGTGTCACTTAACATCAGGTGAGCCTCTTGCACGTTTGCCCTTGTTCTATAAAAAAAAGTCAATTTGAATCACATGTATGCTAAATGCCATGTATACATAAATTGGTTCCTAATAATATATAATCAAATTTATTTAAACTAAAGATTTTTTCAATATAAAAGATAAATATTAAACTTTTCATTGTATACTGGAATTCTATTACATGTTTAAGAGACCACACTTCCTCCGTAAGAGTTGTCAAAAAGATTAATATCAATAATTCGATATTAGCGTGCTTAACCAATTTAAAAGGGCAATAAGGATATATCAGAATGAGTCTAGTAGACCGAAAATAGGACGGCTGTCTGATGGCGACGTGCATCTCGTTCGTATATATTAAGTTTTTCATGTAAAAAGAATGTTGTAATGAGAAATAAAGTTCTTTAGACAAAGTCAAACTATTTCATGATATGGATGCTACACCAATAATTAACCTTTGTTTAGCTTTAGCAAACAAATACTGTCACATTCCAAATGCCCGTACACTTCGGTATGCCCTATCAAACATTCCTTCAACTGAACGTTTTCTTTGAGATGTAAATTCCCGGTATGCAAATAACCCATTAGGTTAAATTTCTAACCAACCCAAAAAGTTCAACATAATTAAATTCAGACTATTCATCTCATTACCTGTCAAACTTTAAAGGATTTGAAATAAAGTAAAGGCGCACTAAAATTCGCGGCATGCGGTTTAGGAGGCCGCGACGCACACATCCACGCTACGTCATTTAAAAACAATTCAGTGGGGTTGCCTCGAGAGTGTAACTGTTTATGGAGTTGGCAGCACCAAACTGGGCGCTAACGAAAAAAGTAAGCGAGGCAAAAGGAAACCCGAATGCGATAAAAAAACGGACTCATCAGACGTTGTAGTAGAATTCCACGTACCCCACCGCCCGCGCACCTTACTATAGTGCGTAAACAAACGCAGCGAAACTCGGCGTACGGTTTTTAATAATCGTTTTTTACTATTTTGAATGTCTAATTTCGCGTTCCGATAATTTTGTTGATTAGACTTTTTAGCGTTATTGGGATTAGGGCTTGCTATAATTATTCTTTTGACGTTTGGAACTTTTTGTTTGACGAATGCACGTGATTGAAAAATTAAATACTTTTGAATATTAATCAGTTTTTACCGATCCAAAGATGGGCCAACAGAGTAAATTTATTCTTTTTACAATGTATCGTTTAATAGAAACCAAAAATTTGTGAACATGTATGTGTCACCATTTGAAACATTCTCGATACAAGCTTTTTTTATACATTTAGATGGTCAGTCCCTTAATTTTCTGTATCATAAAATAAATAAAGCAGTTGCGCTACAACCTTTTTAGGTCTGGGCCTCAGATTTCTGAATCTGTTTCGTAATCATTTGTCAATCTAATCGAATCGTAATCGAATTTTTGGGTTGCATGCCGGTTTACTCACGATATTTTCCTTCACCGTTCGAGCGAATGTTAAGTGTACATATAGAGAGTTCATTGGTGTTAAGCTGGGGATCGAACGACCTCAAGGATGAGAGTAGCACGCTGAAACCACTAGGCCAACACTGCTCTCATTTTCGATATCACCTTAAATTTAAAATTAAATTGTCCTTTGAAAAACATTAACTCTCTGCAGTTTCTAAAATTATTCACCTCCAATTATCGATGCCAAGAAGAAAATGCAATTATTTAATTTGGCACATTTATCTGTATTCCACATTTACCTACTTGAGTCACGTCGCTTTTTATTTTGTGCAATAACTCAATCTATGTCGTCTGAAATTGTTACCGTCTCAGCTTCATGAATCATCCTTCACTATTAATATTTTCCAACTAGGCATTTAATGAAAGACAGATTTCATACGATTTTTTAACTACGTTCAACAATACGTAGGTACATACGACCGTGATTAGAGACAAAAAAAACTTCTGTGTACTTATGTACACGCATTAGTTATACTTCTTTGGCGTAACAAGATAATTTATTTTTTTTATCTTTCGCGTTTGTAGAAAAAATGACACTAACAATAGAAAAAAAAATTACTATCATCATTTTTCCCTAACGCGCCAAAAGAAGTAGTACTTCAAAAATATTTTGACAATTGATTACTAGCGGTCCGTCCCGGCTTCGCACGGGTGGATATTAATTTTTTAAACATTTTGGCTTAAACGTACAGTAAATGCAGTACATACCTAAATAATAATGTATTTAGCAATAGGTTCTTTAATATTGTGGAACATTTTAATGTTCTATCATCAATAGTTTTCACAGCGCATGCGATGAAAGATATTTTGTAGGCATTTTTTTAATACCTTGGGTAACATTATTGTAGTTTTAGTAGGGATTCGTATTTTAATCAGTGAAAATGTAGATATGTAAATAAATCAAATATACATTGACATAGGCTATATACATTTAAAAAAAATTGGGATCCCAAACAAAAATGCAGTAATATATTCCAAGGTGTGAAAAAAATATCCATAAAAAATCTGTCATCGCGTGCGCTGTGGAAACTTTTGATGATAGAAAAAAAAAATGTTGTACAGTATTTTAAAACGTATCAAAAGAATGTTTTAATGTCGGACATTCCACGTAAATGATGTTACGAATTTAAATCTATGTAAAATAAAACTTTTATGTTAACAAAAATACGTGAAACCGGGGGGGCATTGCTAGTATAAAATAAACAGTGACATGACCATAGATATAGTAGAATTTGGCAATGACATTGCAAACAGGATTTTTTCGGTTCTCTTATTTCCATCGGAACGTCATGGTAACATTTAACTACCAATACTTTTATATCGGTATTTGTATAAAGCCAAAAGAAAAACAGCAAAAGCAGTAAACCATAGTTTAATTACGAAACAGTTATCTTGGATTATAATAATTATTCCAGTATTATTATTGCAGTGAATAAAATAACTATAAACTGTGGTTACATGGCTATGAAGACGTTAAAATCATTATAGTGTTTAATAGTTCAAGGCATATTCCAAGAACCCACACGTTGTTTGCCATAACACCTGCTTCAATAGGACGTAATTTAATATAGATATTTAAATCTAAAAATACGTTTTAAATAAGTGCGTGTATGTTTATTTATGCCTTTTTAAAGCCTGCTTAATTTTTATGACAACTTTCGTGATTAAGTGGGTCTCTCATCCATGAGGTCGTAGGTTCGATACCCGTGCACCAATGGACTTTCTGTCAACGTGCGCATTTCACATTTACTGTGAAGGAAAACATCGTGAGGAAGCCGGCTTGCCTTAGACCCAAAAAGTCGACGGCGTGTGTCAGGCACAGGAGGCTGATCACCTACGTGCCTATCAGATTGACAAATGATCATGATACAGATACTGCTAAAGCCCAGACCTAAAAAGGTTATAGTGCCATAGATTTTTTTTATACCGTCAATTTATATTATAAAACCTTAAGAATATAATGTTTAATTCAATTATTTTATATTTTCATACATATGAAACACTGTTTGCCTGATAATGATCGTTTATAAACGATAAGGCCGCCGGTTGCATTTAGATCTTAGATCTGCTGAGTTTTTATTTCTTATATAAATAAATAAAATTTGTCAGGATATTAATAAAGCAATTTCACTTAACTTGGACTTGATTAATTGGGCAGAAATAATACATTAAGTAATACTGATTTTGATATATTAGGAGGTGGGAATTTACAATTTAAGTATGTTTCAAAAAAGTAGTCCAATGCTATTAGATTTTTTTTAATTTTAATCTTTCATAGGGTAACTTTTGTTTATACAATTGGTAACCATAATGTACCTACTTAAGATAGGTGGCCAAATAATTACATACACACGTCCACGTGGTACTAGGAACATATCAAGTTGCATTTGCCTGGCCCTGAAAATAATAGTTATATTCTCTTCGGTGAAGAAGAGTAGGCTCAAAAGATGTTGGCTGAAGTCCAACACACCTGAACATTTCCTCAGGATGTGGTGAACTATTTATAATGACGACTTGGAGATAATTGGCGTCTAGTCTGGCGACGGGAACGTATAAAAATCATTATGCAATGGTGAAATTTAGTTGCCGACCTTTTAAGAATTGGTACGGTTGAAGTACCCTAAGTCGAATTGGTTCGGAAATACTTTACTGGGCATCTTCGTTGCCCCAATCAAAGTCCAAACTATAATTTTTTAAGGTTAAGCGGGTTTGTAAGACAGTTTTTCCGCGCACCACTATTCAACCTAGGGTCCTTCAAGAAAAGAGCGTACCAATTCTTTAAAACTACTCGCGAGCCCTGTAACATTGAGAGTATCTATGGTATCACTAAACAAAATACTTTCGTTCTTGTGTAAGAAATTATTGATATTAAGTATTTTCACGCTTATTATTATCATTATACGAATTGACGAACGAACGGTAACAATACGGTAGATAGTGTAATTCCTGAAGATGGTTTATATACATATACTCCCTGATATTCATTATGGTTTAATGCAAATTAACTGAATTATAAAGGCGCCACAAAAAATTCGCTAAAACGTTCTTAGAACTCATATTAAAGTTTATTAACAGTTTGTTTATATGTCAATAGTATAACAGTTTGTTTATATGTCAATAGTATATTTAAATATAAATATACAAGCTTATGTATAGCCAAATTTCAAGTAAAATTTAATAAAACTACTAGCTGACCCGGCAAACGTCGTTTTGCCATGTATGTATTTTATTTCTAGGAAACATTTTTTTAGTTCAATAAAAATAGCCATCTACTATAATAAAAAATAGGGGTTGATCGTAGAGGGGTGAAAGTTGAGGGTTGTACCTATGTACTTGTGTATAAAAACAAAAACAAAAAAAATATCTAAAAATGAAAATTAATATTTAGGGGTGGTCGGTCCACCCTTAACATTAAGGGGTTTGAAAGATATATAGTAGCCGATTTTCAAACTTACTGAATATGCATAAAAATTTCACAAGAATCGGTCGAGCCGTTTCGAAGGAGTATGGGATCGAAAATTGTGACACGAGAATTTTATATATTACATTGTACAATTTACTTATTTTTATTTATTTACAGAAAGCCTATTGCTATAATATTCTCGAATTACATATTTTAATCATAGTACAATATCCCCATACTCTACATAGGTCGATCTCCGTGCTATATACAAGTCAAATTGAAGCACTTCCAACTGTTAATGACAAATCAATAAATCTATTTTCATTTTGTTTGAACATACATTGACGTATTACGACTACTATGGACATTTCCGAGTTCCATCGTAGGCGGATCTATTGGCAGAATCTCGGAATACCTCGTGCTCCTCAATGGGAGTACTATGTAGGAGGAATGTGACGTCATACGTTGACAGATTCAACACTTAACAACCTCATGACACTCAAATGCGTCATCACCACAATTGAATTACCCAATCCCAGATAGTCTATTGTTTTTCAATTAAAACCAATGGCTCTACAACCTTTTCTAGGCCCCAGATTTCTGCATCTGTTGTTCATTTGTCAATCTAATAAGTTGTTGTTCAGCCTCCTGTGCCTGACATACGCCGTCCACTTTTTAGGTCTAAGGCAGACCGGTTTCCTCAAGATGTTTTCCTTCACCGTTCAAGCGAATCTTAAATGTGCACATAGACAGAAAGTCCATTGGTGCACAGCTGAGAATTGAACCTATAACCTGAGGGATGAGAGTCGCACGCTGACGACACTAGGTCAACACGGCTCTCACATTGTTTTTCGATTAAACATGATTAAAGCTTATTTATATTTGATGCAGATTTATCATAATTAAATAAATTATATATTCCCACAATACAATATTTACATCAGTCAATAGTGTTAATTAACACTAACACTATATGACAGTTTTCAATGACACTTAGGAGTCCACTTTGCACAAGTGCCCATCAAAGTTGTTTGGACCAAGAGCAATGGGACACTGGGCACATTTCGTATTGTTATAACATTACAGAAACAATGAATCCCCGAATCGAACCGAGAACCTCCGGTAATCCACATTGTAATGAGACATTTAAAGCAAAATGTTATAAATATCCCAAATAATTAACATAGTAAATCACAGTACTTAGCAATATCATCAATAAGAGATGCTGAAACAAAGCCAACACTCTCAAACCTATTATAATGTAAGAATAATTTAAGAAATAATATTATTTGGGAAATAAATTATTTTGTATACACTGAATGAACTTGTTTTTATATCAACGTTCATTTATTTATTAGTAATCTTACAGCTGACACATCCATATTAAAAAAGAAAATACTACTAAGTATATAATACTACAATAAACAAAGCCAAATCAGATTACATAAACAAAATATATGAAACAGAAATCATAAGTACATTAATAGACAAATGTTTTAAAAGGCCAGCAACGCACTCGCGAGCCTTCTGGCAATGTGGATGTCCATGGACGTAACATTTAACATCAGATGAGCCTCCTGCCCGTTTGCAACGTCATAAAAAAAACAAACATAGTTTTACCTATATCAATGAATTTTTATTTAAAGCACGATTCAAATCAATCAGTTGTCGTCTAAAATTATTAATATATTATATTATGCTCTAAATAATGTTTTAAATTTAAAATCTTTGATGGCAAAATTTCTATAAACGTGCTTTTTTTACACTAAAAAAAAGTAATAAGATACGTCCACAGATAATATAAAAGAAATATATCATACTGTGTGTTAATCTATGGAAATTTATATATAAAACCTACTAAAAAACTAAAGGACAGAATCAGTCCTTTTTGTAAAAATATAGTAGAATATTGAATACTAACTTCACGGCAGCAGTTGGTGTTAAAGTGGCAACATTTCGATAGACAAAAGATCAAATAGTTGTCTTTCAATTTGATGTTGTCTCTGGCTGACCACGGTTAATTTGCTGTAAATCAGAGACAATATTAAACGCACATTGAAATACATAATTTTATAAAGTAACGTTTAAATACGTTCAAAAATTATTTATTTAAATAGATAATCTATTTCTGATGTCACATATGTAACTCGTCACAAGAAATAATAGGGCCATTGGCCGAATGACAGGACTTTATTTTTAGTGGGCAACTTTTAAAGACTTTTCGAATACATAATATTACGTTCTCACAAGTACTTGGCACGTTTGTTGCGGTAATGTTTTCACCTCTTTAGGGTTATTTACCCTTTTAATTGTTTTACTGAATTGGCTAAAGAAAAGTATAGAAAATATTTTTTATGGAAATACATATATACTCAACACATACATGCGTCTCTTAGTTACTTATTTATTAACATCCTGGACGTAGCTGCACATATTTTTTATTTTTACTTAGAGTTTATTAATTATAAACATTTAGTATCTGTATAGTGTTAAATAAAAATTTCAATCTCAAATTAAATTTTAGGTTTGTATTGGCTTTCTCGTGATTGATGTATCTCAGTCACTATGATTCTTGTCAGCGCTGACGAAAATGTCAAATTTAATTCAATTAATTCTAGATCCTAGAGATTACATATAGTACATATAATTCATATAACTCTAAACCTAAACTAAAACAACTTCATATCAATAACGCACAAAATATATACTTTATAATAATACCTATCCCTGTACCCAGGTAGTCCCGCACGGATAGAACCGATGCAGTCGGTGCGAGCAACCCGGGGCAGCCGGGTAAAGCTGGAGTGCCAAGCGAGCGCCCGGCCCCCGCCACGGATATCGTGGTACAAGGACGGCCGGCCCGTCGCTGATATTGCTTTAAGAAGATTCCGGGTGCAGAGTTTCAGGTAATATTTTTATTTTACAGCAAGCGCATCAACATCCCTTTATACCTATAAAGCCCACTTACCCTATTAATTCAAAAAAGGTTGTTATTTCACATATAATTATCAAATCAATGTATTACAAAATATTTTAAAATCTATTTTAAAAGAGTAAGTATGGAGTTTCTTGCCAATTCATCTTCATATGAAACTACCTTTTGGAAGGGGCAACTAGTAATTTTTTACGTAATTTTGACTTTCAAAGGTGCTTCTTTAATATGCCTAATTGAAATAAATGATTTTACTTTTGACTTTGTAACTTAAGTCTATCTTTTAGTGGGTGCAATTACACTAAGAGTGAATGAATAAGAGTAAATAAGATTAATTCCGATGTATGGATAAGTTTGGTTTAGTCAGATTACGTCAGAATTCTTTATTAGGGAGTGCCAATGGCGGCTACCAATATCGTCCCTCAGCTGAATTATTAACGCAATAATTAGATAATAAATGGCTGGGCATTGGCGCTTGACGAATTACGTCATCTAACAAAGATACAATGTAGTTCTATTAATGAACGTTAATGTCGCCTGTTATGAAATGCGAAATAATCAAATAATTTTTAATAAATAAAGTCGATTTCTTGTAAATACGAATAAGTATTGAATTATGTGATGTGAAAATTTAAGAAAACTTATAACTTAGTGCTCAGTAAGTTGGCGCCTGGTAGATAGTACCGGTGACCCCAGAGCTGGTGCTTTCCTCGCTCAACGAATAAGTATCGCAATACAGCGAGGAAATGCTGCCAGCGTTAATTAAAGGTACACTGTCACAGGGACCAACTTTTTAAAATTGTTTTAATTTTCTTTTTATTAATTTTTAATTATTTCATTGTTACTATGTAGGTTAAGGAAATTATAAATATATTTGATTGTTATGTTTAGGGTTTAATAATCGAAGAATGGAAACTTAAAACTAATATTAGGATTATAAAGCCGTAACATAATTTCGTTAAAATAGATAAATTATACCGTAACCGTCAAAGAGGATGATAGGAAATATTTTAAGAAGGGAAGACTTCGACTTTATTTAGCAGTTACAATGTAGATTTTCTTTAAAATATTAAGTATTAATTGTCGTTTGATTGAGGTTTAGCTTCAGTTTTCTTTTTTTATCTATTATTGTACTTATGTTATCTGTTTCATATATTTTGTTTATCAATGTAATCTGTTTTGGCTTTGTATATTGTCAAAGTGTTTTCTTTTATAATAAAGATATTATGTGTTAGCTGTAAGAATATGAATAAATACATAAAATTCAAATACATATTTACAATATTCAACTAAACATATCTATATTATACATGCAAAAATATTGGACTGTAAGTTGGAATATACCCTTTAATTGATAAGGTATATTATATAATATATATGCATAGTGCATACATATTGTATTTAGAAATATCTCGAATAATAATCAAGCTCCTATTTTGAAGTCGGTTAATAAATAAAGATATGTAATCGTAGTTTGTATATTAATCGTAATGAATTACTAATTGTACATGTGATGTCCTAATTAATAGATCAATGCACAGATTAAACATTAGGTACAATGCACATGGTGCTTGCATCAGCAATGGCCAATTGCATTAATTACTTAAACAAACCTCTGTCATTGACCTAAAACCGAGTTCACAATGGAGTTTTATTGCTATTTATTTCTTTAGTATCGCCTTTAGGCGTGGATTCTTTTAATTATTATATTGCACACAATAGGGCTGTATCTGGATCGAAGACGGTTGTTTCATAAGCGATAATTTATAAATTATATATATAATTCTCGTGTCACGGTGCTTGTAACTAAACTCCTCCGAAATCGATCGATTTTCGTGAAATTTTGTGTGCATATCGGTTAGGTCTGCGAATCGGACAAAATCTATTTTTCATCCCCCTAAATGTTAATTTTTAGACAAAAAATTTTGTTTTTATTTTTCATGAAACAGCATACAAAACTACATACAACCCTTAATTTTCACCCCTCTACGATCAACCCCTATTTTGTATTATAGTAGATAGTTATTTTTATTTAAGTAATTTTTTTTCCTAGAAATAATATACATGGCAAAACAACGTTTGCCGGGTCAGCTAGTTGTGATTGATATATATTTTGATAATAAGTAAATTTTCAACGAAATATATACACGAATAAAAATTATATTTTATTCGTCTTAACTCTGAAGACCCAATTACGAGAGCAATTATGAAGTGCTGTGAATTGCAATTTCACGGTTCGTTTGCCGACATTTTGTTTGACATAAGAACTTCATTCATTTGTAAATAGCTATATGTATATTAAAACTACTAGAAGATGCTTTAGAATTGAGTACTACTTCTCTGTGCCAAGAGAACCGTATAATGGCAAGTAATATTCCTTATTTGTCTAGTAATAAGCATGTTCGAATGCAGATCATGGGGCATTATGTTCAAAGCCCTGGGTCTTAAGACAAAGTCACTTCTTGACTAGCGTGAAATACTAACGCCAAAGGAATTTGTATGAAACTGGTCACGTGACAAAGTGTGAGCTAATGTCTTTCGTGGTGGGTCACGCTTGTCGATAAGTGATTTTGTCTCGAGCCTAGCGTGCTCTAAGACCCAAGCTTCTGATGAACTCTCCTCTTCAAATATGATCCTGTCTGTCATCTATCTCAGTATAAGGGATTTCTGTGCATATACATTTCACATCTAAAAAAGGACCATGTCTTTATAAATGTGAACTGAATTTCAGAAGGCGCTCGGTGTTAGTGATAAGGCATGCGCGTCGCGAAGATACAGCGACGTACGAGTGTAGGGCGCAGGGCGCTGTGGGGCCTCCTGCTATAGCATCTGCCAACGTCAGTGTTCTGCCGCCCGCCACAAACGCACCGGACACATGTAAGTACTTAAAAGATGCAACCGCTAGAAGCGTACAAAACTAAAGTTATCTCTTTCACATCACATTGTGTTTATACGAGATAAATAAGGACATCATACTTTGAATATTAATAGCCCTCCGGAGACACAATTATGTCATTAAAGTGTATCAATTAACAGCTAATCGTCAAGGTTCAACTATTGTTTACCGGTTCAGTTTTCACAATATATGGGAAAATATCGCTTCGACGAATGCGACAATACCGCGATCAGTTAGCCGTCATGTCTATGGAAATCATTGTTTATGCAAACGGTAATTATTTACTAACACACGCTGGCTTTGTTTATGAAGAAAATTTGTAGAAACATAGAATCATAATGGATTTAATAATGAATTTTAAATCAAAATACTTTTACGTTTATTAAGCGTAAGAAATTATATATACACAAAAATAATGTAAATAAACACAGAACACTACGAATATAGATAATTTCATTTGACACATCACACATTGACAGATCTTGAAACTATGTTGGTATTTGTTTTAGAATACTTGGATTAACAATAGCAGTACAACAGCTATAAAGATTATTAACTAAATAATAAGTACTCCGTAGAAATATGTACGTCTCCTAGCAATTACGAGTGGTATTCTGAATAAAGCTTCAGGACCGGACGTCCAGCAAATTCTTGGAATTAAATATAAGACAAATCGCAGACTTGAATTAATATTGAATAATTAACACCTCAGAAGATGATAGAAATGTATGTTTTAGCGATGCTTGGTGCGCCGTGTCCGATGCCGGACCCTTCTTCCTATTGCCTCAATGGAGGAACTTGTTTATTCTTTGAGCTAGTTCAAGAACAAGCTTGCAAGTAAGTTACGCAATTATTATTGAGTTTTCTGTCAGACACAATGCCTCATAAATATTTGTCTATGGAAGTTTAGAATGTCATAATAACTCTCCACATTCTGCTCTAATCTGTACTAAACAATTTTAGTGTGGCAAACCAAATAATGAAAGTAAAATTGTTTCAATAATAAATTTAAATTCTAACTCAATTTAATAGTAACAATTTTTTTTTTACAAAGACGGTATGTATAACCTTTTTTAATATTATTTCAGATGCCCAGAAGGCTTCAATGGACAACGCTGTGAGAACAAGGACGTGTCGAACAGGAGCAGTATGTATCATTCCTACACATGCAAACTGGGCCTCTCCACGTCTTACTACTGTTAGCGAGACCGCTACAACCCCCTGCCCACCTTTGTATTTAATGTTCAACAAATATCCGATTGCAAATAATAGTTAACTGTAATTAAAGAGTTTACATTATGTGTATCCGATTATGGAACCGTTTACCGCCAAAATATGACACTTCAAGCATTGCCATGGCCAAAAATATATTTATATCAATTAAGACTGGAATAGACTAAAACCGGTATTCACAAAGGTCACTATATTTTTAGGATACTTTTTTCGATTCCTAATAATCAGGGTCGGCTTTAATGGCCTTTTACAGAAACTCTGTTTCTCGTAATTGACACGAGACAACATGATGGTTCTTTATAATCTGTAGCAAAAACTATTAGCAAAGCTTTAAGTTATTTTGTAGTAAAATAGCTGGCCCAGTGAGATTATATTTATAAGGATAATTGCAGAATTTTATTGATAGTCCACGTTGGGAATTTTACAGCGTTGTTGCAGTCCATTGGCGCATTTTGAAAACCCTCCCATATGTAGCTAGGTAAATTAATAAATGGCTTATAAGAAAATTATCGTCCGATTTTCGAAGTTGTAAATATTTTACTGTATTTTGCGAAATATTGTATTGTTATTAACGCGTAAGGTTTGACATTATCTTAGTATATTTTTCTGATGAAGAGACTTTGAGTTGTGTACATATCTATTAGGGTAAGGCTTTTAGGATCATTTCCCGACGATACAAAACAGAGTAGTTTTTTTATTATAAACTTCGTTGACAATAGTTATTATTAGTCTTCTTAATGCAACAATTTTGGAATTCAAACAAGCACTTATTTTTTGTAAAGGCTGTCGTTCAAACTCCTAGTCAGAATGCAGTTCATAGTAATAGACTAGATAAATTATATTTATAGGTAAAGTAAATAAATGAATGACTAATGTCGATGACAGATCCTAAATCAATTTTCCTACTCGCAGTGAATGAATGAGTTGAAATCTATGTGCTGTTTGCGATGAACGTGTTTTAATTAATTTCATTTTGTATAAAGTTTTTAAGTCCATTATTTATATTTAATGAACTAGATTTGTCTATTTATTATAACAATGTCAAGAAAGGACTTATGGTGACGTCATATGCTTTTCTACTTTTATAACAAAATAACCCATATTTTTGAACTCATCAGAAGGCGTCACTACTTTTCTTTAGTCTCACAACAAATACTAAGCAACACATCTAGTTAGTTATGTAACAAATATACCAAATTTCAATAAAAGAATGAGTGTTGGAATTAATGAGGCGATAACTTTGGTTTTTTATTCTCGAACTATCCCAAACCCTTCAAAAATCTATGGAATTAAAATGGAAAATGGTACGTATTTCTGGTAAAAATTATTTCTTTACGTGCACTTAACTTCTTATCCGCACTCATGTTGTAAAATGAAAGAATGTAACGCGTTTTCACTGTTTCATGTTAAAATTCGTTACATTTTTTCATTTGTTAATCTAAAATGACAGTTCTAATGCTTTCTCTACTAATTGTCTATGGGAGCATGCATCATGCATGTCTGTGGGGTAAAATGTGTACTTACTATTTGTTGTGAGATAATTATAACAAAATAACAGTGCATGGTAGTTTGCCAATTGCTAAAATATTTTAGGAATAAAGCACAATTCTTTATGTACGTACAATATGTAAATAAGTTTAATGTACCAACGATATGTTCCTAAAATATTTTTACATTTTAGTAAGACCTATAAAAATTATATTAATTTCTTATTTTCTAACAGGTCTCGGTGAACGACTTTGGTGAACGAACGAATGAGACTCCGGTCTACGAATGATAGTTGCACGGACCATTCCTGACAATAGTTTATAGAGTAATTTAAACTGCCGTATAGTCATATAATTGTAACTAAATAAAGACATGCTTTGTTTATAATAAGACGAAATTGCTATTACATTTTCTTCTTGAAAATTCAACTAAAAATTGATTTTTTTTCACGTCTTTAAATTTGCCAGTTCTGTACCAATATTAGCTGTATGTTAATTATCCGCCTCAGATATACTCATAGATAATCGCCACAGAAAGTACTTAATTAACATTAAATAATAAAGGCCGCTTATAAAAAGGATTAGGATTTTAATAATATAAAGAAACGAATGTATCATTAGAAGACATTCACCATGTAGCAGCCATCGATAAATTCTCTCGAAATTTTAACTAAACTGAATCAGCGCCATCTGTTAGAAATTTATATTACTATTTAACCTTATTTTGTCAAACTTGTTTTCACATAGGCCTATAAACGAAAGTTAGTTAAACAATTGTTAATTTTGCGATGTATGATATTTTGTTATAATTTGTACAGTTAAACGTAAGTTTAGTTTTAATTAAATTATTTTTGCAATAAAAATCCTTTTGAATGTATGCGATGAAATGACTCTTTCGAGTATTAAAATCTATTTTTGTGCTAGAATCTTTCGACTTTCAACTAGTAAAGTGTAAACTGTTACTTGGTATCGGGTAACACTGAAATATTTGTCCATTAATTTTTAAATAACTTACCGATTGAGTAAAAACTGCAAACGTTTGAACTTTGAACTAATTGTGCTTTTTATGTATCTGTTACTAAGTAACGAGGTTTCGCAACTGTGCTATTTCAAAAGATATTAGAACTTATAAACGTATGTTATATACAACTTACAAGTAAAAATTAGTATTACTCTGGACTCTGGAGTAACGTTTCTGCAAGTTAAAACCCGATTTTTTTTAAATTTCAGGCTGGTGCTAGCGAGCACCGCCTATCAGAATGGCTAAATTATTGAATTAGTTCAAAACCGTTATATGGTTTATTTGATTTGACTTTGATATTATTAAAATATTATAATCACAATGGCAGCTGATACCAGCGCCATTGCTCCGACATATATTTTCCTATATTCAAAAAAATGTGTTAAAAAGTATTAAGTATAAAGCTATGGCCAGTATATTTTTTTACTTAATATATCTTGAAAATAAGATAGACACTTCATACTAAACCTGCTCGTAAGACAAGAACTCTTTTGGAATGGAAATATTAAAATTAACAGGCATTAGAACAATCTTATTCCAAAGAGAAATTAATAAGATAATTATTTATAGCAAAATAATTAAGTTTCTGTGAGAGATAAATGACAAAGTAAGTGGCGGATCTCTTTATTGTATCTATAGATAAAGATTTTATTCTACTAGCAACAACAACGCTCACAAATTGCTTTGTGGAGTTTTTCTCAATAACAAAAATATCTCAGTGCCGCCTTTGGAATAAGGCAGTTCAATTTTAAGTTAATATTATAAAATTTTATATAAAGCTGCCGAAACCACCTCACGTAATCTCATAGTATTAAGTTGTAATAATTGTACAGTATTATTCGCTGGATAATGTTATTTATTCTAGCTGTATTGCTATTTTGTAGTGCTTGTTAAATAAACTATAAAACCTGTTCGAAGAAATATTATTTCTAACATATTATTTTAGGAAAGCATTACAATATCTGAACTGAATATTAACATGGTGGTTAAGATGATATGTCTCAATAGAAGAACAATAAAAAAAGAAAATAACATGACATCACTTCCTGATAACAAAGACAGGAAAGATTTTATTTTTATGAACTTTGTATACCTATGTAGGGGTGAAGGCAGAAAATAGGTAACATCAATCTCACCTACAAATTACATTTGTTTTTGTGGTCTATGCTACTTCTGATTACATTTTCTTAGTGATATTGCATGGAAATGAAAAATCTATAGAATTTTTGCTTTCTTTAATGTGAAAAAAAAACACTCAGTTCATGCATTTATTACTATACAATTATATTACAAACTGTATTTAAATAATTGCATGCCTCTACAGGGCACATAGTTTTTGTGATACCTTTACTTAATTAATTGTTGATTTGAAAAGGCAACAATTTATATTTAATGAACCTAGGTCAAAGCTAAATTAAGTAAGTTACACTTTACCTTGTAAGACCATAGCTGCTATAAAATAAATGTAATGTTATCTGTGCAACATTGAGCCTCAATAAGATCAATAAGATTGTGATCACAAAGTATTGATCTGCGTCTTATATTATAAATGCAAGCTTAACCAAAACTATTACTTATGAGTCTATATTCCATTATTTACAAGACAAGACATTCACTTACAATGCATTTGAGCCTTGTCAAATTTGGAAAACATCATAAATAAAATGACAAACTGGACTGCACAGTTTTTCTGATACATGTTCCCTTTTTATACAAAAATCTATTTATAGTTACTGAACCCATTCACTTTTAATTAAAATTCTATAATAAACACTTGTTTCAACACAAAATGGTAAAGTTATTGTATGATATTAGAATAAAAACCCACAAGTGTAATTTGTACTATCAGTTACTCACTATCAATAAAATTATTGAATAATTTGTATAATTAGGTGTAAAACTGTTTAAATACGATAGGCTATGGGAAAAGAACATGTTCTTATAGAACAACAAAAGGCAAAGCGTTAAGTTATACTTAATATGTGGGTTTTATCAATTTAAATGAATAAATATTATTTAACAACATTACATCAACAACCAAAGTAAAGTTTCTACTTTTTATTAGAAACAACTGAGGTATACAACTCTTAATCAGTAAGCTTATAACTAACAATAGTTTCCATTTTGTTTAAGCTAGTAGAGAATGATTTTAACTGTACATTTTGAGCATTTGTGATTTCCACTGGCTTGGCTTCCGCCCACTTCTCAGGAATATCACAGTCAGGTTTGGCATGCACTAAGACATCAAATGAGCATCGACAGTCAAGGAATGGTAGGTAAGAAATAGTTGCGGCAATTTGTAGCATAACATCGCGAATTTCCTGTTTTATCTTCTTTAAGTCTTTGCTACTGACTGTCTCATTCTTTTCTTTGGATAAGGCAACATCACCGTCTTCATACTGAACATTGAAATCCCAACACTCTAAAACCTCTTTGGTGGCGACATTTAATATTATTAAGGACAATTTGTCTACTTTCTTGTTGACAATCCATTCTGAAAATTATAAGAGGTTTTTTTTATGTGTCCTTAGACATAAGATTTTTTTAATAAACAAAATATTTCTTATATTAAGATAAGATAGATAAAATTGCTTTTATAAAATATAAATTAAAATTTTAATTAGAGAAATAACTTTTTTGGCTTGGTCACATATGGCAATTGGCAAGCACTTTGAAGTGGTAAATTCTATAGGTAGAGAAATCTAAATGGTTTTAACATGCCCTAGGGATCAAAATAAAATATTTCAAAGATACCTTCACTTTGTGTCAGTAAATTTGTTAAGAAATCCTTTATAAGAGGGTCTTCTGAAAGAAGGAGAGTTATTCCATACTGTTGCTCGGCTTTGAAAGTTTCAGGTGGGTACAAGCCTCTTTGAAATAATACTGAGTTTATGGCAAATTCTGAAAACAACAACTTTTAAATAAACATATATGTAATTAATAACTTTAGTATAGTATTTATAATGACTAGGTATTCAAAATAATGCGCAAGTTATGACATGTTTGAAGTGAACGTACCAGTATTCAAACATAAAAAAAACAAAAAGATAGAGACAAAATATCTGCAGTGTTTATTATATAAAATATTAAGGTAAATAAATAGACACTTACTTAAATATTCACAAAGTATTTGCGCTGAGCCTCGCAATGTGATACAGTTTTTTGTTTGCTGTTGAGACATTGTTTTCGAATCAGATTCTGTTTAATTTAACTTTCGCGTCAACTTTATTATTTAGAAATAAAATTGACGCGCTTTAAAATCAATAATTAAAACAAATTATTTCGGTTAAATAGTAATGCAAAGCACAATAAAAGTTTTTGTATTGTTGACGGTTACCGGTTTTTTGAAAAAGTTTTTGATGGTCAAGTTGTGTCTTAACTCTTATGTCAAAAGACGGATTTAATCTGTGATTTATTATGTTTGAATACTGTTATAATTAAATAACATTTTTACAACAAATTATACTTAGATTATGTATCTTAAGCATCTATTAGATATACAGTAGATGCCTAATTAGATAATAAAAAGAAATAATGCAAAATTTATCTAATATTGTTTGTAGTGACATCTATTGAGCCAGTATTTAAAGATGAATCACGTGTGCTTAGACAGGTGGTAAGGGCAGCAACTTAGTACTAGATGGCGCTGTTACCAATCACTGTGTGTCTATACTTTCTATTCAATACTAGATGTCACTAAAAGCAGTTTAAATACAATATCCATATAATTAATTTAGTTGCCACTCAAATAAAAAAGTCATTCAAAAGTTATGACCACATACTTTTTTTTTTTCCTTTATGGCTCTGGCACGCTTTGTGCATTAGCCAGCGTCAAGTAGGTGACCACATACTTATATTTTAACATTCGGTACATTAATAATCATTTTATATTTATTATTTTCTTGTTTATTGGTTTATAAAACATCAAAACGTGTATGAGACAAGTGTCTGTGTATCTATTCAACGCTGTTTAGCTGCATTGACCGATTAGATCAGTGATTCCCAAAGTGGTCTATATCGACCCCTAGGGGTCTATGACAACCTGCAAGGGATCTACGTCAGCGAAAAAAAAAAATTGGGGGTCCATGAAATAAAAATGGGAGTCCACGATAGTGGATCTCAACACATACACTGATAGTACCTATTTACTTACATCATACTATCTTATTATATCAAAACATATACATTATATTGACTTATTGCTTATGTTATTTTATTTACAGTTTATTTTGTGTTTATTTAATGCTACGTATATTTTACATAACAGATACAAAATTTTGTTTTGAGTAGTTTTAATTTAAATTCAATTAATAAATGTATAAATTAACATGTGTTTTTACTTTAAGTTTTTAACACTAAACTTCACTACAGCTAGAAATTAACAGGAAATCAATATCAGGTAAGTAGGGGGTCTACCCAACACGGAAAAACATGGCAAGGGGTCTACGACACAAAAAAGTTTGGGGAACTCTGGATTAGATCATAATAATTAGGATACCAATATTTTTGATATTAGAACTTTCGTTTTTACTAGATCTTTGTAATATAAGAATGCCATTGAAGTAAAAAGTCGTCGGAATACTTCATACATTTGTTTCTCGTAGCGTATATCAGTTAACCTAAATCTACGAGTATATAACGCATTTTCATGCGATTTTACGAGTAATACAGATGGTTTCTAAACAGTGTTTTTATCTATGATATGTATTGTTTCAATCTAAAGATATTTTATTGTTTTTTTTATTAAGTGTATAACTACGAAGCGGACAATAAAGGTAACTTTATAAAGAGGCCCTGAAGGAAAAAGTGATAGAATAGACCACTGTCTCGACGGGAAGTCAATATTAAAACATAGCTATACTAAATTAGAGCCAAATAGATCGAGACAAATAGTTATCTTTGTTGGAGGCCTTGGCAAACAAGAGCAAGATTCGAACTAAGAAATAGAAAGGTTATATAAATTATAATTATTGAGATATTAAAGTTTTAAAAATGTATATGTTTTTACTATACTTAGAAAATAACAGCAAGGAATAAATGGCATATTATATATATTTATATAACTTGACTGTTCAATTCAGAGAGTATTTTTGTAAAACGCGGTACATGATTGTAATGGTTTAATAAAGTTCCGTGTAACTGTACACTTAAAAACTATCTTACTTCCGTGTACTTTATACTAAATGTTATTTAATTTTTCAAATTTCCGTCTAAAACAAATACAATATTGTAATCTGATTATTTCTAACGAATAATGGAATCATCTAATGCTCTTTATTTAGCTGTTATTTACACATTGGATTGAGTGTTAAGGTACACATGGAATATGTGTACCTTATTATATCTATTATATGTAGGGAGAGAAGTATGACAACATACCTAAGTACATACAGAACATAGTGAAGTGTTCCTTCAACCAAAAGGGACGTTCCTATGCCAGACAGATTGAGCCACTGGCCGGTCTGAAAGCCTGTGTATTAAATCTGTATTTAGTGGTGAGTTTGCTAGCGCAATTCAGGGTAATTGTAGATGTTGCTTCACACTGCTTTTATACAGCACTGAATAAAATTACGAGATAATATACACTTTGAAGTAAAAACGGTCTCCTTTATCAAAGAGAATCTAACGGTGACAACATTTGCTAATTAGGCCCCATCCCTCGGCCACCCACGAGCACACTAGATATTTTTTATCCCCTAATTAAGCTAATTTATCGAGACAATAAGAGAAATTATCGCTCTTAAGCGGTTTATGAGAGGTATTAAATTGTTAGACGCTACTGGACTACACTCTTTGAGACGCCCGCGCCGATATAAGATCCACTGAGATAAGGGGGCCAGGGTTTTTGAGCTTTTGGGATGAAGGCTTAGTCAATTAATTATGAGGCACATGTCGGAAGCGTTTTAAAAATCCTTACTATATAACGAATATTGTCAATATATGTTAAGATTAATTATGTGATTTTTGTAATTGCATACCTTACGAATGACAAAAAAAAACCTTGTGTGTACCTACATATTATGTACACGCGTTAGAAGTTATACTTCTTTGGCGTAAGAAGATAAAAACCTTTTCAAAAAATGTATTCTACGTTTGTAGAAAAAACAATTAGCTAACTTCAGGGTGTCGGCTTTTTGTGACGGCGTGTGCGCGCATTCGAAAAAATTTATTCTCATAATTTTTCCCTAACGCGCCAAAAGAAGTATAACTCCAAAAAACCTTCCAATTTCTATTCGTGATTATTTGTTTTATCAGCAAGTATGCAACCTTCAGTGCCCGACATACCCCGTCGACTTTGGGTCTAAGCATGCTGGTTTCCTCACGATGATTTCCTTTAACATACGAACGAGTGTTACTTGCGCACAAAGACAGAAAGTACACAGCCGAAATTTAGGGATGAGAGTCGCAGGCTGAAGCCAAAAAGCCTAAAAGTATATACTTAAAAATATGCCTTAAGCTGGGTAAGGTATCACATTCGATCTACATAGATTTGCATTACATAGAGGCCAAATGATATACATATAATATATACACATATACCTATAACAAGCTGATACTTTAGCATTATGAAATTTGATAGCTCTCGGTATAATCAAAAGATTTTAACACTTGTCACCCTATGTTTTGGAATTTTATTCGACGCTTATTCATAAAAACTATATCAGTCTTCTTGCACAGAAATAGTTAACTCTCTCGTGTCTTTCTGTTAAATTTTGTATACCCAATGATGAAAAGAGACAGGTGAGTAGTACTTCAATATGAACGACGCCCTGTTTCGACTGTCGACTGTTTTAATTTTATTTATTTTTTATTTTACAATTTTAGGGAAACATACAGCTAAAGAAGGTTCAATTTTATTTAATTAATATGATGAAGGCCAATTATCAGTTTCCACATTTAGGTATTATTACATCTTTACATACTAATGCTCAAAAAACTCTCAAGGCAGCTAGCTATATTAAAATCTAAATCATTCAAAGTATTGATCACATAGGGCTTTCTTCATTCTATTAACACTAGTGCAGAATAGATCCAAATCAACCTCCCGACATGCCACATTAAAAGAGCGACATATAGAGCTCGCAATAGGTATAAATTTTGTCTATAAATAGTTTAATTTTTATAAGGCATTTGAAGTTAGGACCACTGTATGTTAGTTTAATTAGAATCTAGAACACTTGAAAAATCCCAAAACCCACATTCGGGTGGTCACCTAACCATCAGATAAGAACTAGGAGAGGTAATGATACCGGAATGTCCCCACAAAGGCACACTTCCCTAGAATGTGTTCCGATAGCTGAGGTGCCGACGGCCGCCGTGATTAAACTAACATTTTATGGCCACTGTTACCGATAACGTTCGGAATAGGATCGGCTATTGTCGATGCCCCTTAAGGGTTGCCATGCTTAAAATAAAATTTAAAATATTGCGTTGAATTGGTAATTTTACTATAATAAACGAAACACACGAAGCAATGTAGTATAATTGTTTGCGTATTAGCTATTTCTTTAAGTGTAAATAAGATTTCAGCCTAGCCCCGGATAAATAAGGAGGGTCTATGTCAGAAGAGTCAGGTCAGGTTGACCATAAAACTGGTTGTTAAAGAAAAAATAAATAAAGTTAAGTTTTTGAAGTTATACTTCTTTAGGCGCGTTATGAAAAATTTATGAGAGTGAAATCTTACGATGCGCGCGCACCGTGACACAAAATTATCAGTATGGGCGCCGAGCGTGCGCGAGCGAGATGGGAATAAGACAATCTACAAGTAAAAAGAAATAGAATATGCGTGACGTTAGCAGCTATGCCAAGAATTTTGAATGACCATAATGACATTTGTCATTTTGACCTTTTAAACAAATAAAGGAGTTTTAATTATTTTTTCAAAGAAATTTAGCAATGCTTTTTCACAAAGACCTATTGTTACTAAGTTAAAAGGTTATGAAACATACCTAGTTATTAAATTGAATTAATAATATAATAAAATAATAAATAATAATTATTATTAATATTAATTAATAATTGAATAATATACTAAATATTAAATATTGTTAAATTATTAACGCTAAATATTTATTATTAATTATTTAATATTTAAAAAAAATAAAGAAAGCCAAAGAAGTATAACTTCTTACGCGCGTACATAAGTACACGCACCATTTTTTTTACCAATTATTTGTACCTAATTAACAATCAAAGAACAGGCTTTATTTATTTTTATTAAGTTTTTAAGTCTATTATTCAGTGTTTTTATGAAGCGAATTATACATTTTTAATAACTTAACGTATAATATCTTAATCGAAAGATATATGGACTATAAAACAACAAATGGACAAACAAAAGATCATTTAAATTTCGGCAACAACAACAGAAATACCTTGCTTTATAACGATGTATATCTAATGCTATATCGAGACATATAATATATTTATATGGAAATACAAATCAACAAGTCAAGTAATTTCGACGTTTAATAAATTCAAATAAACTAAATGGATTACACGTTTCAGCTATATAAATAGAAGAATCTATAAAAATATTCTTATTTTTCCTGTACATTTAATTTCAGTGTAAAGTTTTTAAAGCATTAAAGAACTGAGACAGCAAATAGATTTGTCTATTGGCAACCCTATTTGGTTACAAGAATTCTTACTTAAAAATAACCGCATTTTATTTTTACGTAAAGCTACCGTTTTATCTAAATATTGTGTCGTTATTTGTCACTTTCCAATTCTTTGTTTTAAAATTTCTTCTGTATAATTTAGAATGAAGTCCTCCGTATATCTGTTGTATGAACTACTTTCACCAATAAATTGTGTTTCCTGAAGCTTTAGATATATTATTTATTATATTAACTGTATGATATATAACAAGAATTGCTGTGATCGCAAAAACTTAACTGTTAACCACTAATGAAGGTAGATATGTTAACCCGTAACTGGGTCAAAATATGCACAAACCATAAATCAGAGGCTTCTTATCAGTACCGATAAAGTGATTTGTGATCTAACTGAGTTATGGCGCTAACAGTTTTATTTGCTAGTTAACCACCTTAGATAACCGAGGAATGATAATTATGTAGATAGTAAAGGTATTTTCTGTAAATAGCATTTCACACTTATTTGAATATGTAGTAAGCTGCCTGTGTATGTTTGTTTAATGATTTCTATTCAAAAAATCCGAAGCTTTTTTTACGCTAGTAAAAATATGTTTATTATGGAATATAAGATACAGGTATCACTACCACATCATTAAATTTGTATCGGTAGACATCCCTACTCATCGGCAAAGAAGACAGAGGGTGTAGGGCTCATTATTCCATCTTAACCTCTTCTCTACAAACAATTAGAGTTTTATTTTAACATCGACTAAATAATTCTGAACGAATCAATCCTAAACGAATTTGAGACCCACTGACATGTCGTATATCAGTGGTAAATTCCCTGATATAAAGTAGCTGTCGGGACTGTAGGCCGATAGAAAAAGCCGGCGTAAAAAACTCTCGGTACTCTTTTAAAATAACGAGTTAGCGTAAAAAAAATGTGGGCTTATTCAAGTTTTCTATAGAAAACCAATCAATTCCACGTCCGTCGTGTCCAAGCACCCAAATGGTAAAGAATTAGTTGTGGTAGTCAGGACGCAATGTCCCGTTCTGCCAAAATGGCATCAAGTAGGTAATATAGTCACACTGTTATAAGAGGCGCTGAACAGAAACCGATGGAAGCAAATTGTCCGCTCCAGACGTTTCCTTGATGAGCTACCGACGAATTATTTATATTATACTAAAAGTTGGTTCAATAAGTTTTAAGTAGGTATTTAATTTTAGTTTAAGATTTGTTGTTTATGTTATACATTGCTTTATTAAAAGAGAGAAAATGCCATTAAAGGTACACTGCCAAAGGGACCAATTTTAAATTTATTGAAGTATTTTGTTGATTAAACATTATTATGGCATGATTTTGTTTTTGTTTTCAAGTTTAGTTTTAGCACTTAAACAATTTAATACAAGGTTTATGGTATGTTGTATTGACCTATATATTTATATTCTTATATAACATAATATTTTTATTTGTTATTTTAGTTATGTAATCTAACATTAGCTTACAAAATGTAAGCAATCATCGCACACTTGAAGCCAAAATGATCCTTTAGTTTATACCACACTCATAAATTGCAATTTAACATTCTCGTTTCCGATAATGTCCAATAACATAAGTTTTTAACTTAGATTTACGAACTCTTCAACAAGTCAAGTTAGTTTTTTCATTTTTGTTAATCCAGCGTCGCAACCCCTAATGTTATTAGTTAGTTAAAGCCAATTGTTACCTAGCTTCAAACAAAGTTAACATTCAACATATCCATACAACATCTAATATCTGAACATATCCATACAACAACCGCCACCGAACTTAATTCGAGTGATTCGTAAAATTATTTATGGTAGCTGATACAAAAACTTATATGTATACATTTTCTATCACTAGTGTAGGTAATAGGTACATATTTAGCTATTGTGACATATTATAAATAACTCAATAGGTTAGTTTACCTTGGTCTGGTAAAAAAGTTGTAAGAAGAACGCTTTTCAGCTGCGCTATAAAAAACATATTATATTTAGAAAAACATTGCAGTTTTAATAAACCTGTAGCTGAGTTTTCTCTTCTCTTTGTAAGGCTCGTTTGCCTTACCACCGCGATAAAAAGCTGCCCATCTCAGTATTCACGAACCAATTTCACTTATGGTCGAAGAATGACCATGGGCATCACTTAACATCAGATGAGGATCTGCCTGTTCGCCCTCTTTTATAAAAAATAACATCAAACTAATACGTAGGTATCTACCCACAAACACAAAAGGCCGGATATCAACAATTCAAAAATAATTAAAAACATTTTTTACGACTACATAAAAAAGTGTTAAAGAACCGATTCCTAATGAGGGAGTACCCTCATTAGGAATCGGTTCGGAATCGGTAAAATACGGATGATATTTAAGCAATGAGCCTTTGACACATTCTCAAGTACAACAATGTTAGTTAAGCCAGATCATGTAGAGTAATTCTGAAGCCATATAAAGTAATAAAGCCATTGTAAGGGGCGTGTCGCGGTCAGATCAAACAGACTCCGCCCATGCGCGCGCGCACAACACCAGGGCGTTCTTGACAGCTGAGTACATTCTTGAAAAAACACTGACCTTAGCACGATGCCATACACATCTGTTTATCGTGTCGTTATAGTTTACACGAATGTAGTAAATGTATAATACTGCTATTAAAAATGGCGGAAGTAGGTACTGTACAAATAACATCGCTCCTACGGAGAAGGAAGACATCGTGAGGAAACGGCATGTCTTAGACCCAAATGGTTGATGGCGTGTGTCAGGCACAGGCTGAACACATATTAGTAAAACGACCACGAAACATACAGAAAGAAAGGTATTTGTATTTACCTGCAAGTGTAAGTATTTACTTACTATCTGGAATATAACAATTATCTGATAGTTAAGAAAACATCAGTGATGGTTCAGTGGTTAAGGGACGCTCTCAAGTAATCCCAACTTGGATAGACGCTACAATGAGTTTCATTTGTTCTTGTCATAAACGAAAAATGAGATAAAATCCTTAGCGAAAGAAATCAAGCTTGAAGAAAATTTAATTCGTGCACAGACGGGGATTGGCCGCACGACCTCAGGGTTGAGAGCGTCCCTTAACCACTGAACTATCACTGACGTATTCTTAACTATCAGATAATTGTTATTTTCCAGATAGTAAGTTGGTATATATTATGAAAATCAATAACACAAATTCTGATTTAATTTGATTTTAGGTTATTTGTTTACTCACAATTAATTTAACTATAAAATAAAAATAAATCAGTGGCGCTACAAGCCGCGCCTCAGATTTCTGTATCGGTTTTATAATCATTTGTCAATCTAATACGTGGGCAAGTAGGTGATCACTCTCATGTGCCTGACACACGCCGTTGACTTTTTGGGTCTAAGGCAAGCCGGTTTCCTCACGATATTTTCATTCACCGGTCGAGCGAAAGTGCGCCTACCGAAAGAAAGTCCAATGTTGCACGCCCGCCCTAGTGCCGTCCTGCATCAGCAGGCTGTGAACAATCACATGGCCATCTGTGTTTCTGCCCGAACTTGCCGATGTCCGCCCCTGAAGAGGAGCGGATAAACACGAGCAAAGAATTTACAGTCGGGGATCGAACCTACGACTGAGACGATGGAAATCGCACGCTGAAGCCACTAGCTATCACTGCGCAATAAATTACGACATTTTTTTTATTTTATTTATTTATTTACACTTCGTTGCAAATAATAGAAACACAATACATAAAAATTATAAGGGATGCAACGGGCGGCCTTATCGCTAATAAGCGATCTCTTCCAGGCAACCCTAGTTAAAGAGAAAAACTAAAAAAAAAAAACATGATGCGTACGAGAAGTGCAGGTCCAAATGTTATATATAAAATATATATATATATACATTTGTAAAGTTCTATGACTATGAATGACCGTTTAATAATAAAAACGTAATTTTTTAAGATCCGCTTGAATACAATATAACTTCTCTCCCACGTTAAATGAAAAATTTATTTGCGAATAAAAAGTCACACATGAAGCATCGCGTGTAAGGGAAACCAGGGAAATGTAATTATTCTTTCGCAGAACACAATTGAGAAGTACATAACCACTTCCTCAATTACGCCAGTCTATGAGTTAAGTGTTTACACCTTGTACTTGGCATTTAAAGGAATTGTTCATTAAAAATTGAACTATGATATTGTCGTCCAAGTTACTTGTGTTGTCTGGCTAATCTTAGATTGTATCGCCACTTGGATAGCGTCCTTGCGTATAAGATTTTTTTGAATTTTTTATTTTAAAAAATATTTACGTACAAAAAGGTATAATAATATTTTTTTTATGATAGGCTTTAATGATTTTTTAATTTAACGCATAAAATTATAATCAATTGCAATAAGAAAAGAGGTATTTATTTCTAACTCATAAATCGAACTATAGTAAGTATATAAGTCTTTCATTAAATTTTGATTTTGTTCCCTTTGGAGTGACGCTTGGGCCGTGCGATTCAAGTGCACAGGCGCTAATTAAAGATTTAAGTTGAGATATATAGCACCGGTGACCCTAGAGCTGGTGCTTTCCTCGCTCAGCGAATAAGTATCGCAATACAGCGAGCTATGCGAGCATTAAAGGTACACTGCCAAAGGGACCAAACTTATTAAAATAGTTTTAATTTTCTATTTATTAATTTTAAATTATTATTATTATTACTATGTTGGTTAAGAATATTGTAAATACTGTATCTTTATGATGATATGAGGCAATAGCACTAAAGTCCATAGACAATGACCACGTCAGACAGTGGTTGTTGACTTTTGCACGTACTAACGTAATTAAAGCTACAGAAATGTAGATTATAGCCACATGTATTTTCTAATCCCATAATTTTCCCACACGATTCGCGAGAGTTTCCACAAGTTTCAACTTTCTAATTAAGCAAACATCCCAAGCAAAGTCATCTTTCACTTAACTTGCAACAATCTAAATTATGTTACATTTAAATCATGTTTAAATATGACACTTACAATCGTTGACTAACTATTATTTGTTGCTCCGACTCGCCCATATCATGTGGATATTTCCGGAGTGGTTGTCGACCGGGCCCACGTCCCAGTTTAAGCAAATAAAGTCCCTTTATAGGAAAGGGAGAGAAATATTCGAAACTCCTCTGCTGTTCAGCTTCTCGGCCACAGATCTGCCTGATCGCGAGCTGATTGATAGTGATAATATCTAAATTTTCAAAGACTTAATTTTTAACTTTAGGTTAGTACTTTTACTTTCCCGTGCAAATGGGAAACTATTGTATAAATATTTAATGATATTTTTGTATTAATACAAAAATACATCATTATTTTGTTTAATTTTTAAAAACTAATTGTTTAGTATTTACAATATTATTTACCTACATAGTATAATAACAATAAAATATATAATTATTAATAATTAATAAATAGAAAATAAAAACAAATTTAAAAACTTAGGTCCCTGTCGCAGTGTACCTTTAACGCTGGCAGTAATTCCTCGCTGTATTGCGATACTTATTCAGCGAGGAGAGCACCAGCTCTTCTCATAAGGAAACTTAGTTTAAAGGGTCTAACGGTGTTTAGAGTTTAGTTAGAAAGTTATTCGTAAGAGTCCTTCTCAAAGGCCTGCCGGCGTTAACCTGGCTCCTTGTTTGCTTCCTGTGCCATAAATAAACTCTGTTTATGACTTTAGCAGCTGGAAGCGACTTCTAAGTTAAGAAATTGCGGTCATCCTACCATTGTGATTAATATATATATATTTTAAAAAAGTTAATCGACATCACAGGAGACCGAAGAGCTGGCAGCTACCTCGGACAAAGATTTAATCTAGCTATTCAAAGCGGGAACGCTGCCAGTATCTTCGGAACCTTGCCTAAAGGGACTCCTTTTAATAATTAATTAATATTTTAGGAATGATGAAAAATATTTACATTTTAAATATACATGTAGATATAGGTATAAATTGCATATATATCTGGAAGAAAATTAAGTTCTTTTAAACCATTATTAGTACCGGTAGTTATTAGTCGGCCTGAAATGCGCAAAAGTTATTCCAACGACTAAGGATATATATACAACTTCTAGAGTTCAGCCTCTAGGAGGACTAGTGTAACTCATTGGAATCTTCCGAGTGGAGAAAGAAGAGGAGCTCCTTCCTTCCTCCAAAGTTCTTAATATAAACTCCTTCATCGCAAGAAAGGCAGTTCTTATGAGAAGACGGCTGTCAAGATGATAACTCCAAGGTGCTAAGAGTGTCGTGATTGGGAAAAGGAATACGGCACAAATTGCTATATAATGTTGTCCTTATCGCTCACGTATGACTTTTGAAAAGTATAACCGTGACAAAGCATTAAAACATTTGAAGGTTAACGTTTAAACACTTTATATTATCTCAAAATATCCAATTAAAATAAATATCTTGTAGGTATCTTAAATTGCCAGATATAATTGCTTATTATAATTTAAATTACTGTTTAATTCATTTACTTGTCGAAAATATACGGAAACATTCGCATTAACATAGTTTCAATTAATTATTAACACTGAATTTAATTATTTTAAATACTTTTAAGAAGTTAAAAAATATAATATGTAGTGTTATTGTGTGGTAATTAAAAGAAAAATGTATTTATTTATTAAACTAGCGGATCCGACAGACGTTACGTCTTACATACAAAAAAAAACTTATAATGTAAATCATTCTCGACTCCACTTGAACACAGAAAACATTTCATCAAAATCTGTCCAGCCGTTTAGAAGTTTAATTACGAACACATGCACAGAAGATTTATATTATATAGATTTATATTTATACCAGCTGTTTATTTGCTGTATAGATAAATAAATTAGATACCGACAGCAGCGCCATCTGCCGGTCGTGCCGATTCGTGAATCTAAACCTTTGGTTGGCACCCTGGATGCCAACCAAAGCATACAAAAAATTCATTCAAACCGGTCCAGCCGTTTAAGAGGAGTTCAGTGACATACACACGTAGGTACAGTAGACATATAAAGATAATTAAAAGTAAAAATCAATTTCTATATCTTTTAAATAACTAAATAACTACGCCCTTGATGTGAGAACTCTGCCAGTCGCTTATAGAGGTATAGATAAGTAGTAGTCTCACTTACGGAGGCTCATGAGGGACATTAAACGACTCTCTCTTACAGAGGTTTCTGTTTCTCGCTAATATAGGTTTTTGGAGCTTAAAATGACGGGTCCCGGCTATTACTCTCACTTATAGAGTTTTCTCACTTATCCAGTTCTCACATACCCAGGTTTTACTGTATATATTTCACTCCATTAATTTTCATATTTTCTAAAGTAAGTGCCTACTCACGTGAAATGATGAAAAACCTCCCTCCGTAATCATGCGAGGAAGTTCGCGTAAACTTGATCCTGCTCTTCATTATGTGTGGATTAATAGCTCCTTAAAACTTCTTAACCTGCAAGTCTATCTATATAATGTTAAGCTATAGAGTTTGTTAATTGCTTTTTACCGAGATACATTTCACAACTCACAAGTACTCTTTCACGATTTTCAATTAACGTAAGTAAAAGTTAGATATATAGTAGAGTACTATACATATATACTTAGAATACACCACTATACCAAGTGTAACATACCTTACCTGAAATTTATCTAACTCACTTGCAAGAATTAAAATTACCCTTATGTTATTACAAAGATTAATTTTGGTCTTCAGAACATTAAACAACGGAAAGTTGTGTTGCACCATGACCGCTACCACCTCCTTCAACTAATTATTGTTGCTTGCTTGCGTTGTTTCGTAACGTTAAGGAGTACACGGGTATGGCGACTGCGGAAGAGTGCATGGACAAGACATGCTTCACGAACTGACGGCCACACATTCATGAAATTTTTTCTATCATAGCCCATAATTGCTCTTCAAATCAACTCTGCCATTGCAAAAGCATTTCCCTTGCCTATAGTATTAAGTATTTGGGTGTAGTTATCGATAGTAACTTGAGTTTTAATTCTCACGTGGATCTTCTCTCTTGCAGAACTCGTAAACTCATTTATATCTTTAAAACTTTAAGACTTATAGCAGACAAAAAAATTATTAACGTAGTTTATCAGGCTTTATGTCAATCAATTTTAGGCTATTGTATCACTGTTTGGGGAGGTACTTTCAAAACCAATCTCCTAAAACTTAAAAGAGCCCAACGAGCAGTATTAAAAGTAAGTCACTCCTTACCGCTTCTTTTTCCCACCAAAGAGCTTTATGCCCTAGCCGATGTATTAACAATTCGTCAATTATTTATTCTCAACACAGTTCTAAAACAACATCATAAAACTAGTTACGACCCCGATTTAAATATAAACAAGCGGATTAAACATAAAGTTTGCTGTTGTATTACAAAATGGAAAACTTCTTTCTCGCAAAGATTCTTTGGTTTCCTAGGCTGTTACTTGTATAATAAATTAAATGAAAAAATTAACATTTACTCACTATCCAAATATGAATGTAAAAAAAAGGTTACTACTTGGCTGAAGACGTTGAGTTATGATGAAACAGAAGATTTAATAACTGTTATTCTGTAACACACCCACTCCCCCACACATATACACACACCCACGCACGCACACACACACTTATAGAGAGAGAGAGAGAGACACACACATACACACACACACAAACACACACCAAATTTATTTTTAAGACTCCGTTTGCAATGTTTTCTTGTAGCACTTAATACTTATTTTCTTCTATTGTATCTTATGACAATGACATGATTGTACGTGTTCCGGTGGGTGGAGAGGCTGGCTATCTGTCACTCAGGTCTCCTGTTACAGAGACCAGTCTCTCACATACACTTCCTAATGTTATCATCTTAGTTTAATCATAATAACCTTGTATGTATATGTGAGAGAAGAAAATAAAGATTATTATTATTATTATTATTATAATCCTCCAGTACCTAATGGAGAGGCACTAAAAGAATTGTTCTAAGAACGTTCCTCACTTCGATACTATAGAGGTTTTAATAATACCTATAAACTATACATTAACTAATTTTATTTCAATGTTATGCATCACCACTGTGTGGAACCATCTGCCCAGTGAAGTATTTCCAAACCAATTCGACTTAGGGTCCTTCAAGAAAAGAGCGTAACAATTCTTAAAAGACCGGCAACGCACTTGCGAGCCTTCTGGCTATGTGAGTGTTCATATCTCTTAACATCTTACAAAAAAAAATGTTAAGTAAAATTTTATCTGTATTGACAAAACGATGAAATAATTAATGTATATATGTGTATTTTAGTCAAAATAGTGTATTTCATAGAGCTGATTCGATACTGTCTTGAAATGTGGACTAAAGTTAGTAAGTAACATATCGTGTTTACCATTATTGTTATTTGAATATAACATCGTAACCCAACAAATCCATGTTTTATGATACAGCCTAATACGCTTTATAAATATCTCAGTTTTTAATGAGGTAAAGTACGTATTTTTTAATTTACTTAGCAAATAAGTGTTATATTAGCAAATATTTAAACTATTAAATACATTTTTGGATTAACCTTGTAAACTTTTAAATTTCCTGCGTCTTTTACTGTATTTACGATAGTTTATTTATTTAATTATAAGTAATCTTACATCTTACATACATAGTATTATAAAACAAACACTTAGACAGTACAGAAAGCCATTAAGTTTCATTAAGTGTTAAAATTTTTAAGAGTTCGATACGCTCGCTGTTTACATACTATACCTACGAATAATGCTTAGTTTCAAATACGTCCACGCCCTTTTCACACAAACATGTTACTTTCGTGTACGCTATTCTATTTGACGTATGGTTCGTTAGTTTTTTTATATAACTGGGGGCAAACCGTCAGCAGGCTTACCAGATGTTAAGAGATACCCAGGGACACTCTAAATGAGGGATCGCGAGTGCGTTGCCTTTTAAGAATTGGTACGCTCTTTTCTTGAAGGACCCTAACCCGAATTGAGTCGGAAATACTTCAGTTGGCAGCTGGTTCCACATAGTGGTGGTGCGCGGCTAAAACTGCTTTAAAAAACGCTCAGTTGTGGCACGACGGTATATGTATAATTAGCTCCGGAATTACAGTTGTAAACCCATTTGATTTATAAATCAAGCACCAGCAACGTATAGTTGACCGGAAACTAATTACCTGTAGGTACACGATCAATCACAGTTTATTGCCAACATTAAAATATTATGAGGCTTAAGACATTTCTATTATGTTCGGAATTTTAACAATAACTTTAATAGTGTACTACAAAGATTTCCCATTGGTCACGAACTGATTTAATCAATGCAATTAACAATAATACCGCCTCGTTGGTTAAGCATTTATAAGCATGATAACTGCAGATGAAAACTGAAAAACTCGAAAACCCTCGATCCTTTCAAATCCAACATTAAATACGGTAGCGTAATTTGACCAAGACAATTGTAATCTAGTTAGGAAGAGTAGGTACTTTGGATAAAAGTCGTCAAAGCTGTTATGCTCTCTTGGTATCCAGTCCAAAGAAAATTTATAATTGATTCATACATATAAACATAGAATTCTAATATCAAAAAGTTATTATGGATTCTTAAACGCCAATTACCCTGAACATATTGTTATCATTGATTGTATAAATACATACAATTGTACGGACAGCCGGACGCTTGAATTATTCACGAAGTGGACACGCGTCCGGGCACAAAAACACGGACAAAACCGGAAGACGAATATCGACAGACGTTTGATGCTTTGAAAGACATGGCGATGTCATTGTTATTAAACTTCGGGACTTCTGTGTCTCAGTTCTGACATTGAATATAGCAGATGTATCCCATACTATGAAACAATATAAATTTCGGGGTAGGAAGAAAATCACCTTAATCAATTAAAAATAGATACCTACCTTTTGTTAACAGACAATAATTTTGGAGATATCGTAAGTCGGAAGCAATAAAAACCTTTATTTATTTCGTAATCCTATAACATAAATTATATATACAGTCAAAACCGTTTATAACGACATCGTTTACAACGACCTATCGGTTATTACAACCAGATTGTATGGTCCCGTCCGAATCCCTAGTAAACTATTCAGTAAAGAAACCGCTTATAACAACATCGGATACAGCGACATATCGCTTATAACGACGAAAGTTTATCGATATTCATCGGATATAACGACCTACCGCTTCTTGTCTCAGTAAAACAAAACAATACAAACGATTTTAAATTTTATTTATAAGCATTGAATGAATATTTAGGCATATTATTACCTACGCACTTTCTCCCAACGAACAGTTTCAGCCAACAACGATTTCCGAGGCTCTTAACGCTGTAACGATTTTGCAAAAATTTGTTGCCTTTAACGAACAGTTTGATACTGGTGATACTCATACCTTGAGGAGTATGAAACGTAAAATGCAAAAAATATTTGAGACTGGGCTAAAAAAAACCAGACTGACTGATTACTTTTGTACCTACCTAATTATTTCGTAATAAATATTTTTGTTTCTTTTTTGACTCGTTTACATATTATAATATTAACATACCATATTATAACCCATACCTACCTATTCTAGATCGATAACTATGTACATACATATGTACTGTACTTGTGTATATGACATTGCTTATAACGACTATCGGATATAACGTCGGCAACTATACGGTCCCTTCAATGTCGTTATAACCGGTTTTGACTGTACCTAACAAAAAACAATTCTGCTAAATATATAGCCAAAGATGGAATACAGAATATGTAAAAAAAGGTTCAAACATTTACGAACAGAAAATATTAATAAAAATGATTAAATAAGTACATTTACGGAGTAATACCTAATTCGGCTGTGTTGTGTCATGGTGTAAAAGTGAGGGTGTGTATGTGGCGTCTGCTCATGATGTAATTTATTTAACGCTATGGATATTCTTAATACTCCTTTTAAACATATTCCGCGATAGCTTAAACAAGTCGAGGCTTAAATAGGGGTGCAAGTTTTTATATTATATTATATGGTCTCATAAGTCATGATTCCATCCGATTCTTTGGTAATAAGCTGATTATGCTACAGTCAAGCAGGTGATCAGCCTTCTATAGTGATGTAGTCCTTTACAGTAGGAACTTGAGTTAATTACGTATTAAGAATATACGTGCATGGCCGCCAGTTTTATACATAACTGGACAAACGTATGGCCACTTGATGTTAAGTGAGATTTGGCCTATTGGAAGGCACGCCTGTTCGACCTCCGCTTGAAAGAACCCATATCATACTGTCTAGGGAAGATGGAAGGGGGAAGGAGTTCCACTCCTTTGCTGGTTTCGTAAGGGACAATAAACCAAATCTTGCATTGTGGCACCTGGGTATGTCGAAAACGAAGGGGTGACACTCCAGCGTGCTTCTAGTGTTCTTTGATAGGGGATGACGGAATCAGATTGTGTAGTTCCATGGAGCGTTCTTCGGAGTGCAATCTATAGGAGACTGAAAGGCAGGCAACAGAACGGCGATCAAGACTCAAGAGTTAAGGTTTAACACTTGAATCTTGGAGTATACAGCAATTTTTGCTGCTGCATGTGCGAGGAAGTTATTAGGAATAAAAGGCGGCTTCTTTACAAAGGAATCTGAATCTGAATAAAGATTATACTTGGAAAATAATAAAAACTGAAAATATAATTGAATGATATCATGATCGCTGGCGCAACTAATAGTTAACCAGTAACGAGCAACTGTATCGTGGATTACTCGAGTAATTAGTGAAACTCAGTGATGCTCAATTAGGTAGCGGCCTTTATTGACCGCCAGCTTTCATCTCGCCGACGTAGAGATGGGAATTTGTCGATGTATAACGATAAAATGTTTACTGAATTTACAAGCGTGGACGGTAAATTTTCTCTTTGGTTTATGTGATCACATTTAAATATGCCTTTAGAAACAGGTTCTGGCTGAATACGAGAGAAATGCCAACTTAAAATTACTTAGGTATAGAATGTTAAAAAAAAGTGCTAGTCATGAAAATTGCAATGTTTTAGGTGAATTGCCTTCACATATAATAATTATCAAATCACTATACATCATATTGTAAAACTATTTTAAAAGAGTAGGTATGGAGTTTCTTGCCCTTTCTTCTCCATATGAAACTACCTTTTGGAAGGGGCACCTTCCAAAAGTAGTTTCAGAGCAATTTTTTTTAAATACATATCTTTCAAAAGTGCCTAATTGAAATAAAATATTTGACTTTCTTTTGTACAGTATTATTGTCTAAGCTAGTTATTAAATACTTTATCGCCTTCATTGTTAGGACACATGGTGTTGGTAGAAGTCCCATATTTCATTCCCAGCTGTCCTGTAATTCTCCTTGGTCTATATCCCTTAACTAAAATACTGTTAATCATAGTAAACTGTGTCAGTAACATTCTACGAATACAATCACTGCAATTACACTGAAACACGCTTACAAAGTTATTCCGGCCGCTTAGGTTATATACAACTTCTCGAGCTTAGCCACTTTATATTATTTGGCCTGAAGGCCAATGGACTGGTCGAGGAATGAAGTACGAAGGAACTGTTAACCATCCTTTCTCCACCAATCATTGCTACCGATGAAAGCCTGACCCTGACTATCTATCTGGTTTGTCCTTACCACACCAAGGAATAAATAAGTGTTCTTCAAAGACATATATATTACATTATACATAGACATTATAGTATTGGTTAGACCTTAATTTGCCTTTTTCGCTCGCAAAGATATACTCAAAATTACTATTAATATAATACAATACTAAATAATACAATACTTTTTGGAATATTGAGCATCACAGACAGCCATTGCTAAGAGTACAAAAAACCGTTTTTATTTTATGGCGACCGCTGGTCCACTCACATGACCAACCCTCAAACAATCCACATGGCGTAGATCGATGTACTGAGGCTAGCCGCGCAGCCGCGGTTTCAGCCAATGATTACGGAGTGCCGACAGATCAATTATAGGAACCAACCCACTATCACCCCACGTTAACTTAATATTACTTACTATTGAAATGTATGTATTTCCAACACGCAAATGTACCATATTCTTAACGTATATAAATAATAATAATTAAAAATTAATAAATAGAAAATTAACGCTGGCAGCATTTCCTCGATGTGGGATACTTATTCGTTGAGAGCACCAGCTCTGGGGTCACCGGTACTATCTAACAAGCGTCAACTTAAATTTTTAATTAGCGCCTGTACACTTGAACCCCACGGCTCAAGAGTATCTTGGAACAAAATCAAATTATATTTTAATACATTTATATTAACATATAACAATCAACACATTTTGTAACCTGATTTTATCAGTTGTTTACAAACATAATATTTTAATATTAATTTATATTTATAAACTCGCCATAAGGAACTGTAAAAAGGTTATTTTTGTAGTATTTTAGGAAAAACATTTCCTTATCTCTATTTATTAATAAATTACACACATCAACACACACAAGACAATGTTTTATAAGTTTTTACCAACAATATAGAACAAATGTTTCTTGTAATTTCGGGACATAAATTAAGTACCTACTGAATGCTGTGTCACACACAAAGTGAGATCACAGTAGCGATATTGTGTATCTTATGTATCTAATATTACATATTGATTTTTTTTACATAGTCGTATTGGCTTGCTACTGTAAGGATAGTGTATGTATTTGTGTGAATAAATAAATAAATATTATAGAAAAGAAATTTCCTCTGAAAATCCTACGATAAATATCCTGTTTATAAAGGTAAGTTATATACAATATTGCTAACTCAATTTGCGTTCAATAACTGAGGCAAAACAACGCTAAACAAGAGCTTTCGCCCCACAGCGCTTCATAACGCTGTGTGCACTCAAATAAATCGGCTTTTATCAGAAGTACACAGTAAATTATTCGATTAACATTAACAATAAATATAATATAATAATCCTACAAATAGATGTTTATAGTTTATAAATATGTAAAACAAATCCGCAAACTAATAACTAAAAAGCATTACAAATTAAATTATTTTTTTATCTAATCACAGGTTGTTACGTGTTCTAACATATAATTTTTCATATTCTTTCAATCACTTATATTTTACATTGTCCTTGGTTTACATAAATTTAACCTTTTTAACATCGTAATTCTCTAAAACATCTGCAATGAAAAAAATCTACAAATGCTCGCGACATTTTTAAGTTTTTGTACAGTGCTCAGAAAAGCGCCATCTCTGGGTTACTAGCGTCACTCGCAAAAGCTAATGAAACAAAAAATTCAAAGTTTAATTATTTACAACAATTGTCACATTTTAGTTTTTTTACAGAAAATATCGCAATCAATTAAAACAACATTCATGAATATATATATTTTTTTCTTCTTCTTTTAACCGAAATAAATGAATGGACAATTTGAGAATGTTCCTAATTGACATAAGAACGCCAGTATTATTTATGTAAATGAGATACGGCGTTTAGTGGTAATGAGCTCCGATAAGTTGCTTCTTCATACACCTGATATGGATAAGATATGTCCACGCCCTGACTACGTCTAGGGATACCAGCTATATCACAATGACACGGAATTGCTTACGGCATCATAGACACGCGATTTTTTATGACATTTGTTACTAAAGTTGCCTAATTATATCATGTACGCAGTATGCATCAATTTGTATATAACGATGATGTGGTTTTTCACATGAAACTAAAAATTGTTATTATCATTAGTGGGAAAATAATTATCTACAGTGGAAAATTATGGCATAAATACAGTATATGCTTTGCCCAGACTTAGCTCCAGCTAATGCAAAACAATTTTTTTACACACTTTAATCTAATAAAAACAAACTTGGAAATGATAATTTTGCTTAAAATAAATCATAATTCAATAACTGGTCACCCAAAAGACGCACACATTCATCTAGGTATCCTTCCCGCTGACAGAAGCAATTATGTTTTTTCCGTCGAGAGTCTGTGGAATTCATCAGACAATGAGACGGGAAGGTTTCTAGCTCAGAATTTGCGGGAAAATGACAGTCCTAATACAGACGCAAAAAATATCACGCTTAGTTCTTCGAATGAACGAACGAAAAACCTATGCCGTTCAAAACGGTAAGTAACTTTTCGGAACCCAAATTATTGATCGACTTTTATTACAAACGTTGGATTGTGTAATTCCTATCGATATAATAGCAATTTACCTTTTAGGTAAAAAGCACATGTCAGGGTTCTCAGCTCTTCCATAACAAACTTAATAGTTAATTCCATAACTATAATTTTTTTATTTTTACCCGCGTGAGTGCATGATTGAGTGTGTGGGTGCTTGTGAATGAGTGAGTATAAAGCAGGGTCCACACTATGCCGCGGTAGGCCGGGCGGGTTGACCCGGGTGGGCTAAGCCGGGCGGGTACGTTCGGGCCGGCACGACGTCCACACTGAAAACGAAGCCAACCGGGCTATTTCTACCTACATTATTTAGTTTCAACACCAAGACTGGTGATTTAGTTGAAGAGTACTTAAAATGAACAATAAAAAACCCTACTTAAACAAACTGAATCGAAAATAAAATAATTCGTCTACTTCGGTCGGAGTTTTAATTGTTACTGAAGCCGCTCGGGGCGCTCGGCAGGTCCCCATTCTATATTTTTGTTCGGCTCGGCTCGGCTTCCTTTGATCTGTACCTACTTTATGCGGGTTAGGATCGGCACGGCCCGGGCCAGCATTTTCTAACCCGGCAAAGCCGCCCGGGGCGTCTACATCAACGCGGCTTAGGCCGCCCGGGTCAGCCCGCCCGGCCTACCCCGGCATAGTGTGGACCCTGCTTAATGTGTAACTACATGCTAGGTCTCAGGAGCATCTCCGAGCCTGCGTAAGGTGTGTCAAGCCAGTTAGTATTAAGTCTATTTTATTTATTATAGATGTAGTCTACCTGCATATTGTGTCTGGCGAAAATAGTCTTTACTGTCTGACCCACGACAACATCCCTATTTCTTTTTAGATACAGCCAACGAACATAGGGGAGCGGATAGTATATATAGGATAGATGGATATATTCGGTTCACTGTGCACCGTAGGCTAGTTTTATCTCTTCTTAAGTATAAAGTTCATTCCATAAATTTTATTTCAACCATTACACTAGAGTCTGAGTCGATAATTTCAATTTCTTAGCTCGATACGACTTTTTGTAATCTGTTTTAATACACGTAATCTATTCGAACGGTTCATAGGTTTTTAAGTATTTAAGTTCTTAAGTTTTCCGTACTATGTCGTTACTTTTAGGGCGATAATTATTCGTTATTACGTGTTGTCCGAGCTAATAAAAGGTAGTCTCAATGAAAACGAATACTAAACGATAGCATTCGTTTTATTGTGAATTCAAAACGGAAAGACACGTGTCGCGGGTCTATGGTTGGATCAGAGACTAAACATAATCAAACTTCAAAGAATAATACACGTTTGCAAAACTTGACGTGGCAGATAATATTTATGATACCATACTAGCAACTACAGTATAAAAATATATGATACCATATACGTTTCGATAAAAAAATTGTAAATTTATGTACCCCACGATAATATTTATAAATTGATAATAACTTAATAAAACGTGTCCACCCACATAGTAGTGGCAAGTATAGGTATTGTCATTGTAGGCATTTTTTCACGTATTCCATTAGCAAAAAAATTCCCAGCTGTTTTTCCACTAGGTATATTACTGTATATGGATTCACACAAACTCTCTATTCAAAGGTAATTTGCGATCAGCTAAAATGATCTTACACAGAGTCCTCCATTGAACTAGGATCTTGTAGACAATTATTGTGCTTGCTCCTTGCCGAAGATTTGAAGATTGATCACAATTGAATTAAAAATATAAGACGATCCATTAAAATTATGTCCTAATAATTTGCTTCGCTAAAACTTAGCGATTAGTATTTTTAATTCGATCAGATGTCAAGAAGCGGAAAAGCTAGTTGAGTGCACGCCAAGTGATCGGGCGATTAGAAGCCATCGGTGTGTTGCGAGGCGCGCATTCCCCGCGTGCCAATATATTAATAGACGAATACAATCGCTATTTACAAACGAATTTAATCTAATAAGAGTTATTTCTTGACCTTGATAAGTCACAATTAATTACATATTTATTTACTAATTATCTTATAATTAGGTCAGCGACTGATAAAACGACTAACAGTGCGACAAACATATTTCAAAAATAAGTGCAAAATATTTATGTCAGTACGATAAAAATACATAATATTAATTACATATACTGTGAAGTCACTCTGCGAACATATAAACATGTCGATAGTGTCGGAGACAGCTTTCAGTAGCGACGTCTTTGTTAACGGGGTTCTGTGCTACAGACTGGTTCTGGCCCTTGGTATCGCAAACAACCTTGAACTTCGTAGCATATATCCCCAACAAAGAAACCGAGTTCTTGGAGAACCAAGTGTTCTGACTTGCTCATCACCACCAATATGATATTACTTTAATACTTTTGTGTTTCCTATACAGACTTTCAGTGACACGTTTTTCTCAAACAGTTATACCTAGATATTGACGATATATATTTCTATATCTAAACTTTATCACAATCAATTTAAGACTGCGATACTACTTAAAACATCGGGTCAAATAAAGCATACGTTTATGTCCGTGAAAAGATTTATTTTAATAAAAACATAATAGTGTAATGATTGCTTAAGCCTAACAGAAAATACCTGGTAGTCATTGAAATAAAAAGTCAAGAGATGTGAACAACTGACGACAGGCGTTTCGCGGTATCGTGCGCAAAGCGATTTGTTACATTGTAGCAATCTGGTTCCGATGTAAGGCACAGATTAGATATTATGTTTATTTGTATAATACCTTATTATGGTCATATTACGACTACATACAAAAATGGGCAAATTTACTTAAAATGTCTTAGGGATTATTTTCACAGCCTATGCAGGTTTTTTTATCTTTCTCTGTGGGTCTCAAAATATGCTTATAATAAATTAGTGGCACAACAACCATTTTTTAGGCCTCAGATTTCTGTACCTGATTAATGATAATTCGTCAATCTAATAGGCAGGTAGGTGATCAGCCTCCTGTGCCTGACACATGCAGTCGACTTTTTATTTTCTTTCAGCATTTGAGCGACTGCACACATATAAAAAAAGTCGATTACATAGCCGGGGATCGAACCTACGACCTCAGGGATGAGAGTCGCACGCTGAAGCCACTAGGCCAACACTGCTCTATATATAGACAGCTGGACTTTAACGGGGAACATAATAAAATATCAAAACCGAATATTTTCATGCAGACTTTTTAGAAGTCTGTTTTGAAATTACCTTTAGTTTTACGCGTTTGTAAGATACACACAAATACACAAGAGTATACCAACTTTCAAAGTACCCATACGTCGATCAAAAAATGAGCAGAACGCAGAAAGTCTGCCTCGTTGTCTGGACCTACAAAGGCGGGTTAATTTATTTATATCATTCAGAAATAACTGACATAACCCAGATCGTCACACGATATGGGTTTCATGCATCTTTATGTGCACCGTTTAAAACTCAATCACTTCTCGAAATAATGCTCACTTCATGTTTAATGCATTAAAGTTATTATTGGGTCATTAAGGGGAAAGAAAGGGCAATTTAAATTCTATTGCATGACATTTTGTAAAGCATAAAATAATATTGGCTTATGAATTAAAATATTTAGAGATCGTATGTCTGGCAATAATTCTGTATAAATTGACGAGTACTTTTTTGTTTAAATTTGTCATAATGCATACGAAAAACAGTTCAAGCCGATGATGCAAAAATCATCGCTAAAATAAAGATAGACTTCATTTAACCATTTCGTTCTATTTTATCATTTGATGTTTTTCTTGTATAGAACTAAATGTGTAAATGGAAATAATCTCTTTAGATTTCCTTGGTTATAAGTCCCATTAGTAAATGCAATTACTGCATGAAGAGAAGAAATACCCGTCTAAACGAGATTTGTTATTGGACATGTGTGTACTAACATTTTTTATTAGTCTTATAAAATTAGGATTATGTCCCTGTCCATTGAACGCACAGAAAGAACTAAATTGGAAACTCCTTGAAACCAAACTAGCTTGTTTTAATTAGCTTTCACTATTTAAGTCAAACACTTCAAACTGATCACTCCCTGTTCTGATGACAATAATATTGTTGGACATATAAAATTTCCAATTTGGCTTTATCCATGGATTAATTTCTCCACCTCGTCTCCTTCACCTTGGTCGTTTTCCTTGGTCTTAAAAAACTATCTGATCTGTGCATCTTGCTATATGCCTCGTCTATTATATGGCATAATGTAAGGCATCTATCACTTTTATTTTTTTGTCATTGTGCTTTTTCTTTATATATTTCTTTTTAGTACGCTTCTTTCCATTGCTTTCTGGCATGCCACTAGTTTTGTTTTTGGTTTTTCTTTTTGACTGGTACCTAAGAACTTCCGTTATTTTTAAACTATTAATAAATTGTCTGCATAATTATATTCTGTATTTTCAATTTTCAATTAAACTTTAAAAAAAACATAATCTGTTTGAATTACGTACCTATAGAAATATTACGATGGTGGTTAAAAAAAGTTTCTACAATACCAAAGCGTTTCTATAGAATCACATCACGGTATACCGAGAAAAACCTATCAACTCCAATTAGTAGTATTAGTAGAAGTCCATGAATATTGATGTGAGTCAAACTGGTTCTGTCGTTGGCCATTTGACTCACTAATGCGCCCATGTGCGCTGGTAGTGTGATAATTGTTGGTTGTAAGAAGTAATTCAATGTTGCGATTTCATTAGGGATTATGCATTAATGTAGGATTTATAAAAATGTTTCACAAATGTCGAAATCCGGAATTTCTGACGTTTGACATATTGACATTGCAAATATGATTACTAGTGTTTTTTTCTATTATACTCTGTGCGTTTGTTTTTTTTTCACTAATGTAGTTTTAAGTTTAGTATAGTTTTATTATTTTATATACATATTAGGTGGGCTGAAAAATTCAGCAAGTATTCTCGTGAGGTCTGTTATAATATGAAGAAATTGTATTAGCAGTTAACTACACATTTACGTTATTTTCACCTGTTTTGTGATATTATATATATATTACTATGTAGTCTATGACGACTATGTATTGTAATCGTCGTAGTAGTCAGATGGTAGATTTTTCATTTTATGCTAAATTTGAGAAAAGTTCAAATACGTATACATATTAGGACATTAGGATCCCAAGACTTTTGGGACAAATACTTACTCAAATTAGTACATGTGCATGGAGCCCTATATTCGAGTATATTATTATTTGAAATGAATATGAACACAGAGATGTTTTTGTTTGTCTATTTCAGTACAACATATCCTAAATATCTAAATATGAATATGTGCTTGTCAACGATGTTTTCAGTACAAGTAATTGATAAAACGACAATAATCGTGCATTCGCTATAAATCAGTCACCGGTAGGCAACGGACAGCGTGCTAAGATTACCACGAGAGCTCAATGGACTTGGTGAACTTCAAATATTACTCGGTGATAGAGGCCGGTTAGATACCACGCTGTTTGATTTGGTTTTCATTGAGTTTCTTTGGACATAAATTACTGCTAAAATAGCCTACGTTTAGGCAAAGCATTCGCAATCGAAACTGCATATACATATTATATATATGTACTCATCATGATAGTTTACTATAAACACTATGTTTTTTATCACTTTGGAACTGGTTTTCTCGTATAGAAATCATTATTTTGGTTTAAATAAACACGACTCTGAAAAACATTACGCCATGACAGACAATGCAACTTGTCGATAAAACAGAGCAAGCGCCAACTAGCGGCCCAGACTGTTTTCCGAAGTTTGAGCAGATATTCAGGGTGTCGGTTTCTTTGTGACTAGGGCATCGAGCCCGGGTTTACCCGGACCGAAAAAACCCGGGTTTTCCCGGTTCTGAGGATTACAAAAAAACCCGGGTTTAATTTTTAAAACTCGGGTTTTTCGGGTTTTTTTTAATACTTTTGTTATTGTTATTTATTTAGTTTAAGCCACTTCGAATGCAATAATAAGTAAATGGAATAAAAAGACGTTTTGATAAATTGTTCTTTATTACGTAAAAAGTAGCTTCGTTGCTACGTTCCTACCAATAAAACAAGCCTTGCAAGTTAAATTCGCGTTCCGCGCGTCCATCTCAAGACATGAATAGAGTGGCGGAGGATCTGGCTAGTGCGAGTGCTGGGTTCTACACCATCAACGCGTTCGGACCACATCTCGACAAATGGGTGAGGAGGCGATGGGGCCGCCTCAGCTACCGACTCGTGCAGATACTGTCCGGACATGGCTGTTTCGGCAGCTATTTTCACAAGGTAGTCGGGCGTGAGGAGGCACCAACCTGCCACCATTGCGACGCTGGCGTTGTTGATGACGCGCTCCACACCTTAAAGGATTGCCTAGCATGGGAGGTGGAAAGGAGGCCTCTACTGGGCGTGCTACAGGGCGAGGACGCTACTCTCGATAACATTGTGAGAGTAGCAGTTACAAGCTCGGACAGTGACGGCATGTGGGAAATCTTCCAGAGATTCTGTGAAGCCGTCATGCACCATAAGGAAGAGGCGGAGAGGGCCAGGGAGAAGGATCCTGCAGCCCACCCGCGTCGCCGTAGGAGACCACAGCGTCGCCATTGCACCGTGCAACCCTGTGTGTAATCCTGGTCATGCAGTTGCTCCAGCGGGGGAACAGGGGCTCATGCGTCCAAAAGAAGGGATGCTAACGCATCCCTGCAAGCATTGTACCCGGCCTCCCCCAGCTCTATAAAACAGGATGAATTGGCCGATGTGAAAGGCCCTTGCTGTGCCAAGGTACATTCCTCATCATTCGTGGCCGTAGAGGACCGTAATATTAACGGTTGATCGCGTGGCTGGATGCGGACAAGGCTACGCTGTTACCGTGTCCTGCCCCGGGCGATTGCTGGTGGCGCCGTGGGGTTTTAGTGGGTATGCACAACAGCGAGTCCCACATCACCCTTCCCCAGGTCAACGATGCCGCGGGAGGGTATGCGTAACGCATTTCCCCACGGGAAAAAAAGAAAAAAAAGACATGAATAGAGTGAAGTGTGGAGCAGTGGAGAGGGGAGGGTGTAGCGAAGCTCGTCGCGCGTTGTGCGGGGTGTTGCCGGTGATGATTTTTTTAAAATAAAAGCTTTAATGGATTTAAAAACAGATATTGTATTTACTGATGATGACTGGAGAAATAAAGATGAGATCCAAAAATATTGGATGTTATTAAAACTGTCATCGAGGCGCTATGTCGACGCGATGCAACATTACTTACAGCTGATGTTGGAATGAAGACACCACTAAGTAAAAAAATGGCAACTGCATTTGGCAAACGATACCCAAAAAAAACTAACTCAAGCAGCCACACTACAGTACCTACTTGACAAATCCGGGTAAATATTTTGAGAAAATTCAAAATGAAGATAAAACTGTTTTTATCGGCCTACAGGTAATGAAATGCTAAACGAAATTGTTAATCTGATTAAACGCACAACCAAAAAATAAAATATACCTCTTGAAAATTTGCCAGCGCCAGACCAAGACCTACGAGAAATTGACATTCAGTTGTCTACTTTGTCAAATGAAGAGGAACTGAACAGACAGTTAAGTCAAGCTGTTGGTACTGATAATAATGCTCCTGAAACTGGATCAGCTTGTCCATCAGACGATTTGCTTACCTACTACTGTGAGGGCAGAAATAGCACTCTTCGAGAATGGCGGTACGCGACGGCGAGAGCGTTCCTCTCTTTTTTTCTAAGAGGTTATGTCTTAAATAATGTGTCAAATGCATAACTACTTTTTACTTAGTATTTTAGGTAATTAAATAAAGACCTAATTATTAATAAGTGAATGTTTCCAAGATAATTCATTTAATGTTAAAACTAATCTCTGCAAGTCTGTGATTTAAAAATACTAGATTACTTATTAAGTTTTAAGATATTCTGAAGAAAAAATAAATCTTTATCACTTTTTTAAACATTAAAACTGTTTTTGTAATTTGTAAAGTACTGTTTCATTTATTTAAATTCTTCCTCATCCTTTATATTTTGTATTCATTCTAGGAAATCGATATATAAACGCAGATTAGTGCATTTAAAAAAAAAACAATAAAAAGACCGAAATGCTCGAAAAAACCGGGTACCCGGGTTTTGATTACTCTTAGACCCGAAAACCCGGGTTTTCAAAATTGGACCGAGTTTCGATGCCCTATTTGTGACAGTGTGCGCGCGCATCATAAAAATTTACGCTCATCATTTTTCCCTAACGCGCCAAATGACTTCAAAAACTTTTATATCTAAAAAAGAAACATCTACAAACTGTTACGGTTAGTTGCTGAAGTCGAGTTACTTTCGTTTGTATAACAAAAAAGCACATACAAATTGCCCAAGAGCTCTTTTGCTTGTCAGCATCACGACAAGGAAGAGCTCTTGGGCAAATATACAAGTTTTTTTTTCACATGGTATGGAGAGGGATGTGGTTGACTTGCTATTTAATACAAGGCCACCCAAATTATTTATGTATTTTGTTACGCCATTATTGCATAATTTCCCATATATAAAAACTATTTAGAATATGAAACATCTGATCTGTATTGTAGACTTTTACGTTATATTACTGAACAATTGGTATTCAAACTTGGTTTAGAAATAAGTGTGGTATCATTTCTAAATATTAATTTGACACGAATCAACAGCAACAGGCGACCCGTTCGTTCTCAATCTAAATATATTAATAGTAAGTTAATAAGTTCAATCTTAAACTTTAAACTTGCATAATAGACATTCTTACAAGTAAACGTCCCACAAACGTTCGTCTCTTTACGGCCTTATTATGAACCGTTGAACCGTGATTGATGTGCTAGTAATAATTGCGCTTAATTGTCATTGATTGAGACTAGGAAGACATTTAAATGTCATAGATGTAATAAAGGAGGATCAGTTTAATGTATTAAGGGACGCGTGAGGGTTGGGTCGGACTATGTTCAATAGCGGACTGACGGCTGGAGATGTTTTTTTTAATATTTTGGAAATAAAAATGCCGTTCATTAGGTTTTGTCTCTTTATTTAATTATAATATATTGTATTTTTCGAAGTTTTGGATAAGGATTCGATTTTCTTTAGTTTTAAAATATATAGGCATCGAATTATACACAAGTTTTAGAAATTATATGAAGCTATTTTTATTGGTCTCTTATCATCGAGCCATAGATAAGTAAATGTACTGTTTCTTTTCATTATAGCGTAAACACGCTTGGTCAGAAGGAGACAGAATACCTGAATGATAACTTTATGTGACTCATACCAAAGAGACAAATTTTATGTTTGGTAAGCAACAGTATGTAGATCTACGAGAACAAAATGTATTGAATTTTGACATAACATGGGAGGCATACTTCGTATTAAAAGGTCTAAATACTAAGACTCGTTTTTTATTCTCATTTCCCACCCTAATAAGTAATAATTTAATTTATGAGAAAAAGAATCAAAGCAGACTGCAGAAGCTAGAAACTACACAGTACTGAGTACACAATACAAAAATAAAATATTAATTGACGAATATGCATTTTCAAGGCGTCATCAGTATTAGATATTAGAAATATTTAATATAATTTATTTATAAGGGTCAATTCGTATTGCTACGATGAACCCCGTACAAAAACTTCAGTAATCTCTTAACATCAGATGATTAGAGCCTCTAGCTCGTTTGCCAAGGAACGTTTGGTTTCACAAACAATATATACGATATGCTTAAGACAACGATAGCGTGTGCTATTGAACGTGTAGCGCCATCTATTGGGGAAATTGTGTACTAGTATTTATTGTAGCGTTAATGGTACATTTTAGATTAGAATTTTTGTGGAATATAAAATAAAAAAATATACCTTAATTTTAAAAATAATATTTGTAGAAATATTTACTATTTTCGGGTATAACATACATTTTTTTAAGTTAAGAGGGTAATAATCAAATGAAATTTTACGAAAGTTAGGTTCATTATTAATAAATTAATTAATATTTAAATTTTCTGTTGATGTTTAATACGCTTACTATCTATAATTACAGTTTAGTTAGTTTTTTATTTTCATTTTATAGTTTTTTTAAACGTGGTTTTGCAATAACTGAGCGCATTTTTTGTGTTTAATAATATATATTTCATTGTATTTTTTTTTTCGGAAGATAGTGCATGTAATTTTGTGAATAAATAAATGTTTTCCTACTTTTTAAATGTTTTGTTTGTTGGTCAAACGAATTGATTTAGTAATTCTTCTCCTAAAATGCCTTAGAATTTAATGTTGAATTCACCTTAAAGGTGAATTCGAAACCATGTTAAATAGAACAATATATTCGTTAACGCATTATTAAGAGGCTGGCCACGCACTTGCGAGTCCTCTGGCATTGTTAGTGTCCATGGGCGGTGGTATCACTTGACATCAGGTGAGTCTGCTGCCCGTTTGCTCCTTCTATAAAATTAATTGGTAAATTCTCATTTATTCATGAGTTTTATTAAAGTAAAATAAACCTAGACAACTTTTTTCAAATGTAGACGATTTGTATAAAATATATACTTTAATTTTGTTCCCTTTTTAGTTAAGAGTCTTTAAAGAGTCTTGGGCCGTGGGCTTCAAATGCACAGGTGACCCCAGAGCTGGTGGTTTCCTAATTATATAAATCCTGTATATTTGAGTGTTGGAAATAAATATATCAGTAAATTGGACAAGCTTTGCTTAAATTTTTCTAATATACAGAAGAAATTATCGCAAAGTTAGTGCAACGAATTGACAATTTCTTACGTTCTATATCTGTATGATCGTCTGATTATATAACATCGCTATGCACCGCGTCGTTGACACATTGATGCATTGCACATGATCATGTCTCACGTCAAATTGTCACTCACGCGCACCATATTCTCTGTTGATCTGGTATATATAACTCGCTTATACATTGCTTAACAGACTTTGTTTTATTGTTATATTGTTTTATTGAATTATATTTAGATATCAATGTATAAATAAAAGTGGCGCTACAACCTTTTTAGGTCTGGGCCTCAGATTTCTGTATCTGTTTGATTACCATCTAATAGGCGAGTAGGTGATCAGCCTCCTGTGCCTGACTCCTGTTTTTTTTTTCTTTGCGTTACTCAATTAGAAAACATGAAATATCGCGTTATTTACGAGTACCACCGTAGCACCAGTTCAGAAATGCTCCGAAGGATTAATGATGTGTGAATCGGCGGTGTCGCCAAAGAAAACACAGTTCGTTTTTGGTTCCAACGTTTTCGTTTTGACAATTTCGACCTGCAGAACAAGCTTCGTGGACGGAAGATGACCAAAGTTGATAACGAAGAATTGAAGGCTATATATAAATATGTGTACTAACGTAAAAATCATGCTATTTTTTATATAATCACCTCAAGGTTTAATAGCATAAATACCACGTAGAACATTATCAGTTCACTAGATTTTATTATTTAAAGAGTGCTATGAATTTCTTCAGTATCTATAGGTACTTCATGTAATGGACATACTTAAAAAGAGTTTCACGAATTTTGAAGTTATTTAATATGAATAATGCTTTCACGGGGAAGGTGGTTTTATTTTTCAAGGGCTTAAGACTTAAGTTTGACAACACTTATAAATTACTTAACTTATTATTATGGCATTATGATAATTATATTTCATTTGCATGACTATATATTTATATATATGGTTGAATGTGTATTTTTATAATTAATCAATCTGAATGCAATTTTTTTTAAGTTGGTTATAATACATGTAATATTGATCCATTTAGAATGTAGAATGTCAGATCAGTCTGGTCGTAGATTATTAGGACTACAAATTTGTACATACAATTGCATTGGCTTGTTTAAGCGTACTGTTAGGTCGTGGAAGTAAAAAGCCTTAAAAAAAGGATTTAATTAGAGTACTAGTTACGATACAAAAATAACACAACCTCTCTCTAAGAATGATATACGCAGACTGACTAATGGCACTTAAACGTAACCCTCTAAAAGTCTATATTGATAATGAAGATGATGTGTTATTATGCCTAACATTCTAGGGATGTAACAGTACGATCTCATAGTAAAAAGCCAAAACACTTAACCACTAGGTCAGTCCATAAAATACGTCAAAAAATCTAAACAATGAATAAGAATCGTCTAATTACAGTAGCGGCGTCATAAGATGAATAGTGACAGTCCGACAATGGTGTTTTGGCATCACGCCACGAGATATACTATATGTTAACATGACAAGACTGGCCATTTAAATTACATTAATTACTTTGCTCTTTAATTTCGCTTGGACTTTGATCAATTGGGAGAACTAATTGTTATATTTGTTATAAGAACTAGTGATAAGCCTTTGTTTAATAGATTTTAATGATTAATAAATGTAAAGTAAACTATTTCAAGAAAAGAGCGTACCTACTCCAAAAAGAGCGGCGGTGGCTTGATGTATAAAAAAGCAAATATTATAATTTTGTACATTTGTAACGAACAAACTCAAAAACTATCGGACCGCGTTCAAAAATATTGTCACCATTATTACTAATCTCTAAGTAACATAGATCTTTATTTCCAAAATACTAAAAAAAAATGTGGTTAAATTAAAGACAGGCAATCAGCCATTTATATATGGATAGGCAAACAAAAGTAAAAGCAACCACCTAATTTTAATACGGTAATCTGTTGTAACAGTAGCTTTTATATCATCATTAAGTCATGAAAACTTTAAAATAAATTAATTAAAAATATATATTTATTGTAAGACTTAAAACAAACAAATCATGCTACTTAACCAACATTAGTCGTAGTCGTGGAAGACCTCTCTTTAATTTATTTAAAGGAAACTCGGATATGATATATCCGATACAAGAATAGAATATTTAAAAAAAAACTCCCTTAACGTAAGAGCAAGTATAAAATGGCCATATAGACAACACAGTGTTCAAAAAGTTGGGGTAAACTTCAGTCTAAAAAGTTAATAACAAATACAAATATAAAAAACGAAATTGGATCTCTAGACTCTTGTTGTAAGTGCATTTAAATTTGATTTAATTATTTATTGAAGTAGGTGATCTGTCACCATAATTTATTCCGTTGCGCCAATTATTCGCTAATTCCGTATTAAATCCTCCGAAGTAATTGTTGGCATATGTTCTGCGCCGCAACGCATTCCTCGCGTTTTATATTCACGAAGTGATTAAAAGATACTCGCTAATCGAGTCTAGACTTAATCTTATTCACCAGAACACATTTAGAATTTCTATTTTAGAAGTTAAAAGGCCACTTATATAGATAAGATAGAGACTTATATAGATAAAGGGAATAAAAGGATAGGAAAGTACAGTATTTAATATAAGTTCTTATTGATTTAGAAGATGCGTGGTTAGCATCCGGCCCAGGCTTGAATTCACCTTCTAAAGTCCATTTTCAAAGGAGCTGAGATGATCCTCTTTGTAAATCTCAATTGCAGATCACGCAAGGCTGGTAGCAGTGGGGTCGAAGGAAGCTGGTCATTGGTTTAATGCTTTTCCTTCCACTGGCACCTTTTTAGACTCTGAATCGCTTCAGATGATGAAACACAGCCTTCGCTCAGGAGTGCCCAAATGTACCTAATGATCCCTTAAGTATATCTGTGACGTAACTAGCCTTACGCACTCCATTGCCAAAAGAGTCTAGGTCGTTTTTCAAACGTCGACTTCAAACGCTCTCTTACATCCGTAAAGGTTCCACCCATTTTTGAGTCAACTGGAATCGCTAGGGACAAGTCGTTGGTATGTCTTTGATCCTTTGGAGGGTGGGATTGGCGTTGGTTTGGGATGCTACTTGTGTGGACACGTTAGCCCAATCTCACCTCCATTGGACAAAGACAAATTTTTAGTTTATTCCTTTTGGTGTACAGTCTCGTGGACTTCAAGGCGCTAACTAAATATTTAAATTGGCGCCTGGTAGATAGGATCGGTAAGCTCGGAGCTGGTGCTTCCCTCGCTCAACGAATAAGTTTCGCAATATAGCGAGGGAATGCCAGTATTAAAGGTACACTGCCACAGGAACCAAACTGTTTTTATTCATTTTAGTTTTCTGCTATTCATTATTTTTATTATTGTAAATATTTTAAGATTTAAAAGAACTAGTTTTCCTCTTAATGACGGATGAAGTAATCAAAATATAGTGCAGTTATTAAGAAGAAATATCTTTTCGAGAACTCCTTCGTATTACTAGTACAATAGATTGTCTTCGTACACATCGTGACAGGAACAAATTGTATTTCCATCACATCGCACAGCACATGCGTGAACCGTTTCCAAATGCGACCCCACTCGACATTTTATTAGTTTTTCGCGGCGACAACCCTCCTGCCACATATTTGCTTTGATGACGTGGGGGTGCCTATTGCCAACAATATGCCTATTGTCGTGAGTTCTCGAATTGTTTGAGTTTTAATTTCACATCCTAATAGTAAATAGGCCACTACAGCCCTTTTTGGGTCATTTCTTTACTTAGTATAGAGCAAGTGTAGACGGGGATTGAACCACGGTTGATGTATTTATGTTTCTTGACTTAACTTAATGTTCTATAACCCCTAGATGGGGCAGAGGGTGTCCAATGTGAGTCTCCATCACGATCGGTCTTGAGCCTCGTATTTCACCTCGCTCCAAGTCTTTCCGGCTCTCTTTGCCTCATCTGCAACTGTAAGGCGTCAGGTTTGCCTGGGACGGTCACGCTTCCGCTTTCCTTGCGGGTTCCAATCAAGCGCCTGCTTGGTAATATGATTGGGATCCCTTCAGAGTGTATCTATCCATTTCCATTTGCGTCACTTGATCTGCTGACTAATCGGCTATATTTCTTGGATGTGTTTTATTTTAATTATTATGATTCTCAAAAAAATGCGGCAAAAATCTCGCATGCTGAAGCCACTAGGCTAACACTACTCATATATCACACTGCTGATCAGGTATCATATAAGTATATAATCAAGAGCACGGATGATAATTCACGTTAATTTGTCACAGCAAGGAGCATTGCAGCATATGCAATGTTTATATGAAAACCTTTTTAGGGAAACTTCTATAAGAATAATAAAACAATATTTTAAGCAAATTCATTCTAAAAACCTTAGGTTCCAAAAAATATATCTTCTAAAACGAAAGAAAGATGCTTTATACAGACTTGGAAGATCGGAGTGAGGCTAGAAGTTAACCGTGCAACCAGTTCGAATCCTGACTTGCGAATCTCTTGCTTGTACAAAGGTGGATCTTGAGCAAGCCGAGAAGAGTTGTATCATCTGTATCAGACACAGAAAACTCATCACGTACAATTGACAATATACAAAAACAATTAATCAGACACAAACATATAGTATATACGTCATGCCCCTTTAAGGGCTTTTATAAATTTGGGGCAAATTGAAGTCAATATAAACAAAATATTATCTATTCTATAAAGTAATCCTTAACGTTCTCTCTGTTCACTAAGAATTCTAGTTCACAAAACCATTTTAATATCAAAAATGATCTGATAAATGCTTGGAAATCCTCGGAGCGGGGAGATGGGGCTGCGACGAGTCAGTCAATAAGCGCATTCCATTGAGCGGAATTAAAAATCAAATAATGTTGTGTGGAGCGAATTAGAAGGGGTGCTTGTTTTATTTATTACCTCTTTAATAACGCACGTTTAATGCTCAAGTACGTGTCTGTTTCGAAGGGATTAACATTAGAAGTAATTGAATTTTGCTTTTATTGTTTGGATTAGTGTTATATTAATTCGGTGAGGATAAATGTAAAATTTTTGGGTTGTTTTGTCAATGTAGGCCACGCATACGGAAAAACAAGAAAATATGTTTCTTAACCAACTAACAAAAATAAGTAAAAATTGATAAATAGAAAATTAAAACAAATTTAAATTGTTTGTTCCCTGTGGCAGTGTACCTTTCGGCAGAATTTCCTCGCTGTATTGCGACACTTATTCGGTGAGCGAGGAAAGCACCAGTACTGTGCACTTAAACTCCGCGGCCTAAAGTCTCCACTCCAATGGGAATATGAATTCAATAACATCACAGTCAATAAAACAATGAAACATCATTGCCCTTGTCCAATTTGATGCCTCATTTTATTAAATCATAAGAAACGATAATCAATTTAAGCGGATAGAATATGTTTGATGTCATTATGCTGGTGCAATGCAGGTGGCCCTTTGTGATGCTCCCTAATAGCGGAACAAGTGGCGAGGGTCAGAGTTCGAGTCCGCTGATGAAAAGTTTAATAACGCTCGCACGTGTGTCCGTTCGGGCCGGTCGTCCCCTTCGTGTACAATTTATTGAGAGCAATTTCGCATGTCATAAAACCAAATTAATATTGCCCTGAGACGCCGCGTGCCGCCCTTCATACTATCTTCAGTTCTCTTCCACTTGGCTCCATAACTGTTTACCTATACAAAGGTGTACCTATAAAAAATATTACATGCTCTAGAGCGCCTTGAAGCATTTTTTATCTGCGTCTATGTGTAGTCATATATTTGCATTTCATTTCATTTATTTGCTTATCAGCCTTGCGATTCTGTAACTCACTTTTCGAACTCTTACTGAGGTTTTCGCAGCGGCGATCGCGCTCAAATCAGTCGAGTTCGAAAAGTGAGTTACAGAATCGCAAGGCTGTATTCCTACACCTACTTATTATAAAATATCTAAACGATTACATTATACACAAAAGACAAAAACGATTTTTTTAAATTATTGATGAAATGCATTGATCATTTTAATATGTTCAATATAAAACAGAAATAACATTTTAATGGTTGTCGTTAAACATTTTCTCGTGTTCTCTAGCGAATAGACTCCCGGTGGGGGTCTTCCCTGGGAGATACGACCTCTAATTTAAAGAAAGATTCCTCCATCAAAGACCGGCAGCGCAACCACTAAAATTGGTATCCATGGGCTGCGATGACTGCGCTTTTTGGGTGTCCCTTAGGGTCATTTGCCCCCCTATACTATAAAAAATGGATAGAATTGGATACAGTTTACACTATTTAAAGACTTCCAAGCTTACGTAACTTCAATGGCTATTCGTATTTACATGGAGTCATAACTGTTGGCTCTTTGGTAGAAAGTGCCGATGTCAGCAAGCTTGCAAGCAAGTTATTTCTATACTGCAATTGAATGTATTATATTCAGCTCCATGTGGAATAGAGCAACAAACCGTTGCGGACTATTTGTCAAATTGTGAAGATGTGTTCATCTTCCAGAACACTTGGCGGATGGGAGGAGGGGGTTGACACGTGGGATGTAATAATAGGTCGTACTTGACATTAATTTGTAGTTCATTAATAGTTTTATACATACTCGTATTATAAAATATATAGATACATAATTTACTATCAGATTGTGGCCGTCATCTTCTGTTCTGTATGTAGTACTTGTACATACTCACCATAGTAAAGCCATTTTATGAACTAATTAAAGAACTATGTCTTACTAAATAATAATATCGTATCAACTAGCTGCTGTGATCTCTGTTAGAATGACCAGCGCTGTGGAACAGTCTGCTCCTATAATGTTGAACCAGGGCCAATAACAACCACACACGTATTACACACTTAAAGCGTACCTTGTTCTTTAAAAGAAAAAAAACAGTTATCTCTCATTCTTTCTTATGTTTTGTTTGTAATAAATATTACGTCTATGTCGATTATTACTATTATTTCTTTGTTCTATTACTTACAAGTACAAGACCTACCTACTACGCTGGCACCTTGAGCACATGGGCCAAGATCGGGCGGTGAAGAAGGTTTACCTGAGCCGGCCTCGTGGTCGGAAACCAGGTCGGCCTATTACCGCTGAATCGAAAGAGTGCAGGACCTGCTGAAAGCAATTTAAGACGTAGCACAGGATGCGCATCTGCACCACATAGTGGTGGTGCGCGGCAAAAATGCCTTAAAAAACGCTCAGCCTTGCCATTCTGTTACTCAGGACTGATTTGAGCGCGACCGCCGCTGCGAAAACCGCTGTGTGAGTTCGAAAGGTGAGTTATAGAATCGCAAGGCAGTTGTTGTACGGCGGACGTCGAGGTGATACGGGTGGAATTTCGTATTCTGCTTCGACATCGTATGAAACTCAGCTGCAGGTATTAATCCGAAAAACTCCTCTGAACACTATCCATGGTAAATTCGGTAGAAGATGCAGAGAGACCCCACATCTCTACATCTAGAAAAATTCAGAGAAGTCTTCAATATAAGCTATATACCTACGGCGTTATAGCTTTCAATGGCGTGAAACAAGGGGCGGGCGACGTCTCCCGTCTTGAGACGCTTTTGATTACATCAATAGGAGCATTTCACGCGTCACCGAGCGTCTCATTACACTTTATTTAATGTCAATATCGCGGGGAAGGCAACGGAATTGTCGTAATTGAGTACTTGGATGAGGAAATGGCGAAGAAATACAATGTTTAAGATAAGTCTCATTATTTTAGTTGGTTGGAGCTTTTTTCTTATGTAACAGGGGCAAAAGGGCTGCCGCCCATAGACCTTCACATTGCCGGAAGGATCGCTAGTGCGTTGCCGGCCTTTTAAGAATTGGTACGCTCTATTCTTAAAGGACCGTAAGTCGAATTAGTTCGGTACGCTGTTTCCTTGTTGTTTTGCAATAATAAAATGTTCAGTCAAATAAGGACAGAATTAAAACGCTACTAATGTATCTGTTGTTCTGATTGGAGCTAAATTCCAATTTAGTTTTTATTAAGTTTAAAGCTACAATCTAACTAAGCTCGACGATGAAAAAAAAGTTGTCTACGACATGCCATGACGTCATATCCTGAAAGGCGTTCGTGAAGTTATTCCCGATATATAAAACTTGGCCTTTCCGGCCCTTGGGGTAGTAAGTAATACTGGTCGTAGTTCTGGTTGAAACTGTTCACCATCCATCCCTCCACATGTCACTGTAAATTGTCATGATAACCATTATTATAAACCCTTCTAACTCAAGCTTTCGAAAGCATTTTGTTTAACTGTATATTTACATATTTTGACTCTATCAACGAGAGTTCCATTCTCATGACATTTCAATGTTTTGTTGGAAACTTTTCCAGCTTGTATTTTCGAAGGGAAACAAAAGTCGGTAAAATATTTTCATTATCAATTTAACCCTCCGCCCTCGACTCGGGTTTGATTACATGACGTAATGTCATGAAGAGGGTTAAGAAGCTAGGAAATGGGCGTGGTAATATTCTAATACAAGCTTATGTACCTATATTAACGATCTGCTAAAATACACAATCTTGTTAACAATTGTTATCGTTGGCAGAAACATATGCAAAAACTTCGAAGTGGGTCGCAAAAGTTCTATAGCGTATGTCAAACGTACCACAGTAATAAATAATTTTAAAGAAGTCTTACGGGTGATATTTTATACAAATAAACACAATTTGTGTTAGTTTACACAGATATAAACAAAACGCATAACAATTGGATTTCGATTCTACAGAGGTCTTACATATTTATGCATGACTGAGGTTCCAAAAACTAACACAGACACAGCGTACTCTTATAACAACTCACAGCCACACTCAAATACAGACCACACACCCCCATAGACATACTGATACATTCCCGCTTACTTATGATTATACGAGTTTTGTTTGATTAGATGTAATACTAAGACTTTTCTTAAACAATAATTGTAATCTTCTCACCCACAACACAGGGGCTCCCTAGTGTGGGGCGTAGCGTTAGATCAATTTTGTCACAACCGTATTTCTGTCATGAATAAAATTTTATTGGTATTGTATACACACAAATTTTCGTTCAGTTCGAATTGCCACACACTTTTAGGCAAACACATTAAATGTGTTGTTACAATTCAACCACCAACTATTGAATTTTAAAACAAGAACTTTATCATATTCCAGTAAACTTAGTACACGCTTGTCCTGTAGCCCAACAGAAAAATAAGGGTAAAGGGTCTTCCGTAATCGACGTGCAAACATCCCCGCCCTTTGTTCATCACTTTACAGTTTGGAAACACCCTGCTGAAGAGCTTTTTATATAAGCTTTAAGTTTGTATTACATATAAAGGCATGGAACAGATACATTTCTATTCTTTCTTTTCAGTCGGTTGCTCATGTCAGCGTCTTGGCTGCATGGAAACATCTTGAGTGGACAATCAGTTTCCACCGGTTTCTGTCCAGCGCCTCTCTTGTACCAGTTTATAGTTTTGTGGTTGAGTCTTTTAATTGATAGGTCCATGTGGTTGGTGATCTTTTGCCTTCTGTGTTACCAACCATTATCATTTCTTTGGCCAAAAAAAGATAGAAGTCCTTGGTATATTATATATAGCTTAAGAAGTGCTATGTCGTCTAAAAAACGTATAAAGTGACCACGTAGTAAGTCTTGCTTACATTTCTAATTCCATTCTCAAGTCTTAAGATCCATGTCTCGTCAAAAAAGATTGAATATCTATTTAATAATACCCTAAATCGTATGGGAACGATCGAGGTGGTGACACGGTAGACGCATGTCGCTAGCGACGCCCCGTGGCGGCGCCTGCGTCGCGGGACGTCCGCAATCGTCCCAAGATCGGTATCGGTAACGGTAAAGACATCAATCACACCCCGCACCCCGCGAGTGACGTTTCATTTGTCACGTAATGACCCAATGAACTGCCCCGTCATGTTGCTAAAGAAAGGCTTTGAAATATTCTAAGTGCAGCAAGTTTTTGTCTTCCATTGGCAAAATAGTGTAGGTTGTGGTGTAAGAGAAGTGTTCGCCCAGTGGCTTCTGGGTGCGACTCTTATCCCTGAGGTCGTAGGTTCCATTCCTGTGCACCAATGGACATTTTTCTATGAGCATTTAACATCCGCTCGAACGGTGAACAAAAACATTGTGAGGAAACCGGCTGGCATTAGACCCAAAAAGTCGACGGCGGATAGCCTACTTGCGTATCAGATTAACAAATGGTTATGGACCAGATAAAGAAATCTGAAGCCCAGACCTAAAAAGGTAGGTAGATGTAGCGCATTTTTTTTTGTATATAGGGAATAGGATCTAGATTAGAATTTATTAAATGCCCATTACCTACCAAGTACTATATTACCTGCACTATATTAGAAAACTGTGTTCGAATAATAACAATTAGAAAATAAAAATAAAAATGATGTATCATAAATCTCCTTTTGGAAATTCAAAATAAAATTCTGAAATTATTTTTATGCAAGTAAATGATGTAAAAGAAGGGATCCAAATGAATTAACAGCAATAAAACTCAATAATTTAAGTCTGTGTTGAATTCGGACTATGATATATTTTGTCGCTTCGTATGAAGTTGATAATTAATCTAGAATTCGTGTGATGAACGAAAGTTTAACAATATGTTCTTTATGTAAAATAATATGGATGTATGTATGAAAAACTATAACACTGTTCTGCGATTCCAGGTAGAACAAGAGCCTTCATCATGAGACGTCTCGTCACCTAAAAACAGTTTTCATACTCTTCTAAAAATAGAGTAATATGTTTGTTCAGCCTAGCTCCTTCCAGAAACTCGGAAGTTTCCTGGGCACTTCGCAGGCTTCACAGGCCTCACTGCTCCGAGGCTCCATGAGACGGGTTTTCACAGAAAAAAGTTGTGTAATCTTCTAAAATTCATTACCAAGCTTAATTTATTGGAGCTCCGTGGTACAGTGAAAACCAACAAATTTGCGGTTACCCTTACACGTGATTTAATTAAATTAATCACTGCGGTCACCTGTGGGAACCAAATGCAAAAAACTCGGAATATTTCGGATTCTGTGAGAAATGTCCGGTTGACGGGCAAAAACGAGTTATTAGTTTGTCTCTTTTAGGATCAGATATGTATATTTTTTTTGGCTTTTCGATCTACTTTAGATTTATAAGAATGCATGTATGTATGACGCGACATTATGCACATAAATGTTATATTTATTTTAATGTTATTTCACAGATATAAAGTTATTTACAACATTCTCTACCTACATAGTAAATATATAAAATAAAATTGAAATAGGCGCATACATTATTTTTTTATGTTTCATTTTGGTTTAATCTGAAAACTGTTGTTTTGATACATGATTCTTTATTCTGTGCTTTACGAAGTTACCTGCAACCAGTTAACCAACACAGTAATAATTTAAAAAGTGGAGGTTTAGGGTATCTTATTATGGTAACTAATGTTTCTTTAAAGGACCTTTATTCATAAGAAAGATTACTCTAATTACGCTGTTGTGTAATTCACAAATCGTAAGAGGAGGTTTAAAATTCTTCGTGTAGTGTTTTTGATTCTTTTTGTTTTACTCACACATTCGCTCATATATATTAGTTAAAGAAGTTTTATTTAAATAACTAGATGATGACACAAACCTAGACATAATCGTCTTCGTATGTCAAAATCCAATACCTTTTTGTTGTACGGGAGTAGAAACGTTAAGTGTGGACTCTGAATAATAATTAATTTCTTAGGCGCCAACCACTTAACAAACATTTTAACGCCATTATTTATTCGCAAAAATGTTTTAAATGAATATATATTATATATTATATCTAATACTCATTATTTGTTACCTTATTAATAAAATTATTAGATCTACAGTAAATAACTGAAAAATTCAAGATTTTCTTTAATGGAATGCAAAGTTCATAACTATTAACTAAAATACATTTTAATGGATAATACCTAATGTAGCGATTCTAATTGGTTTCTATTAAGGTTCGATGCTGGATAACAATCATTTTATTGCCTGATTAAACCGTATTAAATATGACAAATTATAGCTTCAGACATATTATATTACATATTTGGCCTGTTAATAGAGATATTACATGGACAGAATGAAGCGAAATCATAAAGTATTTTTTTGAAGTGAAAAGAAAAGAGGTTTTTTCAGAAATTAAGTAATATAAAGCAATCGAGACTTCTCTTTTCTATGTCAATATATTAATAAAACATAGTTTGATAACACTAAATATATATAGATACACTCAAAATGGCTTGACAAATTTTAATGATATTTTCGGGTTCGTCAGCCCGTCACACGAACAACTATTAAAATATCGAAATATAATAAAAATAAAGGGTGCGTGTACTTATGTACGCGCGTAAGAAGTTATACTTCTTTGGCATTATTAAAAATAGTTTTTGATTGCATGCAAATAATTAATTACAATTAAATAATCAAAGACTGGAAAAGGAGTCATTAAAGTCAATAAAGTTCAGTTTACATTTGAAAAATTAATTAAATAAATATTTATTATTATTCTCTTACATTAAACAAATAAAACACTATTTATCTTAAAAACATTTTTATTTCATTATACTATTTATTTTTAAGTGACTCTAATGTCTTCATCAGAATTTCGGTTTGTAATTTTAAATTAATCATTACTTGGTTGTGCATCTACGAGGCTTCTCCAAAACTACTTGCTTTCTGCAACAAATAAGAGAATATTAATTTAAGCTCTGTCCATGCAAAACTTAAAATTTTTTATAATTCATATTATAAAATTTTTAACACATTTATATTATTATAGTTATATAAATGTGTTAATAATATAATTTGTAGCACATGCTACAGACCTGGATAGCAACTTTCTTTTATTCTATTTAGAGATAGAGATAATTTAAATATAATACCGGTGTCTTCCTTGTAGGTTTCTTTGGAGTTGTTTGGGGATTCTTGTTGTTCAGTTCGACATGATTTTCTTTAACCTTTCTTTAATCCTACAAAATAATGAAATTGTTAAGTTATGTTGTCACTGTTGTGCACACCTTTGTTTGGCTTTTTTAGTATTCAAGTTATGTCAAAACTGATTTATTACCTTGTCATTGTTGGCTTTATTTGCTTTTGGGATATCAATTGTTTCCAAAATGATTTTATTTGTAATAACCTGAAATATATAAATAACATCTATTAATTTAAGTATCATGGTGAGTGGTTCGCACTCAGGTATTAAGGTGTATTATACCCACTGTCCATTATAAGTGGGAATGGGCTCACTTCTGGCAGGACAGAGTTTCGGTACTACAAGTGCAACATGGATGTTTTGAGGTATTACAATATCTCTAACTACCCTGTAGGGGAATAAAGTAATGTTGTAAGCATATGCCTATGCTTGAAAGGTTGAACCTTGAACATACATCATATTTATAATTAACATTCCTACCTCGACACCATCACAATCAAATTCATTGAAATCTACTTCAAACCATTGTGTCTCGAGAAGGTGATGGTGGCTTTGTTCCACCTCCAGTTTTTGATGTTTCACGGCGATAAGATGACAACTCTTTTTTTGTATTCAATTTAGTGCACTTCCACTGATTCATCAATTGTTTTTTGTCTCTTGTCCTTATATTTGCTAGATTAAATCTGATGTTTTGATTAAATAATGTGGTCATTTTTTTGAGATGCAGGTACTTATTAAAATGTTTACTTCTCTGTTATATCGCTCCAAGCCTTCATTTTCTCCTTATTAGTATTCGTGCTTAAATCTTTGTTCTCAATTATTGATATATAGGGTCGTAGAATATTTCTAAAAAAGTTGCTGTAACAAACGCAATAAACAAAAGCAATGAATAATGGTTCATGTTTCAGTTTTAATCAACAATAATACTCGATAATACATACGGATAGTTAACCTCAATTGTATTGAAGCACTCAGGAAGGTTAGCACAGTTTTTTCACAAATTTATTATATTATTTCACAAATATTTTGTATAATGAAAATAACTAGGTATATAATTATTAATTTTAAACAATAATTAAAACTCCTATATTTGTTTAAAAGGTAAATGTCATTGTCAGATGTCAATTGTCATGGTCATTCAAAATTCTTGTTAAGCTGCTAAGCTAGAATATGCGTGAAGTTAGCTTCACGCATATTCTATTTCTTTTACTTGTAGTTTGTCTTATTCCCATCTCGCTCGCGCACGCTATATCACACTGCCAATTTTGTGTCATAGGTGCGCGCGCAATCGTAAAATTTCACTCTCATCAATTTTTCATAACGCGCCTAAAGAAGTACAACTTCAATAATCTGGAACTGACAAATCGGGTCAATCGGCAATTTTACTTTTATTAGATAAAATATATATTAAATACTTTTTGTCTCATTCGTTGAACGTCAGCCGAAGTTTCATCATCAGGTACATCGAGGAGAAATCGAAATGGTAAATGTTATCAAAACAGCGTTCTACATTTAAATAAAAAACATCAGTGGCGGTACAACCTTTTTAGGTCTGGGCCTCAGATTTCTGTATCTGTTTCATGATCATTTGCAAATCTTATATGCAAGTAACTGATCAGTATCTTGTGCACATGCCGTTGTGCCGTATTTATTTTGCTCTAAGGCAAGCCAGGTTTCTCACGATGTTTTCCTTCACCGATTGAGCGAATGTTAAATGCCCACATAGATAAAAAGTCAATCGGTGCACAGCCAGGGATCGAACCTACGACTTCAGGGATGAGAGTCGCACACTGAAGTCACTAGGCCAACACTGCTCTACTGGTCTACATTTAACCAATTGTATTCAATAATGATTCTGAGACGAATCAGCCAATAAAACAATGGGTACCACCCTCTTTTGTTTACGAAATGAAGCAGTATCCGCTAATTGTGTATTTGTATTCACCTCTTGCTGAAGATGCGAAGAATGGATCGCTTTACTTTGCGATAATGGGTATTTAAAATTCCTATCTTTATTTTTTATATAATTTAATTTATAGAAGTTCACCACATCATACAAAATGCTATATCTACAGTATATGTTACAAGCTATGTTTTCTAAAATATAAGACAATAATTATGTTATACATAATGTTACAAAAATGCAATAAAAATACAATAAAAACATTACACTTCCAGTTTTAGATTTTATTGGTAACTTTATGCTTATTATTAGGCAAAAAATCACTAGCAAAACAGGGAATTTGGAATCAACGAGACACTTTTTGGCGGCAACGCACTCGCGAGCCCTCTGGCATAGTGAGTGACCATGGGCGGCGGTATCACTTAACATCAGGTGAACCTTCTGCCCGTCTACCGTTTACGTGAAAGTCAAATAAGCTTATTAAAATATCCATATGTCTATTTTAATAATTGATGAGTTTTTGAGATATATCTGACATCCGAATAAATAGAGTATCATAAGTCTTTATAAGTGTTTAAGTTATACTACCAAAAGTGTTCCTCATCTACTTTTAGTTAGATTATTGCTTTCTTTGTTAGATATTGATAGTTGGATTAACATGATTTTATTGTTACCAATCCATTTAATTATTAAGTACTTAATTATATGCAAATTTTCGTTTAAAAATAACTTTATATTTAGGAAGTAAGATTGTTATAAGCTGTAAATCTTTCTCAATAATTAAAAAATAAATAAATAATGGTATGCATGAAATATTACGATCCTCTGATGCACCAATAAATAATTATTAGTGATATCAATAAAGCCGCAATTACTGTAATTATCTGCGCAAACCCGACATTAACGGGATAAAAGATAACACGGCCAGTTTAGATATTTTTTTTCTAAAGTGAAACTGTCAGGTAGGTACCTAATTATCGCGTCCCTAACAAAGACAAACACAAATGACATGTTTATTACAAGTATCGGGGGCAGCTGCGCCCGCGCACTCATATCTCGGCTATCTAAATACTTCTAATTTTATTGAAGCCGCTCGACATTTTTTTGCGGTTCCCGGAATGTTTGGTAATGTGTTGTTTCTATTAGGGTTGGCATTTTTACTGGATTATACTAATAAAATTAATTTTAAATTTTGTGCTCCGTTACGAGTAAATAACTGATATTTTAGTGGTTATCTATATGTTTTATTTATGAATTAATTTTAATTTATAGTAGGTATATAGAACATATTTGACTCAATATATAATGAACATTTTAACGGGAACAGACGGTTTTCTTCGGTGTTCTCTTTCAAGTGAAATTAATTGTACGAACAGAATATTTGGCACACAGCTTATTAAGTTATTTTTAAATAACATCATCACCTTGACTGGAAGTCTTCCACGATTCATAAGACACTTTCTTTTACGAACTAGCGAACTGTGGAATTGACTCCCGGCGCGGCGGGGGTCTTCCCTTGGAGATTTCGACCTCCAATTGTTTAAAGAGCAAACTCCTTGAAAAGCCGGCAACGCACCCACTAAAATGGGTGATCATGGGCTGTGATGAAAGCCCTTTTCGGGCGGCCCGTAGTCACGTTACCAATAAAAAAAATTGTTCCTAGACAAGCCTAATACAGATTAATGCTAAAACTTGCTTATCAGTTTTAATTTCCTGAATGGCGAGTTCTTTTATAATGAAATTGACAAAATGGGGTCGAGGAGCGTAATCCCTTTAATTCCGAATTTCCGGTGGATTAACAGCCCTAATCGGTGTTCCCAAACCGTCGGCGAGTCGTTAGAGATTCCACATCGATTCCAATACATTTAAAACCCCACTATTAATAGATTGTATTGTCACACTACTGTTTCCTTGGAAAATATTTAATTTAACTCCTTGTTTAAATTGTTTTTATCACGTGTGTTATACTCATATAATGTATGATAGCAAACTCGAGAATAGAGAAAAATCAGTATAAATATCATTTTCTAAAACCCATTTCATTTATGTAAAACATTTATAAAATCTAGAATAAAAACAGAAAAAACTGTATTATACTTAATAAAAAAGAAAATTTAGTTAAAAAGAAAGTGCCTCCACTCTAGGATTCCCTGTGTCGTGGGGACATAGTCTCTTCCATAACTCTTACACAAAATCCTTTACATATTTTAATTTTGATATAATTAAAGTGGTTTAGAGTAAGTGTAATGTTGTTATGATAAGATTTTTCTCACTGTATTGCAATGCTACCGTTAGCGAGGTAAGAACCAGGATTTTTGTTAACGCAACCTATGTCTAAATCCAATAAATATTTTACATATATTTTGCGCGCTCTCTGCTGAATCTTACCTTTGGTACCGTCGACGAGGCGCTACTAACTACTTATATATAAAATAACTTTGTTGATGACAGAAATATGGTTGTGACAAAATTGATCTAACGCTAGTCCCCACTCAAGGTAGCCCTTGTGTTTAGATAACAATTCTTTCGTGGGACATGGTGCATGTTTAAAACATTTGTTTTAAGGAAAAGTAGTCTTAGTGTTGTAAACAAAAGTCATATAAGACCATAAGTTATGAAATTTGTTTCCGCTTTACCAGACAATCTTTCTAAATTCGGCTAATTATTTAATTGAAATGAATGATACGTTTTATCACAACTCATTAAGAGATGTTCAGAGTTACACAACTCTAAGTCTCATCTGAACAATAAAAGCGTGTGAAGTATTTACACCTCGCAACTAGAATAAAAAAATCATTTGGGAATATAATGTCATAAATAGGCAATTAGTTCTAGGAATTGCTATCGTGGATATTTTTTCTCTAAGCTTCTTAATAACAATATATATTACATAATGAAGTGTTCTAGGCCAAGTTACGGCGGTTTATGCAAGACATGATATGATGGCAATAGATATATAGAGTCAAAGTGAGTGCTCAGTTTCAATAGTATTATTAATTTACAAACATACTGATCTATTCTAGGTTCGATTTTACTGTTAAATTGTGATAACGCAATAGTATAATAGGGATTGTTTAATGATTGAGCTAACACTGTTTTCTTTAGTGAAAATCGGAATATTACATAAGTATTATTAGAATCCCCTGCTGTTTGAGTAAAGAAGCTCAAGAACTGTCCTTCGCCAGTACCAATTTCGCAGCTTAACCGTTTCTTCAGCTCTGTACCAGAACTATTTGTGACATGTTTGGGAGTGAGAATTGAATGTATTGTACTATTAAAAATTGTTAAGGTAATATGTAAGTTAAATATATAGAATATATATAATTGTTTGCTATCTAAGCTGTAAATAAATAGTTCAAGCGGCCAGCCAGAAGAAATGATTGGCAAAAAAGTATAAGAACTTGGTTTCCGAGTTTGTTCGCGTTACAAAAGGGCAGAACGAGTCGTTTGTTAAGTACTCCATTGCACTTACTAAACACTCTGTCACAGTCAATATTATACATTCATGGCGACATACCTTATATATATTCATTCATTTAAGTGTTTGTTTGACATTATCGCATTGGCTTAGTAAGTAAGACCTGTATGAACATTCATAAACTAGGGCACCTTGGGCGCACATGCCATAATCGGGAAGTAAAGGAGACAGCCAGCCTGGTCGGAGACCTGTCTGCCTATGTACCGATAGAGTAGAGGAGGACCTCAAGCAGCTGAAAGCCGCCAATTGGCGGGAGGTGGCACAGGACAGGGAGCGCTGGAAGAGCAGCCAGCTTTTGCTTATGAGCATCGCTAAGTACCCGGTACTACAAGTATTGCTTTGAACAAATCGATTTCTTGCAATTATTGCGATCTAGTTATCAGTCTCACGGCTAGAATACCAATGAGTAATTAATCTGCGTGGGAACTGATTGATAACTGTTAATTAATGCGGCTTTAGCAATTAATGCCTGTTTAGCACATGTCACCACTTCAACTTTCAAATCACCTCGATAGGTTTAGATATAGGGTTTAAAAATGATGTCTGCTAAATTCTGGCTGGTCTTATAATATAATAACTAAAATTTAAATCAGTAGCTACAATTCTGTGAATTCTGTATGTGTTTCATGATCATTTGTCAATCGAATAGGCAAGTAGGTGATCTTCTGTGCCTGACACACCCTCAACTCTTGGGCATTAGGCAAGTCGGTTTCCTCACAATGTTTTCCTTCACCCGAGTGAATGTTAAATGCGCGCATAGAAATAAAGTCAATCGGTGCACAGCCGAGGATCAAACCTACGAGCTCAGGGATGAGAGTGGCACGATTAAGCCTCTAGACCAACATTGCTCTATAACTAAACAACAACTGCCTACTTAATGTTATTTCCGATTTAGTAAATGAAAACACAGGGCCCGGGAACGACATCTTTGGCGTTCGATATTAGGAATCTTATTCAAATACATACGCCACATTATTTTTCCAGTATACCTACGAGCCGTTTATCCATCAAATACAACTACGACTCGTATTTTGTTTCGATTCAAAAGCAAGCGATTAAGGATTCTATATACGACTGTTAGTAAGAGAAACTAAGTCAAGATAAAGTTTGTGCATTACAATGAAACTATTAACAGTTTGCTTAGGCTGAACTTTGGCTGCCAAAAATCAGGCGAAACTAACCCCAAGACCCCATTGCAGGTGCCCACCAGCGGCTAAGGTGCAAGCTAAATTATGTCTTTATCGAAACATCAGATGACATTTGTCTACGATTTATGGCCGGTAGGTGGCGCCCCGCGTCGCGAGTAAATAATGACGTTTAATAATTGATTAATCGGTGCGCGTGAGATGGTATCGGGAGTGCATTCCAGCGGCGGGACGAGATCACTCGCTAATTAATTTAAATGAGCCAACACGATCTTGCGGGAGGCTTTTTACAGCTGAAGCGGCTGAGCGTGACTTAGAAGGTACTCGTTGCATTTATACTTGTATATTTACGTCATGATACTCTTGGACATATAAGGTTCATATATGTGCTAGGAAATACGAATGAATACATATAATTTAGTATCATATTTTTAAAGTTTTGATTGTTAATATCAGAGATCGCATATCCAGCTTTCACCTAATTAAGAAATACGTTCCTGCCACGGCTCTATCATTGCACTAGTGAGCAAGTTACCAGTTAACTTTAAATTGTATTATATTTACTATACACTTTTACAAAAGAATTCATAACTTACACTACTAACTTTTACTAATATTACTATTTTTATTTTCTACTAAGTATTAGTATTATTTTATTCTTTTTTCTTCCGACTGAGGCGCAAACTAGTTGCTGTGGTCTCTGGGAGAATGACCAGCGCTGTGGAACAGTCTGCTCCTCAGCATAATGCTGAGCCAGGACCAATTACAACCACAGCACACACGCATTACACACTTAAAATGAACCGAAAGGGTAAAGGGCATTTTTTTTTATCTCTTATTATATTTCAAGTGTACTCCTCCCGCAAAGACCGGCTACGGACCCACTAAAAATGGGTGTCTATGGGCTGTGATGACTGCCCTTTTTAGGCGTCCTGCAGGCTCGATTTCCCCCGATTATATATTTAAAAAAATAATCTTCGATTATAGTTTATGTGTGTGTGATTTTGTAAGTAATAAATGTTATGTCAATGATATGTTATATCTATGTCTAAAAAATATTGAACCATGAACTTCGCCTCAGAGTACTGTATCTTTGCAATAGTTTGTCTATGACAAACTTCTTTGCGTAAACGCTGTCAATCTGTTAAGGTTACTAAGAAATTGAATGAAAGAATTAATCCGTTACTTCATTTTGTTACACACATAAATCATTTTTTAATTTAGGCACACACTAATGTGCCAAATCAAGATATTATATTTTTGTGATTGTAAAATTCATGTTAAAAACTTGATAACAATTATTCCAATAAAACAGTCACTTTTCCCTTAGCAGACATAAAATCTTTTTGTTTCCATCAACTATCCTCCTAATTCATTTAAAACTATAGAGCACCCGTTGATTAACGTGATATTGATCAATCTTTATTATACTGTGATCGAAAAATTTTGATACTGATATTAAGAAAATTAGTTTATAAATATTTGTATTAGTTTTTAATTTGCATATAAATTCTTATTACTCAAGAAAGTGTCAGTTGTACACGAGAAGTAGATTTTGCTCCATTTCAGTGGAAATACTTTCAATTATAATTCATTCAATTGAATTTAAAAACGAACAAAAAAATTTAATAATATATTTTAGGTTAATTTACTTAATATTAAGTACAAGTGTTGTCCTAGTAGCTAGTGCTCTCATTCCTTGGCCTCTTGCCAATGCTCTCGGGGTGTAGGTTCGATCCCCGGCCGTGCACCAATGGACATTCTGTATATGTGCGCATTTAACACTCGCTTATACGGTTAAAGAAAGTTTTCTTTCCCAAATCCAAAAACCAACGACATGTCTCAGACAGAAGTCTGTGTAGGCTACAGCCTACTATGTATCACTATACATAGTGATATGTATAGACTTGTCTATGAAATATTAATGACCAAAGAACTTATACAATCTGAGACCCATTTTGGGATATTACAAAAAAGAGTTTATTGCCAGGTCTTCTCATCCGTTCTACGCCCTTGATTTGAGATCTGGCAGTAAATGTAAAATTAGAAGCATTTAATATATGTTTCTTCTTTTTAGACGTTCATAAGTGTACATTGTGTTACCTATATTTTGATTGATTATTATGTTACGTATTAATTTTTGGATATTAAAATATATAATATATATTTAAAAGCATCAATCGAAATCAATCGCAGTACGCTAGACAGCGTTTCCTATGATTCAAAGTCGAGGTCAAAAAAAGAGGAATCATTTATTGATTTAAAGTCTTCGATGGCTGATAAGCTAGCGCCGGCGAGGCCAGGCCATTACATTTATTTCTGACTCATAAATTTTGTCTACTTAGAATTTAACCTACTTAGCTTAACTTATTATAAGCACAAACGCTTTAAAATAGATCATATGTATACAGTGGCTGTCTCAGCGCAGAAGAGTCACCCACGTAGTGAGGTCGCTCCGTGAAGACTTTTTTTTTTATAGAACGGGGGGCAAACGGGCAGGAGGCTCACCTGATGTTAAGTGATACCGCCGCCTATGGACACTCTCAATGCCAGAGGGCTCGCGAGTGCGTTGCCGGCCTTTTAATTGCGAAGTGTCCAGGAAACTTCTGAATTTCTGGAAGGGTGGAAGGAAGGAAGGCTGGCTTAATTGGCCAGGACTTTACGCACAACGAACCAAAGGGTAAGACATACATACATGTATCTCTATGTTAATCAAAACTGCTATACCTAAAAAAGGTAACAAATAGTAAGAATCTTCATAATAATAGTCCTTGTTATTTAACTTCAGTTTTGTTAACTAGAAACAGTTTTTCTATGACTATGTTCTTGCGCTTATAAGTATTTTTATATAATTAGATTATTAATATAATTAGAGCAGTTGTGCAAGTATATATGTCAGAAACTACTGTCCACGCCACGTCCTAAAGATTTTACCTTATTCAGATTGGGCATTAGATTTTTTTTCCTCACTATTGGAAATCATTATTTTAGACAATGGTATTTTCTTTCCAGGTAAACCGCGTTTAATACATTCCGAATCATTAGATAATCAGGAAAAATATATATTGATGTTAAAAATTTACAGTTTATATTTGTTATATAAATTTTTTCTTGTTACTCTTTAACCTCACATCCTTTAATACCATTGATCGGGACCCCTTCACGGGTAAAAGTTCTTCCAGCTTTTTCCATGGATTTTTTATCCATTCGCTTCCTGCTAACGTGTCTATATCTTTTATCCACCATTTGTTTGCTTATATAACATTTAAAACTAGAATTTACGTAATAAGGAAATTGAAGAGTTGGTCCGTTTATTCCGTTGCAAAGGAGTAGTAAAAACGAGGCATGCGCGGAATCTCTCAATATTCAAGTATTCGCCCCTTCGTATTCAGGAATTTAATTATATTTCGGAAGTCAATAATTGAATTTCGAGTTTTTCATCATGTCCGATCGATTTATCGATACTATTAATACATATAATCCAATTTTAAAGTCACATTTTTGTGTTAAATTATGGCTCCCGTGAGTTTTTGTCTATAAAACCTATCGGACCATCTAACTGTCGGTGGCTTTGTCCCACTAACCGAACGATGAATGTGTGTTTTATTATAATTTGATTGTTTTTCGACGTTTTTTGTCGATGGACGGGTTGAAGAAATGTGTTTCGGTTTCGTCTTACGTCTGTCGAATGCTTTTTACTATACGTACGACTAGTAACAGAGGCTAAGACAATACTTATTTTCTTTATAATATGTATTATTTTAATTTTTGAAGTTATACTTCTTTAGGCGCGTTATGAAAAATTTATGAGAGTGAAATTTTACGATGCGCGCGCACCTGTGACACAAAATTAGGAGTGTGATTATAGCGTGCGCGAGCGAGATAGGAATAAGACAATCTACAAGTAAAAAGAAATAGAATATGCGTGAAGTTCGTATGCCAAGAATTTTGAATGACCATAATGACATTTGTCATTTACCTTTTAAACAAATAAAGGAGTTTTAATTATTTTTTCAAAGAAATTTACCAATGCTTTTTGAATTATATATAATCAGATGTGATTTAAATTGAATATTTAAACCAATACTAATTAATATTTGTGAAAAAACTGTGCTCATCAACCTTCCTAAGTGCTTCATTACAATTGAGGTTAACTATCAGTTTGTATTATTATTATCGAGTAATGTTTTGATTAAAAAAATGACCACATTGTTTAATCAAAACATGTAATTTTTCTGATTTAATCTAGCAAATATAAGGACAAGAGACAAAAAACAATTGATGAATCAGTGTAAGTGCACTAAATTGAATACAAAAAAAGAGTTGTCATCTTATCGCTGTGAAACATCAAAAACTGGAGGTGGAACAAAGCCAAACTATTTTTAATATTGCCAAAGAAGTATAACTTCTTACGCGCGTACATAAGTACACGCACCCTTTTTTTTTCTACTGAACAAAAGAGAGAGAGAAAGGCAGCTAAATAGATAAGATAAATTATTGCTATAGGTATACTAAGTTCTGACTTGCAAATAGACAAATAGTTCAGACGTATCGTTAAGTGATTATTTGTTTCTTACTCCCACAGCTAACATAAATGATGTATATAACAAAAAGCAATTATATATACTAAAGATATAGCCAGAGATGGTATACATAATATATACAAAAAGGTTTCCATTTACGAAACGTAGAAAGGAAAACAATAAAAATGATTAAATACATTTCACTAGTAAGACCTAATTCGGCTGTTGTTTGATGGTGTGAAAGTGTATGAGAGTGAGTTATTTATTTATTATATCAGATAAAGTATTGCAAACTTTTACGCTGCCTTTAATGTTCCTTAAGTATTAAACTGGTGCCCAAGGTACAGTAAACGCAAAAGAGGAAAACACTTTAGACCAGATTAAGGAAACAGCATCTGGTACATGGCAGAGAGTGGCACAGTGCAGACAGAAATGGCGGGATTTGGAGGAAGCCTTTGCCAAAAAAGGGCACACAGATACCTTAAGAAGATTGAAATATAAAAATGTTTAAATGTAGAAGTATCTGAAATAAAAGGATTTTATTATTATTTTTGTTTGTATAATGAAAATGTTACATTATTATGTAATTATAATTACAATAAGCTTAGGTACCCCTCCTGAAACAAGCTACGGAAGTGGAAACCTAGCGGGTGTGTCGCCGTCGCGTGATTTATACCACTATTTCAACAGCAAGATTAATTAGTTTAATTTATTATTATGAGCAACTGTTCTTACATGTAATTAGTGTTTTTTGGTATTTTGATTGCATCCGAATATGTCAGTTCACGCTACACAATTAGAGAAATAAACATTGTTGTTATTTGATAAAATTCTTTCTCAGTCTATTAACGTGCTTGGGTGATTTTTGATAAGAGAATCACGGGATTTCACCATAACGCGTCAAACGTTAGATTCTGACGACGATTTGTCTCCGTTTTATCGGACTACAGCACAGTTTGAAGATAAATTTGGCCCTTATACAGTTGACATAAGGCTCACTATGTGATACTTTTAACTTTGTTCATTAATCGTTAAGAGATAATTAAATTGGATGGGATTCTGTTTGTCCGATTGCTACCGAATGTTTCGTTATAAAAACGACCTCGTTCACGTAACGGCGTTCTAAAAGATTTGTTTTTGATTTGACGAAAGAAATCTTTGATGGTATAAACTTAAACTCTGTGTATAAAAAAATAAATAAGAGGCGCTACAACCTTTTCAGTTTTGTTTCATGATCATTTGTCAATCTAAAAGGCAAGCCGGTTTCCTCACAATGTTTTCCTTCACCGTTCGAGCGGTGGGTCGAACCTATGACCTCAGGGATGAGATTCGCACGATGAAGCCACTAGGCCAACACTGCTCTAAACTCTGTGTATAGATACAATTTTATTACGCATATAATAGTGGGTGACATTTTAAATTCACTTTTTTCATTAAATAAATATTGTTTGTATAAATTTGATCCATCCATCCGATTCTTCAACCTGAGGTCGTAGATTTGATGTCGACCTTTGGATATCACAATATTTTTTTCGTTTCTGTATCTGTGCAAATATACTATTAAGCACAAAAATAATGAATTTGAAGCTAAAGCTTGAGAGTGTTCAGAGGAGTTTTTTTGGATTAATACCAGGTCGAGTTTCGTCATCAGACGTCGAGGCAGAATACGAAATTCCACCCGTATCACCTCGACGTCCGCCGTTTCACAACTGAGCGTTTTCTAAGGCAGTTTTTGCCGCGGCACTACGTGGAACCAGCTGCCCACTGAAGTATTTCCGAACCAATTCGACTTAGGGTCCTTAAAAGACTTGCGAGTATCACTTATCATCAGGTTACATTTATATTGAATACTTAAAAGATAAATATTATGAGATAATTACAAAAATAACTTAATCAGAGATATTCATTGGATAATTCGTTTACAAATCGCGTTGTGTTTATGATGTAAGAATTTGTGAAATATTTAGTATATTATTTAAATATGTAAACGAGTGGGCTGAGCTTGCAGACTGCTTGGCGACTTTCGCATTCCGAGCATAACTTTGTTGTTGTGAATACCTACTGTCTACTGTATATCAAAAGTAATGATTGACCAGCTGTGTATCTGACCGCAGTATCTGTATATCTTTATTTTTACATATTACTTTGAACTTTGACCGAATTTTGTATTTATATGTATGAGATATGATTTTAAGCACGCTTTATATAATATTTGAGCAGTGTTGGCCTAGTCGCTTTGGCGTCTGACTTTCATCCCCGGCTGTGCACCAATGGGCTTTCTTTCTATGTGCGCATTCAACATTTGCTCGAACGGAGAAAGGAAACATCGTGAGGAAACCGGCTTGCCTCAGACCCAAAAAGTTGACGGCGTGCGTCAGGCACAGAAGGCTGATCAGCTACTTGCCTGTTAATTAGATTAACAAATGATCATGAAACAGTTACAGAAATCTGAGGCCCAGACCTAAAAAGGTTGTAGCGCCATTTTTTTTTAAATATAATATTTGCAGCAAGCCTGTGCTGCCCTGCATTGAAAAGTTCTATCAAAAATTGCAATTATAGAAGGTTTAAGAGGTTGGGCGTTAATTGCCCGGATGAGCACTTAAGTCCTGCTCTGATGCTCGAGTCTAACTATGAGAGTGGAATAGACGCTCTAGTGTGACTGACTTGACTTGACCATGCCAGTCTCAAGTGGTATTAGCTACCGTAATCAAATCGGCCTCGAGAACTTATTTCGTTCCAAATAATTTATGTAGATATAGTATGCAACCATGATATTTATTTTTATTTCATTAATTACGGCAATACAATAATGGCGAAGTAAAATATATAATATTAAATATATAAGATACACAACAACGCTACTGTGAACTCAATCTGCGAACATATTAAGATGTCTAGGTATGTTAAAAGTTCCTAATTATATTATTTTAATTCATATTTTAGATTAATATTATTACTTATATTACTTTATTAGTAGTTTTTCATAAGATTTATTGAATATCAAGTCAGTCCTATATAAGGCCATTTCTTTTATTTTTTTCTATTTCTAGTTCTTTAAAGGCTTTTAAGAATTAAGTGTACATTCGTGTAGACCCCCACAATTCCTAAATCACTAGTGTTTATGTTAATAGCATATAATTGTGCCGATCATAAGTCACGGGCGCAAGATGGCTGCAGCCGCGTAATTGTTTTCGCGGAACCGCACCGCCTACGGATTGCGTCCACAAAAACTGCACCAATTACCCCCGGAAAGGGACCCTTAATGGGGACACGCCCCACACGATTAGTTCAGTGTTGCCAGCGTTTAAACTTATAACTGATTATGGGTAATTTTGTGTATAAACACATTTGCAAACTGGGATAATGTATCATTATTACTATATATCAGTACAGCACGAGTTAAGTTTATCTTTGTATCGTAATTACTGTGTCATATATATGAATAATATCTGCCTAATCATACGAAGTTTAATATAACTTAAATCTACCCTGAACTAATTATTACATAATAAGCATCACAGCTCTTAAAAGTCAGTTACGATCATTATTTATTAGCAGAACCCTTAAACAAAAAGGTGGCAACCCAGTGCAGCCAGTAGCCGCATCTGATTCTCCGTAGCACGGGTATACATTACAGCCAGGGGGGCAGGGAAGGGGGCATGGAATCCCACCTCGTTAAACAACAAACGCGCCGACTATCCCCTGTCCAAACAGTCGACAAACGTTCCGCCACCGCAGATTACTTCTTGTGGCCGAATATGACATCGCTAACATTCTTACCACCAATGAATCGAGTTGATCTCTAATTTAGTTGAATATTAAATAGAACCTTTTTCTTCCTGGGAATCTGCCTTTATGAATAGTTATTACCCGCGATTCATTTTTAATTGTACCTTAAAATAATATGTGTTCATATGTTTTACGAAAATATATAATATTTTGTCACATGAGGGACAATTCAAACTTCAAAATAGATATTTGGAATTTACGATATTCTGATATAATTTTTAATTTGTTTGAAGTCCCGTCACAATACAGAACGCAATTGCGAATCATCTGGCAATGTGAGTGTCCATGGGCGGCGGTGTCATTTAACATCAGATGAGCCTAGTGCCTGTTTGCCTTCTGTTACATTAAAAAAAAATATTATTTTTTTCTCAAGGACCTCTTATCGTGTATATGCCTCCTCCAACTAGCTCTATCTTTCTCTATTTTTAGCATTTTTCTCCCAATCTTCTCTACCAGCTTCATTAAGTTCAGCCCACCGTGCAAGAGATATTACTAAATTAAACATTTGAAGCTGAATCGTTGGGATCGAATTTAGGTTTATACTACATTAACTACTAAACAGCAGAGGCAATTAAACAGAATGTTATAAAACACTGAAATGAAGTTTACATAACATATAGTCCCAAGAATATGTTGAAAGCGTCTCAGCAATGCAGGGTAATGCTATATTAATACACTTGTTTTGTTGCGTTCTCTGTGCGGTAGGGTTACAGCTAAACGTTGCTATCGTGTGTATTGAAAAATGTCTAGAAATAATATTTGCCTTGAAGAGAATCAATATTAATCAGAGAACAATCAAGATCATTACAGTTCAAATGTAACAAGATCATTACAATTCAAATGTATTTGTTGTGACGTTTTGGTTCTTCTACTTAAAATATTTTTTTTTGTTGAATTGTGAAGTGATGATAATTTTTCTTTCATACTTCAAAATGTTTTAATAGTACATAAAACTTGTGTCTTTCCTTCAATAGAGACTGAAAATAGAGTAGAGGGCGCCTGGTAGATAGTATAGATGACCTCAGAGCTGGTGCTTTCCTCGCTCAACGAATAAGTATAGCAATACAGCGAGGAAATGCTGCCAGCGTTAAACGCCACAGGGACCAAACTTTCAAATTTGTTTTGTTTTTCTTTTAAATTATTTTTCTTATTATATACTTTGTAGGTAAGAAAATGTGTAAATACTGTATACTTGATTGTAATCATGACTTTAATAAATGGCACGTTAACATTGATTGGAATGAAAAACACTAAAGAAATGAAAGGCTATAAAGTTACGTAATTGTAATAAATTCGTACTTATATCCGCCAAAAAGTGTACTTGCATAACCCTAAAACCAATGTAACCTGGTCGTTTATCAAACATACCTATTCTACAATCAACCAGCAGCATATCCATATAGCATCAATATGAATGCCAGACGCGCCGATGTCCACTCGCCATCTAAATCAGAGGCCGCTCCTCAATGGCATCTAAATATGAACATCATCAATATGTAATACTTCCCTAATACGCTTCCTGGCGACCTTCAGTCTTGCGAAATAATACTACCAACTTGAGTACATGGATCCTCAACCATAATTCTAATAAGCAAAGGTGCCAATAGGTGAGCAGTGTTGGCCAAGTGGCTTCAGCTTGCGACTCTCATCCCTGAGGTCGTAGGTTCGAGCCCCGGCTGTGCACCAATGGACTTTTATTGCACATTTAACATTCGCTCGAACGATGAAGGAAAACATCGTGATGATACCGGCTTGCCTTACACCCAAAACGTCGACGCCGTGTGTCAGGCTGATCACCTACTTGCCTATTAGATGAAAATGAAAAAAGATCACTGAAAATGAAAGACAAATCATGAAACAGATACAGAAATCTGAGGACCTACAAAACGTTACTGATTTTTTTTAGAACTGTCAAAGCTTTTTGTTCATCGCGTGTTACACAAAGTTAAGTTACTTTGAAATAAGAGTCGTACCCCTAATAACGCCTAAGCTTTAAAGCTGCTAAGATTAACGAAAGGCAACAAAACTGTAAGGATATTTAACGCTATACCTAATATAGGGGGCCGTTGAAGTATTACGTAAAGCACTATAGGGGGCAGGGGGAGTCTTTGATTTTCTTATGACTTGATTACGTCAACAGTAATTATTTACTGTTGTACACATTTACCCAAACGTTGGCTATCATTCAATCTTTCAGCTTCAAAATGAAATGCATTTTCGAGAATTCCTTCTATTATTTTTGAGAGCTTTGCTTACTAGTGTTGACGAGGGGGGGATAAATTGTAAATCTGCTTACGTAATGATTAAACAGCCCCTAGGGTAAGACTGAAGCCTAAGTCCTATATTTCAGTCTAGTCACGATAAAGTTTGATATACCAGCAGTATAATTTCAAAGGGCGAGTATCACCAAGTGACTGGTACAGAAGTTAGTCCCATTTGGCCCAACTAGTTGCGACATTAGCCCAGTTTCTATTTGAGGCCCGCATTGGAGTCGAGTCAACGATCGATTAACTGTCTTGTGCGCGAACATTATCAATAATTAATTTTGCACGTGCTTTGATTGCTATGTATAGTGTTTTTGGTAATAATATAGATATTTTCGTAACATTAAGTAACTAATCTATATATCTATATCTATATTTAAATATAATATATATATATATATATATATATTATATATAAATGAATTGCTGTTCGTTAGTCTCGCTGAAACTCGAAAACGGCTGGACTGATTTGGCTAATTTTTGTCTTGAATCATTTGTGGAAGCCCAGAGAAGGTTTAAACAGTGTGAAACATAAATAATTAGTAAAGAAAATACTAAAACCGACACTGAAATTTTCCAATAATAATCCATTCCTATGTCTATTTAGAAAAAAAAAGAATATATAGGTGCCTTCAGAAATGTGTGTTTCATGGCTGTAGTTTGGGGTTGTCTTTGGTCTGTTTTAAAAAAATTGTATTACGTTTACAGATCTTAAACCCCCCTAATTAAATATACATATATATTTTTAAATATAGAGGGGGCCTTTTTTCTTTATTGAATCCACCTAATCACCAAATCGTGATAAAAACAACATTGAATGTTTGATTAAATGAATTTACAGAAAGCTTAATTAAAGAAGAATTCGAGTACGAAAAGCTTAATTAGCTCGATGAACAGAAAATGGAAAATTCTTTTATCTGCATACTGAATGAATAAAAGCAATCAGATATCGTTTGCTAACTTCCGCATTCGACTGAAAGCTTCCTACAAAGAGCTTATTTTGCGAGCTTTGCTGTATTTTATTTTCTCACAAGAATTTAACTGTGTTAGATTAATTTATTGAAGTACAGCACATCTATATTGCGTTTATAGTATATGTTACAAAACAATTATGGTGAACAAAAAATTTATAAAAAATAAAAAAGCTACACTTCTGTTTTTAGTTTTTATTTGTGATTTTTTTTGTTTAACAATGCTCTTTTTATTTTAAATTATTTAATAACTATAAAACAAATTTTCAGACTGATTTATAAACATACAATGAATTTATTAGATTATATTTTTGACAGGTAGACTTTTATAAGATACAGAGAAGAAGAGACAATACAATAGAGTCAGCCCAGCCCATGAGGCATGAACCCACGTTAGTGAGTGCGTTGCCGACCCTTAAATTAAAAATTGTATTTACGTTATTATGAAAAGAGCTTTAAAGATTGCAAAAATATTGACAATTTTTTTACATTAATATATTTTTTATTAATTTATAGAAAATGTCAGAGGCATTGACAGGTGACGATACAAACGCGATATCGTTTTCACGGCTTCACGCTATGCCTGTAATGAAAAGTGTCAACGCATAGGTATTGTGTCAACCTTGCAATGTCGTTCGCGGATCGTTTGGAATCTGGGGAAGGGATGTTACGTCACAGTTCAGAAGAGATGGTGAGGTGGGCGTGGCTCAACCCCGCCCACACGCACGCAAACAGACGCAGACTCACACCATCACAAATGATATAACGAGATACAGATACTTTAATAGACTGTTATTGTATTAAAAAGGTTCAACAAGGCTATTAAGGTAAGTCGTTTGATATTTATTATTAAATACACCTTAATTATAGGTTTAATGAGAAGCTTACGTTAAAATACAAAATGCAGTCGACTTCCGATAATTTGAATCTCTCGATAATTAAAAGAAAATCCGATCCTAAAAAGTAAAAGTCTCCCAAGTGGGGCAGAGGGCAATATCGAAAACCAGCCTGATCGTACCTAGAGCTGCCCTGGAGAGAAATAAGGTCACGTCATTCCAGCTTCCTTCGCCTCTGCAATGATGCTTCATGTTGCCAGGTCTGTTTTCGTCGGTCTTCCTTGACTTTCCACTTTCGGCATTTTATAGACCTGTCAATTGGCAGCTCATATGAGCTCCCACAGCAAAGCAAAGCTAATAGTTCCTTGAAAAATACTCGATAAATTGAATAAAATCAAATTCAAATATCAAGAGTGGACTGTAGTTAATACCTGACAAATGATTTAAAAGAAAGGTTGACTTCAATTTATTTTTGCTTTTTTTTATTATTTTTGATATACCATAACAGAACCTTACTAATTTTATTATTGGACCAAAGATTAGACATTTGACATACCTACGGGAGTCATATTTAGACCTCTGAATCTTACGCCAAGACCTCTAAGTAAGAGCCAGTTCGATTGAAAAATTATGAATTATCTTTTTTTATGAAACAGGGGCACCCGGCCAGCCTTGCCCGCCCCGAAAATCTTAAATCTCGCAGCCTGCCCGCCCGTGTCTTACACGTTTATTTAAAACACTTTGGTCTACTCTTTGAAGGAGCTATAATTGTTGCTTAAACCTTGTTAGTTGGAACACTTTCATAATTTTAATTTAAAAAATCATAAATTAATTGAACAAACAATATTGTTGCGACTCTCATCCCTGAGGTCGTAGGTTTGATGCCCAGCGGCACCAATGGACTTTCTGTGTATATGTATTTAACATTTTTTTTTTTTTTTTTGGGGGGGTTTTTTTTTTTTTTTTTTTTTTTTTTTTTTTTTTTTTTTTTTTTTTTTTTTGGTATAGAAATGATGAAGAATACAGGAAACTGAGGCCAGACCTAAAAAGGTTGTAGCACCACTGGTTTTACTTATACCGCAAAAGTGTTTTTATGTTTCGTCATAACATTGATCAATAGGGGCAATTAGCAATTTTAATTTCATACACAACTGACCTAAAAATTATTCCACAATGATGGTCCCTTACCATGGAAAATATAACCTTATTGCCAATTCCATAAGTTATATAGTCGAGAACAAACAGAAACTTAATTTATATTCAAGACATATGCGGGTAGAAAAGGGATGCAAATTTACTTTGCAATAATATTCTGATAGTAATGCACCAAGATTAAACACCTATAGGTAGATACGGTTATTAGGTAGTAACACTTTTAATGGTAGAAAATGCAGTTTAACATTTCCTTAAAGACCGGCTACATACCCTTGCAGACAGCAATTCGGCAGTCGGAGACTACAGTGCCTCAGCTTAAATTTGACGATTATCTAAATAATTGTGATGACTAATTCTAATCCATGGGATTGATTTGCTTCAGTTCAAACAGTAAGTATGACTCAAAACTTGGCGATTAAAAAGAGTGGCTGAGAGTTTCTAGCCAGTTCTTCTTGCCCACTCTACGCCCTTGACTTGCGAACTGGTAGTAAATGTAAATTTACGATTAATTTAACTTGACAATTCGTAAGTGTACTTGTTGACCTACATGAATAAAGATATTTTGAGTTTGAGTTTTTAGTTATCGTTAGAAAGCTGTCAGGAGGCGACATCGTCTGTCAATACTAAATGTGCCCACAGCTTGAACTAACCTTTTAAAAAGAGCAGATATTATACGATATACCTAATATGTATTACGTTAGTTAATAAACTACATACGACCATTTTTATACGATGACTGAACTGACAAAAGTTATTAAAAGTAATTAAGTACCTAGTTAGTTATTAAGTAGTTAGCTACTTGTTAGTGTTGATTTTTTTATTAGACTTGCATTCTTATAAAAAAATTGTTAAGAATAACATAATATTTTTTCTTCAATTAATATTATGTTATTCTTAACAAAACATAAGTACATCTCAAAGATAAGACCACAGTTATTAAAAGATATATTACATATTATAGATTAAATAAATTTTCTTTTCTTTTTATGCGCTTTCCTCTCCTCTTTTTATATAAAATAGAGATTTGAGTAGTCGCAGCCAATATCCGAGTCAATTCCGATAGCCATGACTGGGTGATCATTTTATCTTAAAATCTATGTTTTACGTTTACTAATAAGTTTAGTTTTTCCATTTAGTCCAAAACATTTTTATATTGAACTTGGATAGTCCAGATAGATGCCTATATTTCCATTCATCAAACTCTTAATTGCTGGCCTCGCATGGTAGACAGAACACTGCTTGTTTTTTAGAGTATTTTACTCAAACAAATATTTTAAATATAATTACTGAAATATCTAAAATCTAAGATAATTGATAATTAATTTATTTATTAAAGCACACCATATCATATAATAAACTTTCTACAGTATATGTTACAATGTATCTGTTAATACGTGACATTTCCGGTGAATACAAATTTTACACAAAATGTAAAAATATTACACTTCCAATATAGAGAAGAAAAAAATTAAATATGAAATTTAGTTTTTACTTGTACCTATTTAAAAATACTTAGTACCTAATAGGGATTAGGTACAAAATAGGTATTTACAACACTTTTTTTAAATTGATCATCCCACTATCGAAGATATCCATAAATATTTCCTATACAAAATGTACGTAATATTTTTGTTGAAGAATTTAGTAGTTAAACTGGCTGGGAGACTGGAAGTCTACTACTTAAGCTAAATATATTTAAAATGATCGAATAACGTATGCGACAGAGTTCACGTCTCCGTAAAAGTCACATTATTTATTGTCTCGCAACTCAGACGCACCCTACTTATAAATCATGCAGCATACAAATACTGTCAGTGTTTAATAAATACGTCCATTTTTTATATCTGTCTCGGTGCAGCAGGTGATGTGAAGTTCTGTATTTATAATGAATTTTAAGGAGTCAAAGAGAATATATCGCTTGCCCCTGGGAACAACATCTATTTTTTTCAGGAATCATAAAAGAAGGTAATTACTAAGACACTAAGTACATCACATATACAAAAATATATCGAGTGAAAGCTAAGGTTTTCCTATTCGACGATTTAAACACTTTCGTTATGTATTTAGTGTGAATAATTTAAAGAATAACTAAATGTACATTACAGTAATTAATCTAAATAGACTGATTCTACGTACGTAATTACGGACGACACAGTAACCGAACATTACGACTGCACATTTTGACGAATGTCTAGAACGTAATAATTTATTACCATTTTTTGTGGAAATAATATGACTTTGGCGAAACAGGGATATATTTTTACAACTCATTACTCGTTTTAAAATTGTCGCATTAACTATAATAATTATTTGGTAAAATTATAATCTTAATTAAATCTATCTTTATGGCTTTTGCGATCTATTTCAGAAAAGTAAAATTTGTTAAACGAGTATTACTAACATTGAGCACAAAATAATTTCCGTAGAATAAAGTTCCTCGTGTTTTAAAATGTTTTGCAAAACCGAACCAGTTGTTCTGAAAATTCTGCAGTTATAGTAGGATCATCCAAGGAAGTCAAGCGATATATAATCTGTTTTACGATGAGGCAGACACATTTTTCTTAGTCAATTCGTTTGTGCTTCTTCCTCTTGACCGTATTCAACGAACAGCGCTTTGCATCGTCGACGAACAGTCACTCGTCTTCAAACAGCTTGATCCCTTGGTGTTGCGTTGTGGGATCTCTTTGCATCCTCTACCGCATTTACCATAGAGAGTATTCAGAGGAGTTGTTCGGATTAATACCTGCAGCTGAGTTTCATCATACGACGTCATTCCACAATTGAGCGTTTTTTAGGGCAGTTTTTGCACCACCACTACCACTTCCGGAATCTACCCGCTTAAGTAATTCCGAACCAATTCGAGTAAGGGTCCCCGAGTAAAAGCGTATCAATTCTTAAAAGGCCGGCAACGCATTTTCGAGTCCAGACAGCCGTGCCAGACATTGAGAGTATGCATGGTCCGCGATATCACTTACCGTTAGATGAGCCTCCTGCCCGGTTACCCCTGTTATATAAAAAAAAATATACGCAACGTACTGTCTCGAACACGCCATGAAACTTAGCAAAGACGTTTTGATCATCGAAACAAATTTAATTTACTCCTGGTATATATCCAATTAACTTCCCCCATCAATCCAATAACTTTTTTTTTGTTTTACACTAGTACTCGACCTTCGACGGAGTGAAGGCCTCCAAATTCTTCCACTTTTCTCTCTTCCTTCCATTTTCCAATGCACCACCTGATCTAAATGATAATATACTAACGAAACATAGAAATAATACACAAATGAACAAAACACTTGTAAGAGATTAGTTAACCGACATCGAACGCAGTGACAATACGCGTTTATATTTGTCGAAACGGGAAGTGTCGGCGGGGGGAGGGGGAGATTTATGCGCGCGCGACGCGCCGAGATTTATCGACGCGTGCGCATAACAATTGTATGCGCGCCCATTGATGCTGAGATTAAGGTGTCAGGAGGTAATTTTGGGTGTATGCAAAACGCTTTGCGCTACCGGCTCGAGTGAATTAAATCGCCATTGTTTTAAAGGAATTGTAATTTCAGTTAGGGATCTTTAGTATATGTCTTATAAAAAGAGTATTATGAACATGGTATGAAAAATATCGTATTAAGTGCTATTAGATATATTAGGAAATTAACGCTAGGAAGGCTAATAATTGTGTTCCCGGCCTTTATAGTCGTAGGAACTTTTGTAAAAGGATTTGATGGTTTTGATTTATAAATACAAAAAATAATAATAGTTTCGTGCAGAGCAGTTGGCCTAGTGGCTTCAGAGTGCGACGCTCATCCCTGAGGTCGTATATTCGATTTCCGATGGACATTCTGTCTATGTGCACATTTAACATTCGCTCAAACGGTGAAGGAAAACATCGTGAGGAAACCGGCTTAGACCAAAAAAGTTGACGGCGTGTCTACTTGCCTATTAGATTAAAAAATAATCATACAACAGATACAGAAATCTGAGGTCAGATCTTAAAAAGTTGTTGTGCTTCTGATTTATTTTTTACTTTTTTATAATAGTCTAGTAAGGAGAGTATTTTTTATTAATATCTTGAGCATATAGCTCAACCGATGCCAAATACGGAATGACAAATAGCTATATTCACGTAAGTAATATTCTTACATACAATAAATACAAAACCATTTTCGCCAGAATCACCCGGAAGCAACGCGGGAATATTCATAGCGAGTCTGCTTCGCCTATCACATAACGACATTTAATCATACTCTGATCCCCTTTGATGTTGCATAAAAAGTGCATCTAGGCGGTCGCTATTCGATAATCGCGTACAATCAATCAATCAGGCGCGCACTTGTGGCGATTATTCTCGATAACTCCGCACAATAAACAGCTCAGCGAAAGCCCTGGACGTTTCCTTCATTTAGTTTAATTTATTTTGTAGCCGCAATGCAACAAGACGGCTGAGAGGGTGTGGGATCGTAAATATGTCACGGGAGATGCATCGGTGTGCGGCCCGCCCGACACCGAGTGCTGGCTGTGGCTCCTGCTTACGAAATAAATGCATGTACCAGCATGTATGAGAAGCCAAAGTCAAAATATTTTTTTCATATAGGTAACACTTATGAATGTCAAAAAAAATAATATATGAAATGCTTCTAATTTTACATTTACTACCAGTTCTCAAATCAAGGGCGTATAACGGAGGAGAAGAACTGGCAATAAACTCTCCGCCACTCTTTTTAATCGCCAAATTTTTTGTTTCACACAATGTTTGTAAGGAGCTGCAACCATTACACCATGTTCCACATGACATCTTTAGTAATGAATAATAATAAAATAAATTAAAAACAAAGATTTGTTCTTTATCAGCAGGAGGCATGGTGAAATAGGAGCACGCACTTACATTCTCGTGGGAACAACACGCAAATACATAGTCGAAATAACTAACATCACCGCATACACGAATTCAAATACGACCCGTCACCACAAGTAGCGAGTTCACGAGTATGACGCATGGCCAGCCTCGGCTGAATATATAACATTAAAATAATCACTGTCAACTGCCTAATTTGTGAAAATTTTCCTTATCACTTAAGTCCCGTTAGGTACAGGAAATCGCATTTCTTAAAGCCTTACCGCGTCTCCAATTACAGTAAATCTACAGTCGACGCGTTCAATTAGAGTGCGCGAGCGCAAAGTATGAATTCTGAAGATTGATACACATTGGTGCCGAGCCGAAGCGGCACTTCAAACGGCACCTAATGTCGGATTTACTGCGAGCGAGTCGCATTTAGTTCATTTCGTCTTACAAGTTAACATTATCGGTGTTAATTTATTTATTGAAGTTTAGCACATCATACACAATACTATATCTTCGGGATCTAAAATATAAGCTATCTAAAATATATGACAATTTTGTTAAACATAAATGTTACAAAAAAAAGTGCCTGCGTACAAAGTACACGTGTCAGAAGTAAAACTTCTTTGGCAAACAAATTTTTAACGCTTGTTCATATTTATACAAATCTAAAACTTTAGATTTCCGAGACAGAGGGAGGGAAAAAGGAAGATATGTTAGGAATTTAATGAATTTAATTGTCATAAAAATATTAAGTGTCGAAAATTTATACAAATAATAAACTTAACTTTTTTACTTTTTTCTTCGATAATAAAAACACGTGGCATTTTAATTTACAATTTTAAATTATTTTGCATAAAATATAAAATACTAATATTTCATAAATTCTCTTTACGAAATTTTAGTTTTAAAAATAGAATTTCTATGAGGTTACTCACCCTTCTCACTCTTTCTCAATATGTCTCAATCGCTCTCTCCCTTTTCTTCGACAAAAACGCTGCACATCTTCGTGACGTTCCGTAAAAATTTTACCCTCATGCCTAAAGAAGTTTTACTTTCAAAATGCTCTCTTTACAATTGATCAGCCCACTACCGAATATATCCAGCTCCTGATAAGTACTGTTTAATCCGTTATAATCGCGAAAAGTTCGAACAAGAGGTGCTTGAACCTCTAGGTTGGTTTCTGTGGCATACATAAATAATAATAAAGCCACTGCTCGAAATACATAATTTTAATAAAATTAGTTGAGGGTGATCCAACATATTTTTACTCGGCCGATCGTCACAGTTTTTGGTTAGTCATGGTTGAGATTTACTGGGGTTATGTGAGACGCATTTTTAATTTTATTTATACCTTTTTGTTAATAGTTACGTCTTCAATTTATAACTTTATAGTGAATGTTTTGTGAGGCAAGGTATCAGTACCAGTCTAAACTCTCTTTGAACCCAAACTAGTACGATTTCTCCACATTCTAACCTAGAGGTCCCCTCCAGCTGGTGGCTTCGGCTATCCATCTTTTATTCGTTTAAATTTTCCTCATTTACATACTTAACATATCAAAATAGCTGGAGGCTTCTATTCCTTCACACGTGGACAGTGCATTTTAAATATTTAAAATACACTGTCCAATCCGTAGCCATTCAGCTAATATGTGAGATATTTGGCGATATTCCAGTTAGAGTTTAGCAGACAATTACTAAATATCCAAACTATTCACACGCAGTCAATAGCGTATTCGTACAATGAGCTATTAACAACATTCTCCGCCAGAATCGCCAACTTACTGTTCAAGCATTCGAAACTCGCGTATTTTGTGTACGGAACTATACCGTACTGATAATACGTCTCCATCGACTAGCTTGTTAAACGAGGTCATCAAAGAGTCCTCAGGAAATAATTTAGCATTTATTCTTCTGGTATAGTCGAAGTCGTCATAAATTATTTTATTGATGCACCAAAGGACTTTCTTTCCATGTGCTCATATAACATTCGGTCGAACGGTGAAGAAATACATCGTGTGGAAACCGGCTTGTCTTAGACTAAAAAAGTCGACGGCGTGTATCAGGCACAGGAGGCTGATCACCTACTCGCCTAATAGATTAACAAATGATCATGAAACAGATACAGAAATCTGAGGCCCAGACCTAAAAAGGTTGTAGCGCCATTAATTAATTTTATTTTTAACTCGCTAATATTTTTAATTTTAGACGGCAATTTACTAAATAAGCATTTATATGTTAAAACAACTAATGAAGGTAGTTAGCGGATAGATAGTTAAAGGAAGATAACTCTATAAACGCGAAAAACGATTTTGCGAGCCTAGACCACAATGGTTTTGGAGGGTGACGGAAATACCTCAAAAAAATACCAAAGCGTATTAAGAAAAATATGGCTTGGATTTTAGGAAATGCGACACAAGAACATAAAGTAAATAACCCGTCGATTCCAGGGTTAAAGTAATCTCTAGGGCACATAATATATTGTATCGGAATCTAAGCCCCAAAACATTTGTAAACGAATCGGTTCATTGGCAAGAGATAACCAAATGTGTTCAATTGCGGCAAGATAAATTCCGTTGACGATTTATAGTCGGCCGGTGCGGACCGATTTAGTTTGTACAAAGGTAAAATGTCGTGTATTTTTAGTTAGAACTAACGCGCCCCGCGGGACACGATCGGCTGCTCAGGGCGTTGTCAATCTGGATCTATTGTCTTCTAAGTGTATTTATAATTGTATTCACTTTTGACTTTTATTTCTGTACTAAGTCAAAACTGGTTATCCTAAGTATATATATAAATAGTTAGATTTCTCCACCGTTTTTCAATATACCCTTCTCAAATCTGATGACGTGCACTCGATTTCTAGCTGTTCATCAAAGGATTATATTATGTTATATAATGGTTAAGGAGACCAAGAATTAACGCATCAGTATATTAAAACAACAAAGGAACAGAATTAGAAATCTCAGTGTAAGGGTTCAAGTGCCGCTGTACGTAGCAATTGAAAAATTCATGTTGAATAAATTTATTTATTTATTTATTTAATTATAAGTAATCTTACAGCTAACATACATAATATTATAAAACAAACACTTAGACAGTACAGAAAGCCAGAACAGATTACATAGATAAACAATATTATATACGAAAAATAAAACAAATAAGCACATCAATAGACAAAACCATATAAAGAAAACTGAAATTTAACATTATAACAACAAATAATACTAAACAAAATTAGAGTCTTTCCGCCTCTTCAAATATTTTCTCACATATTCTTTGGTTAGGTGGAAAATATCAATATCCTCATAACTAGTGTCATAGTTAGATAGAACCCGAAACATTGGTGAATTATGTAGGTAATTCGAGTTCGTACGAGGCATATGGAACAATTTTGTGTGTCTTATGATGATTATCTTTAGATAATACAAATAAAATATCAACTACACTTTGAGTCAAGCACAAATTGCCCTTATTAACGAGATCGCTAATTACCGTGGGAGCACACAAATATGTCCGTATATCTGATTCATTTTATTCACAAAAAGGTTACGCGAAAAGGGACTCAGGATCTGAGAATTTGTCGGCTGCTGTTTATGTTTGTTTTATGTTTTTTAGAAACCTCCTTACCACGTGAATCGATTTATGATTGAGCTAAAAAGTAACAATCATATTTGTTATTGAATTATTTATTTAATCCAGCAATTGAACGAAACGTCTATAAAATAAAAATAAAATTAACTGACTAATAAAACTTAATAACTCTATATATAAATATTTTATTTATTTATTAACACTTCGTTGCAGAAACATAATACAATTGTCATAATTAAATGAACTGGCGGCCTTATCGCTTTCGAGCGATCTCTTACAGGCAAACAAATTAAATTAGATAAGGCAAGCAAGAAGTGCAAAAATACATAATACACATAGTTATTTAGACAAAACTATACAAGAAACAAAAAACTAAACAAAAAATCTTATCAGACTTATCAGTTATCATTAATAACTGAAAGCGAATAGAGATATATACTTGTATTTAATTTAAATACGCTATATCGTAAAGGATGTATCATAAGTGATGGATTTAACGGATATTAGACGATATATGTGAGGGTTATAGGCACATGTGGGAGTCAGACGTGCGACATGATCTCTTGTATGGATTAACTTACAGTCACATTCAAAATATACGATACGATTGAACACTTATTAGCAAACATCCAACACTAGATAAACGGTGTGATTCGAATTATAGGTTATCATAATAACTGGTATATAATATTTAAATCTTCGTTATTACAAACCTCATTGTACCATGTAAGCGTATATAGTCTGTCCGCGGTTCGATTACATACGAAAGAACAGTCAGTGTTATAAACACATGCTGTTGTTTGTCTTAAAACTATACGTAGAGCCTCAGAAATTTAAAACAAATAGCCCCAAAGAGCATATTTACACTTATCTGCGTACCATTAACAATTGACCCTTCTTTCTTCTTCTTTGTCTCAAATTTCTGACACATCTGTGTAGCAAATAAACAAGTACATAATACCTTGATATCGTAAAGGGACGGTACGACAATCGTAACATGTAGTAGCGTGTAAAAGCATCTAAACCATTAGTCAACCGTTCAAAAAGTGTCCCTTAAGACTAGCATTTCGGCGCCTGGCTACCACTGAAGAACTAATACTCTTGTTTATACAACACTCGACGCTACTTAACATCGGATTAACACATCTTCACGACTTAACCTAATGCTTTCTATTTTCACCTTGTTTTTATTGTTTCTGTTATTATTAGATTGTCACGTACACATTCAGGAATAAAAGTAATTTAAAAAAAATCAGTGGCGATACAACTTTTTTTAGGTCTGGGCTTCAGATTTCTGTATCTGTTTCATGTCAAGGCAGACGGTTTCCTCACGTTTTCTTCACCGTTCGAGCGAATGTTAAATGCGCACATAGAAAGAGTCCATTGGTGCACAGCCGAGGATCGAACCTACGAACTTAGGGATGAGGTCATTTTCCGCGTTTACCTACGTATCTGTATCTCGCAGAAATGCGTGTCATATATAAAAAAGTGCGTGTATATAAAGTAGGTACACGTGTCAGAAGTTAAACTGCTTTGGCGAACGAATTTTTTACTCTTGTTCATATTTAAAATCTAAAACTTTAGTTTTCTGAGACTAAGAGGGAGGGAAAAAGGTATGTTAGAAATTTAATGATTTAATTGTCATTAAAATATTAAGTGTCGAAAATTAATATAAATATTAATAATTTTTTTAAATTTATATCTTCGATAATAACGTGGCATTTTAATTTACAATTCGTAATTTGAGGAGTTTTAAGGGTAAAAAACGGTTTATCTCGATTTCCGGCAAAACTAAAAGTTCTATCGAAGAAAGTTAAATGGCAAAGTTGTAGGTAATAAAAAGATTCTTTTTATATTCTCACATTTTTACATAACCTCAAAATTGGTGTGAAAAATTCAAAAACCAAGTTTTCGTTTTTTATTTTTTATCTTTACAAATCTTTTTTAAACGAAATTTGGTGAAAACTTACCTTATTATGTCCACAAATATACTGTAATTTATTTGACTTAAAAATATTTATTTTTTCCCTTATTTTGAATAAATATCGAAGACACACCTTAAAATTTTCAATCGAAAATTCTGACTCAAAATTTGAGCTTTTTCAAAGAGTTGGTGTGCTTTCAGTTCATTGAAAGCCTACTTTCCTATGGTAAAAAAGTAAATATATATCATTACCATATAAATCTCTCAAAAATGCAAAACATCGTATGCAGTAACGCCCAGACCAGTCATACCCTTCCCTACTTCACTTTAAAAATTCTTGATTTTGATAAACTTGACTGTTCACTGAGGTGGAATATAGCGGCCTTTAGTAAAGAACAACTCAATCACACTCTCAAATACAAGTGTATTATACGCACACACATTCACGCCATACTTAAGGTCTTATACGACTTTTGTTTGATTATTTGCAACACTAAAACTACTTTTTCTGAAAGAAATTGATTTAAACATGCAGTATCGGCTTCCTCGTGTGGATAAGCGATATATGAATTTTGTCATTAATAAAGTTATATTATTTTTATTTATAAGTGTAAGACAAAATATCATGTAAACAGTTAGACCGTTGAATAATTTTAACTCGATTGACATCTGTTTCCGCAAATTTAAAGTATATTTTAAAGTTATTTTATCTAAACATTATAAAAAGCCCATGGGCTACGTTAGCCATAAACATACAGACACGAGAAAAATGCAGTTTTTATTATATGTCTAATAACATACTATATAAATGCGGAAATCCAATGTGTAATTGCTGTTTATGTGACCTTTATGTATAATTATAAAAAGCTTACGTGGTCAATGCCAATTTTAGAAAAATATATCTTTTTTAATGGACTGTAATGGAGCAATAAATAATTGTAAATTAGAGCGAAACTATTTTTAGAAATGCCTACTGAAACTGGGTGTGTTTAGGTTAACTTTTTTATTTTACAAAAGAAATAAATTTATGTATCAATTCTTTAAACTTAATTAAATTTCAACTACACTAAAGGATGTACCCCAAACCCCCTTTTTTTTTTTTTTTTTTTCTTTTCCCTTTTTTTTCCCCCCCCCCCCCCCCCCCCCCCCCCCCCCCCCCCCCCCCCAATTTCCTTGGAAACCCCCCCCCCCCCCCCCCCCCCCCCCCCCCCCCCTTTTTTTTTTCCCCCCGGGGCCCCCCCCCCCCCCCCCCCCCCGCGGGGGGGGAAGAGGGGCTAAAATGTCTTTCCGAAAACCAGAAATTGTAAAGTAGGTACTCTGGTACATTCTATTTTATACAATGTTCGTACTTATTTGTCGTTGGTAATATTTAGACAAACTTACAAAATTTCTTTCATCATATTATTAAAATCATTGGCGCCACAATTTTTTTAGGTCTGGACCTCAGAGTTCTATATCTGTTCCATGATCATATGTCATTAGGCAAGTAGGTGATCCTGTGCGTGATACACACGCCGTCGACTTTTGGGTCTAAGGCAAGTTTCCTCGCGATTTCCTTCACGGCTGACGTGAAAGTTAAATTCGCACATAGAAAGAAAGTTCATTGGTACACAGCCAAGGATCGAACCTGAAGCCACTAGGTTAACACTGCTCAAATAACTTACTAAATCATTCTTTAAAATGTTACTCTAAAATTAATTTGTTAAGGTGTCTTATCGTTTGTAATTCGCAAATTGCGTTTAAGAAAATAATTTAAAGCAGTTTTTCTTAAATCAATGTATTATATACTACTTAATGCTACTTTGACAGATATATAATGAGTATATAATAATAATAGTTGTTATGTTCACCTTAATTTTCTTTTTTATACTATCAGAAAAATAACATTTACGATTTTTCCCAAATCAAGAACAGGCTAGAAACTCTCTGCCACGCTTTTGAAGTGCCGAGATTTGGTGTCCAAGGAAATTTTAAGATCTGCAACCCATGTTTCACTTGACATATTAAAACAAAATGCAAAATAAAGTAAGAAACGTTTAGCTTCAGCAGAAATATTATATGATGATAAATTTTAGAGCTTTTTCGTTAGGAGCATACAAAAATACATATAGATGTATTTATAACAGTAGTATATATATATCGTATTAATAATATACCAAATAATGGTCTAAGATCCCCCCGCTATACAACGACCTTCACCGAGATGCTTATTTAATGAAACGTATTTTATATTTAATTTAATATGTCAATAAATATAATCCATATGGGTTGTCTAGCAAATTTCAGTCCAGAGTATGTTTAATTAATAATTAAAAAAATATTTTTTTGAAACATTTCACCGGTATGATTATTAGATAAATTCCTATACCAATCGAAAGTATGAAGCCCATAGAATATGCAAACTTTATGCTGCCCATTCTCTTTCCGGTCACAACTATCGGGTTGCCAGGTATAAACAGGTAGATCTGTACTAGCATTTGCAACGGTCTGTTTATTGAATGAAATTTAAATGAAATTAAAGATTATTTTATTCTGAACACGGTGGTATAGGGTTGGCTGCGAAAAATCAGTCCAGAATTGCGGTTGTCGAATTTTAAAAAGTAAAATATTGCTCTCAAGTGAATGTGTGCGACTGAGAGGTCCCAACCGACCATCCCATGCGATAGAAGAGGACACAGCATAGCAGCTGTTTAAAGTCAGCTGTACAGATCTACCTGTTTATACCTGCCTCCAAAACGAAAGTTGTGACGAAAAGAATGGGCAGCATAAAGTTTGCATATTCTATGGGCTTTATACTTTCGATTGGTATAGAATTTATCTAATAATCATACCGGTGAAATGTTTCAAAAATATTTTTTTAAAATTATTAATTAAACATACTCTGGACTGAAATTTGCTAGACAACCCATATGGATTATATTTATTGACATATTAAATTAAATATAAAATACGTTTCATTAAATAAGCATCTCGGTGGAAGGTCGTTGTATAGCGGGATCTTAACTATAAGTAAGAAGTATGTAAGTGGTTATATATTTCTTGTATACGGCATTGCCCCGCCTTCAGGTACGCCTTCAAGTTGCTACAAAACTTTTTACTATTCCGATATAGGTGGCTTTGTACGCCATACATCTAAGTGATTGTAGGTTCTTGGATTTATGCATTACTTTATATATTTGTGACATGAGCCAGTTGAATAGATTTACGAATGCATATGCTTTTTATTGCATTAGGAGATAGTGATTCAAATTCAAATTTCAAATTCAAAAATCATTTATTCACGTAGGTAACACAATGTACACTTGTGATTCGTCATTAAATAAATAAATATTAATGCTTCTAATTTTACATTTACTGCCAGTTCTCAAATCAAGGGCGTAGAACGGAAGAGAAGAACTGGCAATAAACTCTCCGCCACTCTTTTTAATCGCCATGTTTTTTTTTTTTTCTTTTACACAACGTTTACTATTACGATTACTCTTATTGTAAGCAATTGACTGCAAATGCATATATATGTTTACACAATTTTAAATAACTAGTTACTTTTATTTACTAGCAAGTAAATTTCCTCTTAAGGTCGATTCACACATATCAGTGAACCCACAGTTCCGGCACAGTACCGCATCAGTGATAATTATTCTTTCAAACATTCTCTATGGATGTATTCACACTTGTCAGTGTCAGTGTCGTCTCAGTACCGTCAGTGTCAGTGCCGGCACCGGCCATCACGGACGTGATCGGCGACAACGATATTTTATCACGGATCACTGACGCCGCGTTATTATTTGTTACATTTTATTTATTGCAGAAGAATATTGAAGCAGCTCGCTGACATTTTAAAATATTTTCTTTAACTAATTCTTTGTATAATATGATGAATTCTCCTTCCGTCTCTCTTAATTGCCATGCTTCATGTGCCCATTTTCTTTTTTGTCCTTGATGCTGCTCTTCTTCTTCGTCTAAAGCAACAGCTATCATTGCTAGCTCCGTAGTATTGAACAGAGCCATAATCACGTTACTTGACAACGCGACGGACACGTTTTCACTGAAGCTCCGTAAACTGAGTACTGACATGTGTGAATTGAATGACTGACGAACCACTGTAGCACGGATACGGAACTGTAACGGTACTGTGCCGGAACTATGGGTTCACTGATATGTGTGAATCGACCCTTAAAGAGAAACACATCAGTCCTTTTTTACGTTCGGGCAGTAAAGATGAACGTCGGTTGTAATGCATGATTTCTAAACAGAAACTCTATCTGCCGTAAACGACGAGTACATGCGAAGCAGATCCATTTAATGACAGTCTCCATGTCTGCAGCCACTGATCCGTCACCAATAATAACAATTGCAAATTAGAAAAATATTAAATTGTAGGTATCTTTATATATATAATTCTTCTGTGAGTGTGTATGTCACTGAACTTCTCTCAAACGACTGGACCGATGAAATTTTTTGTGTGTGTTCAAGGGGATCTGGGAATGGTTTAGATTCACAAATCAGCCCGGCAGATGGCACTGCAGTCGGTACTTTCATACTTTGCTTAATATCCTAATCGCTTTAAATATCATGCAGGACAACGTCTGTGGGGTCCACTAGTTATATTATATTATATTAATATTATATTTGTATTTCTTTATCTAGTTTTATTTTTATTGTTTGTATAATTTATTTTCACTATTATCATTGAAATGTCTCCCTCTAAATGTTGTGCATGCTTGTCATTGATGAACATACTGTACATGCATGTATTGTGTTTTTGAATGTCGTGTGTTCTATGTAAGTGTATGTAGTGTTGCGTTAGTGTGCCTTTTTAAAATAAATAGATATTTATATGAGTGAATATAATGGAACATTTAAGATAATATTGTAGCTAACAATAACACACAATGGACTGTTTATGACTTTTTTTTTAATTTTGCTTTACAATACCGGATTAGGCAATGCAAATTATATAGAATGGCTTTGTAATTTCTCTTTTTTATTAAAATGATAAATGCATTTTACAATTTATTATATATATGTATATATGTATATTTATATAGGTAATAATTGTTTACTGTGTTTTGTGTTTTGGCTGTTTAATTAATAAAAAGATGTGTCAAGTAAAGTCATTGTTTGGCAAACTAATTTTTAAGTCTTGTTCATATATATACCAATCTAAGTGTCGAAAATTAATACAAATAATAAACTTAATTTTGTTAATTTATTTCTTCAATAATAAAATGTCATTTTAATTTACAATTAGTCATTTGACATTTCAATAAATTATTTCGCATAAAATATAAAATACTAATATTTCATAAATTCTCTTTACAAAATTTTAATTTTAAAAATAGAATTTCTATTTGGTAACTCACGCGTCTCACTCTCTTCAATCGCTCTCTCTCCCTTCCCTTCGACAAAAACGCTGCGCATCTTCTTCACGTTTTTTTTTAATTTTATTCTCGTGCGCCTAAAGAATTTTCACTTCAAGAATATAGCCTTTTATTCAGATCGACTTAGGTACACACATACACATAGATCATTATATGAAACAAGGTATTAGAAGGTTGAAAAAAAACTATTGTAATATTTGGATCTTGCTTGATTTACCTATGCAGATCTGTTTGCCAGTCGGCAAAGGCCTCCTCCAACCTTTTCCATTCGTGTCTTCCTTGGGCTACTCTGTTCCACATCACTCCTGCCACTTATCTGATGTCGTCTTCCCATCTTTATTGTGGTCTTCCTCTACTCCTTTTCCCTTCCCTGGGGTACCATCTTGTCACAATTTTACTCCATTTGTCTTTTCCTCTTATAATGTGTCCAGCCCATCGCCATTTATGTCTTTTTGTTTTGGAGGTAATGTCTATGACTTTTGTCTTGTCTCTTATGACCCGATTTCTCAAATTATCATGTCTATAATTACCTCCAAGAAAATTATCCAACGCGATCCCAGCCTGAAAACTACTTGCGTATAAAATCTCACCTTGATTCGCGATCTTTTTGTTAAAGACACCCGCAGCAAGAGATCGGCTACTGATAGCGGTACGATTGCGTTCTGTCGCAGACGTGTTAATCGCACTGTCTCGATACTATCGCGCATTTTACTTTGCATACGAGATCATCTGGAGAAAATAAAGCAAAATGCTAACAATAATACAGTAAATCACTTCTGTTCTGTTTTAACGTTCATGTGTTTCATATATGGCAACACTTAACCATTAGACGACTGTAGATAGTTGTGACTTGTAAATTATATTGTCTAAAGTTTTTTTGTAATTGAACCACCTGTCCACACAATATTTAGTGCTTCGATAACCGTTTAGTTAGTTGAGATAAAATAATATCATGATGCCTTTTTCCCAAAAGGGGCAGAGATTACGGATTGCTATACTTTTAACTGGTCCCTTCTCTAGTACCTCCTGGATTTGGCCCAGGTACGACAAGGCCTACCCATTATCTTCTAAATGGCTAAACCACCAGCATTCCCTTTCGTGTCCTTCTCATTACGTCCTCTTTTAACACATTGCTCACGAATCTATTACTTATCCTGTCACGCAATGTTTCACCATACATACTTCTTAAGGCTCTCATTTTCACGGCATTTATTCTAGTCTAATTCTTTCCCTGCCAAGACTGAAAAGGACATAACCATTTGAACTAGTGAATTAGTGTTCGTGCACGTTAGTATTAAGTGCTAAACAGTGAGTGAAAAAATATAACACAAGAACAGAGTGTCTTTCCTATAATAGAGACGGTAAGTAGTGTTAGACACTTTCTTATCTTAAATTCTTTTTAGTAGGTTAGACTTAAATTACTTATTACTAGTTAGTTAGGCTAGATCGTAATGTTCCATGATGTCTTAGTAAAGACACATGTATAAAAAATAATTATTTCCCTGCCACACCCAACATTCACTAGACTTAAAAAAGACTTATGTACTAAATAATAAATAAAAACATATCAACATTGTATTTTTAACCCTGAGTTTCGCTGAGTATGACATCCATATGTCAAAAACGTATAATTATGTATGACACAGGTACTCTTACTGCTACCTCTGAACTTAGATTGTTTTCTACCTTAGAAGCAGCTTTTTGTAAAATGTGGAGCTGTTGTCAAATATTGTTAGTAATAAATAAGGTGGCTTACAGATGCCATTCTACCCGCCTACGAGTCGTTAGCGGCGACTGTGAAACGCGATACTAAACAAGCCCTTTTCACTGAAGCGTTAATTCATAATACTAGTTTAGGCTAATAGATATTCAAGAACAGTTTAAAGCTAAATCTAGTCAATTACCAATAGGATATATATCTATATTAATTATTAAGACAAAAAGTAGGTCGTTTAGTATGTTTGCAACGAATAAACTTTAAATTTGATACCAAAAATTCCACATTCTCCTTGATAAGCTACAATTACGTCCAAAATATTTTTCATTTTTTGTATTGTAAGTACGCAACTCAAAAACAACTAGGCGCTACAACCGTTTGGGTCTAGACATAAAATTTCTGTATTAGTTTCGTGATTCTTTGTTTTTTTTCTAATAGGCAAGTAGGTGATCAGCCCTCTGCGCCTGACACGCTATCGAAGGCATGCCCTTAGACGACGTGTCCATGTCACTTTTTGGGTCTAACTATTGGGTTTCTTTTACCCTATGAGCGAGAGTTAAATGTACATAGACAGAAAGTTCTTTGTTGCACAGCCGGGGTTCGAACTTACGAACTCAGCGATGAGAGTCGTCCTCTGAAGTCTAGCACTGGTTAAGGTGCAGTTAATCTAATTTAAAACAATATATATTTCGTTACACGGTGCAGAATCGTTCATTAACGGTCACTTAATCCTTAATTATTCTTCACAGATGCAATCGGAAACTACTAAAGTTTATCAGTCATTAAATTCGTATACTTCACTGAATGATAATTTAATGGGTGACGAACTTTTGTAATTTTTTTAAATATTTTATATCCTATATAGCAGTAGCTGTAGTCTGTACCTGTTATATCAGTTAATTAAATTAAGAAACAGTTATTATAGCCATTAGTAATTAGCGGCTTTTGTGACATCTGAAGCGGATCCCACAGACACGCCCTTTACGGCGGTAACTATTGATGAGGTTGGTATTGTAAAAAGGTTAGGCTGCTTATCGACTAATACAGTACTGAATACAAACAGCTCTGTCATATTTATCCCCTACATATAGAAAAATTATGAATGAAACATTAAACGAATTGATTGTGGGAGTTAATAGTAGATATTAATTTGTTGAACTTTTTTCATATTATTAATTTTTAAGATGTTCTACCTTCGCTTCGCATCAGCCGGATCCAGAGGATAATAAAAGGGTCCTTTATTTGAAATGAATTGAAGAAGGTTGTATATTTAAGACACGTTCTGCATTATCCGATCCGACATTTTAAAGCTCACGATGCCAATCATGGGCAAAATTCAAGGATAGAGATGGGCTAACAGAATGAAGAAGGTATTACACACAGTCGGTGAAAAAACTATACAGAATCAGTTTACATATCTACGACCCCACATAGGCACTTAAATATTTAAGAATGGGGGTGAAAGCATCCGTTGGTGAACTAAACGCAATGAATGTTGAGTTTTAAATTTTTTTTTAATTTTATTAACTTATCTACATTTATGGTACATTTAAATTTGCTCATCCAGATTTCACTGAGCAAACATTATGTTGCTGGGTCGTAATTCTTGACAAATAATATAATTTCTGTATCCATGACTTACTTGACTTAAAGTCCCATGTCCCTCAGGTGGGACAGAGGGCATCCAGCGTAGAAAACCAGCCTGATCGTTCCTGAGCAGCTTTCTTCTCTCCACGTCATTCCAGCTTCCTTCGCCTCTGCAATGATGCTTCGTTGCCAGGTTTTGTGAGGCCACGTTTCCTTTTGTCTAGTGGATTCCAGTCAAGTTTGCTTGCTTACTTTGATCCAGACTGGCATAAAGCCATCCCTTTAGTTATATAAAATTGAGGCAAAAATGTATGTTAAATTTTCCTATTCTCCTGTAAAAAAGACATAGTATTAATTAAGGCAAAAATACTGCCTTATTTGTTCTAGATAACAAAAGTCGCTTGGTACATAGAAAACCTTATCCAGCCTATGTAATGATTTGAACACGTGTTAAAACCCCTAAGAGTTCCGGATTCCTGAACGACCTAATTACCAGAAATCTCATTAAGACGCGTTATAACAGATATTTTCCAATAATAAATTACTAAGGTGACACCGGCGTGCTTTATGATTTTTTGTCGAGCCCTTTATTACATCTGTTTAGATAGTTCTTGACATGTGTGAGATATAGATAAATTTTTAGTTTGGTCTTTAGTCCGGCTGAACATCATATTTATTGTTTGTGTGTAGTAGTACTAAGGGGGATCGTATGGAGCCGAGGACGGGACTTCATCAGAATTTTACAGTATGTGAGTAAGAGCAAGTGTCACAATTTTACATGACTGGAAACTGCTTATTAATACTAAGAACAAGCTAACTTATTAATAATGTCTATAATCTCTATGTATATAAAATTCTCGTGTCACAATGTTCGTTCCCTTACTCCTCCAAAACGGTTCGACTGAGTCTTATGAAATTTTTTATGCATATAAAAAATGCAGTAAGTCTGGGAATCGGCTACTATCTAAATTTCAAACTCCTAAGTGATAAGAGGTGTCCACCCCAAAAACCACTTTTTAATTTTTTTGACAACATTTTTTGTTTTTATTTTTTATGATACAACATACAAAAATACATTCAATCCTAGATTTTCACCCCTCTACGATCGACCATTATTTGTTATTTGTTAACTAATCTTATAACTTGAACTCAGAGGTTTATTCCGGAAAATCGATGAGTCTTCGGGGTAGCATAGCAAAATGTTCCATGTTGGTATGTACTGTGCTAAGTAAAATCACATTAAGGAGAAACGAAGTTGGCGGGGGCAGCTAGTAGATGTTATAATAATGACACTATTATAAATTAAAACAACAAATTGTGCGAGAGAAGCTCTGGGTCTGGTTGCTCCATCAATGTTAACGACTACGCCTTCTTCAAATGATTGATACTAATATTTTCCTCCAAAACTTAATACTAAAACGAATTTTCACACATATTTGTAATTTACTACAAAACCTCATCATTGTAAAAATTTAACAAGTGCTATACAGTTGTATATATTACCGCGTACTGGGGTTGCTGTACGATTGTTGAAAAAATTTGTTGTTTAAGTACAGACCATTGCCGGAAACGCCCTGGAGCGAGGGGAACTGCGAAGATCAAAATCTGTGAACGCCATCTGCCCCAACCTGGGTTTATAGGACATGAAGTCAAGTCACAGATTAACATCCTACCCGTAAATGTCAACCCATGTGAAATAAAGTGAAACATTGGCCGTCTTACAATTTAAATTAAATCAAAAAAATTATAATTATTTCAATTTATCCCGCATTTTTAAACAAATACAATCGCATCTTGAGCAACGACAATTATTCATATTATGTATAGAAATAGTATCATGACATACATAGAAATGTTGTTTTAAAGTACGAAATAAGTACCTACATGTTTAAACAATTTATTTATAACTTAGCTATCACTGATTTATTCGCCATAAAGCCAATAGCTACAAAAAGGCCCCATTTAATGAAGACAATAAAACCGTTTAAACTAATGTTTGTCACGTAACACGCAGTTAAAATTAACTTTGGTTTAAATTTAGACTTCCCTCGGGAGTGATCACAATACTCTTGTATTGTCTACTTATTTTGCCGTTAACTTTGATTTGATTACAATAATATTCCCATCTTTGTCGGAAAATATATTATTATTATTAGTGATACCAATACGCCAATATTTTGTTTATAGGTTGACCTTTATATGTTGCTTCTCCGTAGATAAGACAAGCTATATATTTAATATGGCATTAATAAGAAAACCAGCATTCATAAAAATCATGACTACTATGTATAACTAACTTAAATTTTTCATGAAGTCCCTTAATGAGGGTAGGTATACGCATGGAACAGATACTTCTGTGTCTAATTTTATTCATAGGAAAATAAACAATTTATATATTTATTTATTTTCAGCATAGATACCAAAATATTTTTATTAAATAATAATTATTATGCATCTAACAACTCTTCCCTCACATTAAGGGCGTTCTCAGCCGATTCTCAAAGGCAGGGGGGTACAGAAGATGAAAAGTATAAATTGTATAAAGAAGTAAAAACTTCAATGTGGTTTTCACTGTCCTAATATAAAAAATAGAAACTATATATTATGGTATACAAATTAACATTCCTGAGGTCGTAGGTTCGATCCCTGGCTGTGCAGAAATGGACTTTCTAAGCGCGCATTTAATATTCTCTCGTACGGCCTTCTATGCCTGACACACACCATCGACTTTTTGGGTCTTAGGCATGCCGGTTTCCTCACAATGTTTTAAACGTAGACTAAATGTCCATTGGTTCCCGGATTGCGGATAGCTGCTCAGCCTCCGAACCTACGACCTGAGGTCACAATATAAGGGTGGGGATGGGAGTCACAGTATAACAAACCTTAAAAGTGCGGAATCGAAGTCCAGTAACAATGACACCTTTCACAATAGATGCGGTGGGGCATGGGGTCTTTGTGGCATTAGCGGCGGTTGTTTGAAAACATCGACACAAATAAGAGCACTCACAATGGACGCGTTTCGGCCACATTCCTCCGTTCCCGGGGTATCGTTAAACAAACAGACAATTTGTCGACGTTATTTATGCTAATGGAGCGTTAATGAGCGCTTAATATTACACAATTAGATGCGACGGTATTAGACGTGCGCGGGCGACGCCATTACGTAATTTAACAGGCCTATTTAAGAAACTGTTTTATTTTCACTGGCTATATATGTTCTTAAAAGATACTTTTAGTTCTGGTTTAATAACCATATCTTCCAGTCTTGTGGAAGGAGAGCAGCAGTTGACGTGGAAGCAAGTTGTTTTAACTCCTTACAAATATCTTATTAAACAAAACAGCTATTAAATGAAGTTTACAGATTGTTAGTAATGTACATTTTTAATTGACTTTGTAAGTTATATACATTTAATTAAATTAAAACAATTTATACCACAAGGTAAAGTTTTCAGATAAAATATTAATTACGATGAATAACATTATTAGGTTCCAAATAGTTTAAACTTCTTTGGATGGTTTTAGTGATTTGGGATATTTTTAGATTATGTAGATAGATTAAGTAAGTATAGGTCTACCAGGATCTGATGGCAAAAAGGGAAAAAAGAAATTGACGCTAGCAATACTGGGGAAATTGGAGTAAAACGTTTTGATACTTTTTTTTTCCTTATAGCGGCTGATTCTGTGTGTGATATATGCAAAATATATAAAAATTTATCCAATGATAATTTTTGAAAATGTGGCGAATGTGGGGTTTGAAATTTAGATGAAAACTCCAATTACTCTGTTCATGAGTTTATTAATTAATTAAGAACTTTAAAATGGTTCCAAATACTGCACATCCATAAAAAAGTCTTCAACGCAGTATTTATAATAAACCTTTCCTCCTGCATCTCAATTAACCGATCTTGTTCTATGAACTTATTTTAAATTTTTATTACATGTTCACAAGATTTTCGCTATTCATCGATCCCTATTTGAGAGAAAGAAACAATGTAAAACTCATTTATCTTGTTTCTGATCAATTCTAAATCAAAACTATCCAAGTTTATTTGTGGTATAAGAAACCCCTGAAATAAACCAAAATTTAGTATAAGTACATAATATAATACACACGAAGAATCCCATAAACCAAAGTATCAAGACGTGTCATTCCTACTAACCAGTCAACGCTTGCACATGGCTCAATATCGATGATTGTGTATGTTCTGCATCTTGTTGATCAAGTATTCTTTGATAAACATTGAAAACAATATGTCTTGCTTGCCATCGAAGAGGTTTCTTCGACATTTTCATCACTTTTTAAAGGAAATTTGAAGCCAAACCAAAAACAATTCCTCGAAATTTCAGTTGACAGATGAAATTTTTCTTTTATTGCCATATGAAAATCGCTAATTTAAAAAAAAAAAAATTGCCATCAGATTCTGGTAGACCTATACTACATTATGCTTTCAAAAACAAAACTTGTAAAAAACTAAGTCTCGCAACGATTTTCTTCTACAGTAAAAAGTTACGAGATCCATGTAATACCAAGACGGTCAATTTACCTATACAGGGACCTTCTGAAGTTATTACGTAATTAGCAAACGTATCTTATAGTGACCATATCAATATTACAAATCTTTTATGTATTGAATATATATACTAACTGGAATTCAGGCTTCTAGATTTATCCACAACGAAGTTTTATTAGGTCGAAAATGGCCTGAACTGCTTCGAGAAAAGGATGGTACGGCTGTACCGCATTTCTGCTAGACTTGGCGCACTGCCGTGCCTCCAGATAATATGCCAATTTAATTAATTCTCTGTATATCTGTTTATTACAATCTTTATATGTAGTGCATCAGGGCTTCACTCGCGTTAATTTCACCTAACAATATAAAATATTTAACGACTATATTATTATGAAAAAAAAGTTCGTGCGTACAACATGTCAGCAGTGAAACTTCTTTGGCAAACAAATTTTTGAGTCTTGTTCATATTTATACCAATCTAAAACTTTAGATTTCCGAGACTTAGAGGGTCCCTCCCTCTAAGTCTCGGATAAAGGAAGATATGTTATTTTAAAGGAAGATAGATATGAATTTAATTGTCATTAAAATATGATAAGTGTCAAAAATTAATACAAATAATAAATTTAATTTTTGAAATTTATTTCTTCGATAATAAAAACACGTGGCATTTTAATTTACAATTCATCATTTGAGATTTAAATAAATTATTTTGCATAATTTATAAAACACTAATATTTCATAAATTCTCTTTTCAAAATTTTAATTTTAAAAATAGAATTTCTATGAGGTAATTCACTCTTCTCACTCTCTATCAATTGGTCTCAAACCCTGTCTCCCTTTTTTTTCGACAAAAACGCTGCACATATTCGTGACGTTCAGAAAAATTTTACTCTCAGGCGCCTAAAGAATTTTCACTTCAAAAAATTTAGAAGCGTGAGTTATGTAACCTTACACTGGTTAAGTTACATAATATATAAATTTTAATTAATCATTATAAGCGTAAGCAAAATGTAAAAATGATCGCTCACATGAAGCCAAAATAAGTCCTTTAGTTTTTACCACACTCACAAATTGTAAGCTAACATTCTCGTTTCCGATAATGTCTAACAACATTCTTACAATAACAGTTCTTCAATAAGCCAAGTTTAGTGTAGTTTTTTGTTAATCCAGCGTTACAACCCCACCACCCCTAAAGTTATCTTAGTTTTAAGCTCATGTTTTAAACAATTAAAGCTAGTTGACACCCAACTTCAAACAAAGTGTTTCATTTGAACATATCTACAACAACCGCCAACGAACTTAATTCGTGACACGAAATGTTTTAATAAAAAAATCATAATATCTCGTTGTGATGAAAATTAACTTAAAAAGAACCAATTCGATGTGTATTTATTGTGTATGTTCAAGGATAGCTCCGCCGACCGTGGTCTGTTCTGTATCATCAAGTTGTCAAATGATTCAGCATTTTCAACGAATAGGATTTAGGATTTTGGAATTACACTGATAGTTTAGTATGATCAAAACTTTAACATATGTCTAAAGGTCTACCTACATACTAATGGCGATACAACCTTTTAGGTCTGGGCCTCAGATTTCTTTACCTTGATAATTTCTAGTAAAGGAACCCAAAAATCTAAGGCATGCAGGTTTCCACACGATGTTTTCCTTCACCGTACAAGCGAGTGTTAGGGCACATAGACTAAAAGTCCATTGGTGCACAGCCGGGGATCGAACCTACTATGGATGAGAGAATTGAAGCCACTAGACCATCACTGCTCATAATAAATACTTATTTTATTTCTTGGATGTCGGAGCCAAAAATCAATGAGTATAATAACTCCAATCGTTAACGAATTTAAATAAAACATTCTTGACTATTATGGACTCGGCATCGACTTCCAAAAATAGCCTAATATGATCTTCACACTCGAATTAAAAATAATTAATTAATATGTACCATAAAGAACGGTTTGGTGGCCGTTGATACATTGTTGTTTAACCATAAGTGAGCCCTGAGTCCATTTCTCGATATACCTAACCTTGGCTCGAACTTAATTACGAAAAAGGCACACAATTGTCAGTCGTAGAGATAAGGAAACAATTAATATAGGTGTGGTTAGACTGTTAACATATACTTTATATTCGAAATAGATCGCAATAAATATAGTTTTAGTTTAGATAGTAATTCTACCAAATAATCATAAAAGTTAATGGGATAGTTTAATAACAAATATATTATTACCACTCTTGGTATTAATATATCCCTGTTTCACTAAGGTCTAATATTTCCTCGAAAAGAGTGGTTATAAATTAATATATTATATATGTCATAGAACTTAGTATCTTAGTAATATTAGCATTACCTATCTACTTTTATTTTTCCTTAAAAAAATAGATTTTATTTTTACGACATTGTTCCCTGGGACAAGCGAATTATACCTTCGAATTTCATCTATTTTATTAAAATTAATAAATAATATCAATAACCATACTTATTATATACAAATGTCTGTTTGCTTGTAAATCATAAATATTATTTTGTTCAAATTCAGCGGTACGAATATATATATATTTTTAAATTATTTGGCCTACATCTTGTGCGGCTGCTTTCACGAGTAGATAAGTTCAAAATATGTCTAGGGCATTTTGTTACCTCAAAGAGAAATTTGTTTCCAACAGAACCTGAAATTTTTGGATATATTACACCTTAACCTAGAAAATATAGAGAAACTTATAGTAACTAGTACCGATCAAGTTAAGTTAAGACCTCTAAAAGTCTTACCACCACCCAAGTGGTAAGTCTAACCGAAGACAGGGGTGGAGTAATTGTTCGCCGTCACTTACATGACCTTGCAAAGTGAGAGCATGGCTTGAGCCCGCTCTAACAGTCTTCTTAGAAAAAGACTGTAAGAGCGGGAACAGCGTCGTGTAAGATCGAATTTGCACGGTGTTAGCGAGAGATAAAAACACTTCTATTGTTCTAGTACTCTGGCCACAGAGTACGACCACGACTAAAGTTCTAAGCAAAGATATTTTTTTGATTCAGAAAGAAGCCTTAAATTTTGTTAAAAATATCTAAAATTAGAGTTAAAACATATTTTTATGAATTTTTACAACGCTATACATTTACTGCATACGCTATGCATGCTGCTAGCGTATCAATTACATTGAATGAAAATAACGATAAAATTGCGGATAGATGAAAATTGAGCAAGTTTCATTATCAAGGCATAATACAAAATACCATCCTATCACCTCGACGTCCGTCGTTCCACAACTGAGCGTTTCTTAAGGCAGTTTTTGCCGCGTACCCCCACTATGTGAAACCAGCTGCCCATTGAAGGATTTCGACTTCGACTTAGGGTCCTTCAAGAAAAGAGCGTACCATTTCTTAAAAGGCCGGCAACGCACTAACGAGCATTCTGGCAATGTGAGTGTCCATGGGCGGCGGTATCGCTTGACATCATGTGAGCTTCTGGCCCGTTTGCCTCCTATTAGATTTAAAAAAGTGGTTTTCTTGGTCGTAAGTAGGCATTTAAATGTTATGTTAATCATGAAATAAAATAAATTATCAGTTTTTCATATTAGATTTATTGAGCCCGCTCGTTGAAGCTTTAACAAATACAATGCGATTATAATACAGATATATATATGTCGGCACAATTTAACAAATATTTATAATGCTATTGTTTACAGGTTTTATAAGATATAAACTTTGATGTACATATATTACAAATAACTAGAGTACCTACAGACAATAGACAATATTGAAAGTCCTTTCTTTAGTTATGTTATAAAGATAACTAAACATATGTAGCTCTATATAGTTTTCGTTATCAGTTTAATTGGGGAATATCTCAAGAGATACATACTGTATACAAATGATAATAGTGAACTCATATATTATATTTAGTTATTTATTCGAGAGGAATTCACAGGAATTGACAAACGCCTCTAAAATAATTAAACTCGAGTGGACGAAAACTATCGCCTCTACGAAATATAATATTAAACCATAATACTGAGATGCAAATGGATACAATTATTTGGTGTCATTATTCTTGAGATACGTGATAGTTTTCGTTTACTCGATAGTGGCACGTAATTTGGGTTGAGTTATTTTTGAGAATTATTTTAGGCATTTTGCTACTCTGTACATGCGCCATTGTCCACTTAAAATCCAATTTAAATGCCCTTACACCTTTACTCATAAAAACTAAATCAGTTGGTATAATAAAACAGTTGACTACTGGCGAATACTGTGTCGTAGCGTAGACACAATTTGACGGAAAGAGATTCTTTATGATTTCACTTCATTAGACTAGGTTTTGTCTTGATCAATTATTCGTTCAATAATATTTTTTTTAATAATTTGTGAATCACACTAATAACAACGAAATTACAGAACTTTTAATACTTGCGGGCTAAGCGAGAACCGGCTGTTGCCTGTTATATGGTAGGTATATACATTTATTGCACATTCATAATATTACGTGGTATAACTACTTAACTGTATATGTATTACATCAGGTAATCGGTATAAGTCTAAATAATTTATAGCCAGACATAAATTTATTGACAAGCGTCAATTAAAGACGCAAAAGAGGCAAAAATACTGGGGTCTACCATAAACGTTTACCGCGAGTCCGTAACTGAATTGTCTAATTCATTCTATAAATAAATTAAAAGCCATTCAACGTATACTCATGGTCAACGGATGAGTATCAAAACCTAGAAAAAAATTCAAAACGATGATTTCGTGCTTCGCTCATGACGAGAGAGAAATTTAAAACATTTATTATGGCGGGCCCCAGATCTTGGCTCAAGACTAAAACGGAAATTATTGTATTATGCGCCGGTCCCCCATTATCTAACTAATCTTATCTATGTACACTAGACTAGCTTAGATATATATCAGGTATATATATTTACATATGTCTATATCTACCGAATTAGCTATATTGCACCTGTTCTCGCATTTGATCAAATTTAAAGCTCTTTAATCATTTCCTGGAATTTCAAGGGTATGAAATGTGTATTCAGTGTGACTTTAATTTAGCTTGATTACTTTACTGTATAAATACTTAATGATAGATTTAAGCTTATTAAAACTTTCAATTGTATCTGTAATGAACTTATTTATCAATCTTTATTTTGTTGCTTAAGTAATCGTTTCTGAGTACGGCTATGTATTATATACGTCTCTTTTTAGTAGGGAAAATATATAAAACAACTAAATACCTAAAATGCGTGATTTAATCCAGAACACAAGAAAAAACGCAATCGTAATTGCTACAAATCATAAATTTTTGTCTAGTCTAGTAACATTTGATTGTTCAATCATCCTAAAAAGTAGTCGGTAGTAATAAGTTCCACGCTCCAATGGTGAAAGGTGATAGTCGCGTGCCCACCTGCTCCTACTATTTTATTCATCGAGCTGTCAATTCGCAAAAAGAATCGGGAATCGAACCGGCGACCCTCTGACCACTTGACCACCACCTGGCCGCGCCATTGTATTGTAATTACCTCAGTTTATGTTTGTAACGACCAAAAACGATTTTAAAATATGTTTCTGTATTTTTCGTTTATAATTTTCTTATATTGAACGATTTTGTTTGCTTGGAAATAGATTTTTGTAAAGAATTTTTCTATTACACTTTAATAACAGATTTACGGGATTATATTGTTCGGATAAATATTTTCTTTGAATACAATATTCAAATATTAGTAGTAATAACGATCCGTAGGTAAGTATAATTACTGGTAGCAATCGTTATGGATGGTTTATTACAGGGATTTAGAATTCTGTTAGACTTATATCTCAACGAAAATAACATTAACCAATAAAAGAGACATTTTTGGAATAATCTAAAATGTCAAAACGTTTGTTTTTAATATAGGAATTAATACCCTCTAAAAGTAAGATTTAGAAATACTGAATCTACCCTATCTTTGGCCCACGCGACATCTAACGGGAATTACAAGAACTATTATTATTGTCATTATAACGGTTGTTATTGTTAGGTAATGTGTTAACATTACAATCAGTAACAACTTTGGTAACCAAAGGATCATGACCTCGACATATAACAGGCAGAGATCCAGAAATCTTGGAGACGCTTGTTGCGACTGGCATAGTGGAAGGCACGAGATTCCGATTCCCTATTCCAAGGATCGACTAAAAAAGGGGAAATGGAGGAAGATCATCACCAACGCGACCTTCAGTAATGAACGCGACTAAAGAAAGCAAAATGTAGTTAAGTTCTACTGGCGAAATCATTGAAGAATTAACTGTGAGAATAATTACTATAGTCTAAAAAATTGCAAAACTATATTTTTCTATTTAGACCCGATGACTCCAGAACTCAACGCGTGAGTATCGGAATACAGGAAATACTGCCGATACTTGCCCCGGTTCTGAATATACTATATTAGGGATTTCCCTGCCGAAACTTTACGATAATTGTTAGTACTGCATACCTCAATGTCTTGTTGTTTTCGAGCGTCGAAATAACTAAGTACTTTTTCTTCACAAGCATATTACAAATTAGAGGATTATATTCAAGACAAAAACGCTTGGAAACATGCTGGTCCTGCTCCATAGGACAATCAAATTAGACAAAATCAACTGGTTGCTAATCTAGTTTATAGGTTATATTTGCTTTTTTTAAAGAATTCAACTTTTCTCAAGAAGAGAATCAAGAATTCTACTTTGTTTATTCTCTTCTTCAAGAATTCTACTTTGACGTAGCTCACATTGTTTATTAATTATTTCTTTTTTTTATAAAGAATAATGTTTTGTTGCAAAATGTGTAAATTTGTGAACACCACAATACAGGTCTTCACATATCCAATAATATTGTAAAAACTATTTGAAAAGAGTGGAGTGGAGTTTCTTGCCCATTCTTCTCCATATGAAGCTACCTTTTGGAAGGAATAACTAGAGTCATATTTTTAAAATATTTTTAGCTTCTTATTTTGTCTTTCAAATGTGCATTTTTAATATGAAATAAATGATTTGACTTGACTAGAGTTTAAATTATACTGTTTTCATTATACCTACATAATGATGCAAATAAAAATCCCTATCAAAAATAATAGTAGTCGTAGTTACTTGTGCCCCTTAAGGGGAACTATCCGCAACTATACCTTTTTTCATAAACAAAGGTTGTTTTTTGTATATATTAATTTAATTTTAGTATATTCAAGAACCCAAAATGTTCTTAATAGATATTATCCTGCACTTATTAAGTCGGATGTTCGATTAGCAAAAATATAATCAAATGCGAGAACACAACACAAAACTAAAGCTAAAACTAATGTCTTTTACAGCCTTCAGAGTTCACTTTGTCGCGCACTTCACCACCTAACGACTTATCTGCGATCAGCCGCTGCGACTTGCGACCAGTCGTAGTCGCTCAGAACCAGTAGAGGTCTTTAGACGTGTCCTGCACTTGTGCTTCCAGGCCTGGGGACAAAGAAATTATTTATTATAACACATCAACACCAACTATGCAAAACCTCAGTATTGTATCGGACAGCCCGGACATACAACGACCAATATTTAAGCCTAGGCTTGTTTAAGCTATCGCGGAATATGCTTAAAAGGAATTACGGATATCCATGGAGCTAAATCACCTGCAATATGAGCAGTGAGCACACCTCACATACACACCCTCACCTTCACACCATCACACAGCACAGCCGAAATAGGTATTGCGTATTTAATCATTTTTATTTATTTTTCCTTTCCATATATTATGTATTCCATTTCTGGCTATATCTTTAATTTAATTGGTTTTTGTAGTATATAATTTATGTTAGTTGTAGGAATACGAAATAAATAAAGTCGATAATGTTAACTTAAACAGCACATTAATATTTTTAAATTGTTTGTTTTCTAACTACCTTTTGAAAGTATAATTAAGTGAAGAAAAGGGCTGATCACTTATGTATTTATTTGTTTAGAGTGCATAGAAGAATCAGTGATATCAGAATAAGAAAAATAAAAGGCAAAAAGTGGAAACATCATACAAGTTTTCCATTTTGTAACTGTCTGAACAAATGTGTGTTAAGAAAATTGTAAATACTGTATATTTGAGTGTTGCAATTAAAGATTTACTATTACTATTATATTGTATTTAAGTATGCCAAACAAATATTAGTTAATTCAGATAGGTCATCTGGTGAACAAACGGGGTAAACCAAGTAAACTAAAAAAGAAGTACGTGCGTACAAAGTACATAGGTATGTCAGAAGTGAAACTTCTTTGGCAAACTAATTTCTAACTCTTGTTCATATATTTATACAAATCTAAAACTTTAGATTTCTGAGACTCAGAGGGAGGGAAAAAGGAATGTTAGAAATTTAACTGTCATTAAAAAATTAAAAGTGTCGAAAATTAATACAAATGATAAATTTATTTCTTCGATAATAAAAACATAATTTACAATTCGTCATTTGAGATTTTAATAAATTATTTTTCATAAAATATAAAATACTATCTAATATTTCATAAATTCTCTTTACGAAATTTTAATTTTAAAAATATAATTTCTATTCACCATTTCACTCTCTATCAATCTGTCTCAATCGCTCTCTCCCTTTTCTTAAAGAAAAACGCTGCACATATTCGTGACGTTCCGTCAAAATTTTACCCTCATGCGCCTAAAGAAGTTTTACACTTAAAAAAATCAGTATGTAGACTGTCTCGTCATAGCAGCGTAAACACAATTACAGAGTAAGTTAATTAATTAATTATGAATAAGGTATAGTAAACATATAATATAATATGTCAGGTATAAGATAAAAACTGTTTATTCACGGGGTCACAACGCTACGCTATGATTAATGAAGACACGCGGAGTTCCGACGGCGGCTGATTGTTATAAATGAACCCGTTTATCTGATCCAGCGATACAATGATTAATAATTTGTATTTGATAAGATTTTACTGATAGCCACATACTTATTTGCTTTAAAAATGCTTTCGGAAATAAATACGGACATGTGTTTACGTAAAGTTTTTTATATTATTATTTTATGGACCACTGTCGAAGTAGACATGGCGAGTAATTGGCTATGCCAAAAGTTAATCTGGAATTTTATAGGAAAAACACCTTTTGTATAGCAATCAAGGTGTATAATAATTTTATTTGATATCGTAATATATTTTAATAATGTGATGATGTAGTGATAAAATTATATAAGAATTGACAGATGTAACTTCTATGTAAAATTCTACCTTGTAAGTCAAATTTGCACGCCTTCATGTGTGACAGAATATGCGACCTTTAGACTGTACCACCACAACATTTTTGTACCATATTTGCAAATACATTATTATTATTTAGAATAAAGAGATGTGTTGAAAAATATAATATAGTACCTACCTACATCCAAATGTTAAGAGGTAAAGAATGAAAAAACAGATATCTTTCAATACGTTAAGAAATCGACGATTTGGGTCTAAATACCAACCAACTATATACCAAGTTCTGATTAAACAATACAGTGGCTGTAACTAGAGTAACATCAGTATCGATCGCGCGTACGTGACAATGGGGTGTGAGGGGCAAGGGACAGTGGCCGGTAATTGACAAGCGTGATTTAGTGTCCCTCCCTCGCGAGTGCCTCCCTCCACGGCCCGCCAGCGACTGAGGGCGGTCACTGGTCAGTGCGCACTGATTGGTCGGCCTGACCCCGCCCCTTCAGCCTTCTATCGACTGCCCGATACCTCTTACCGTTTCTGAGAGCCTGGTACTCGCAATCCTATGTCGAGCCGGACTATGGACGGATTTAACTTTGGAATTAATTAATTCTTTATCCCTTCTTCTTCTAATTTATTATAATTATTACTTACAAATTGTATGAAAGTTCTTTTAGCTAGATTTTAATTATGTTCCTTAAACCGGAAAATTATTTAGTTTAGTTAATTAAGTTGTACATTTTTGAGACGAAAATAATCGTTTTAAAAGTAAGTTTTTGAAATTGTTTAAACCAAAGTAATTTTTTATACGCGATCTAGGTTATCAAACTTTGAAAAGCGTTGTAACCCATATATATATATATGTATATATAAAACCAAGAACGCGTCGCTTTCAGAACCCCAAGGGATATTTAACTGAATTTTCCAGTTGAAACCCTCGCGTGTATTGAGCTCCCCTCGCGACAAGATGGTGCGTGTGTGCTTGTGGTATTTGTCAATAAGTTACAGCCCCCAACTCCCCACGTGACATACCACCCTTTGTTTGATAATGTCGTCTGCGACCGCGTAACACCAACATACTTTATACATAAGTTTCGTTACCCAAATAGGTTAAAACATTTTATGTTTGGCTTCACGATGATGTGCTAATTTACGAAGTATTCGAAATTAAACAAATAATTATTTACACGAAGAACGAAAGGTATATCAGTATCCAAAAGCTCGCGGGCAACACCATTATTGATATCTTTAATCAATCATTTTAATTATGCCTACTATTGAACAAAATTGCTTGCATTAACTATTTAATTGTCAAATCAAATGAGCTTTACGTAAGCTTGCGGTTTGAAATTTGCATCCAAAGTAGATCTTAAAAATCAAGTAGGTATTTTATGTTTTAAGTGATACCGAATGGACAGAAGGTTCGCAAGGGATTTGCCGGTATTGGTACGTTCTTTTCCTGAAGGATCCTAAGTCGAATTGGTTCAGAAAAACATGTGCAGCTGGTTCAAAGAGCCGACAATAATTTAAAAAATGTTGCATTATTGACGGATCACAAATAAATGGCTACGATAAAAATTGATTTGACTCAAAAACAATTAAATATTAATTAATGTATATCTCATACTAGTTAGCATTATGAGCTGTTAACATAAATATAATATGATAGCTATGAAAATTGATAAGACCAAATCTAATTATCACAAACTAGAAATTGTTAATTAAAATATTCGTTAGTTAACTCTATAAAAATCAGCATTTTCCTAGTTTTCACAAGCGGTGTAGCGGCCATTAAAACGAAGATAGCGGCCATCGCTCATCAGACATCAATCGAGGGTCCCGAGGGAGTGGAATTTAATTTGGCAGTCCCTCCGGCAAATTAATTTTAATCGCCGTCATTAGACGCTGCCGCCCGTGTCTTTCAACTCGCCGACTTTTTACTTATCTGCACATATTAATTGTTCGCGGGAAATGTTACTTCAGTAGAGAAATATACTTAATATTATATTATGAAAAGGTTGGTAAAAAGCTCTAAGCTCAGGAACAACTTGAATTTATTTTTGTGTGTAAAATGAGGCTTTGATCACACGAATTAACCCGAGTAAAAGCGCATGGCAACTCTCGTCCCTGAGGTCGTAGGTTCGATCCCGGCTGTGCACTATTGTGTGTGCTGTTTCGGACTTTCTGTCTATGTGCGCATTTAACATTCGCTCGAACGGTGAAGGAAAAGCTTCCTGAGGAAACCGGCTTGCCTTAGACACAAAAAATCGACGGCGTGTGTCAGGCACAGGAGGCTGATCACCTACTTACCTATTAAATTGATAAATGATCATGAATGCACCACTGATTTTTTTACAGACGACATAAAATTACACACCTAATTAATGAAAAATTAAAAATAAAAACGAATCCCAAAATATGTTGCTAAGCGCAAACAAGATGGCTGTATTCCTTAAACTCTGAAGGACATTTTCACGGAGAGAAAAATTAGAAAGAATTGCACGGAATAATCTAAAAAGTAGTTTCTATTCTGGAAAAACAAATAGTGTAATGTAGTAGCATAGCAAAATGTTCTATATGTTGGTATGTAGCTACTAAAAGCTTGGCTAAGTAAAATTATATTAAGGCGAAACGAAGTTTAAAGGGCAGATAGTACAGGAATAAAAAAGCTGTTCAAACGAAACTAGAAAGCCTAAAAATATGTTATATAGTCTGTCCAAATGAGTGCACAAAGGTTAGAAGCAAACGTTAAATTATCACAATTAAAATATCTGCGTCCGACGGAATGTCTTTGAAAATTAAAATTCGTTGACGAAGCTTTAGGCTGTTTACATATGAGTGTTGCGGTAGCTTAATGTTTTTTAACGAATTCGAGGCCAATTTAATTTCAAAGTTTATTAATTATTTAAATAGAGGAAAAGTTGTGGGTTGGCCGTAATATATGTCATATACATTCACCAACTTACGTATTTATTTATGAAAGCTTGCCAACGCTCGGCACACTGATACATAGGTACAAGGCAAATAGAATACATGAAGTGAAAACTTCTTTAGCGGCGTTGTGCACGTTTTTTTAATGGGTAAAAAATTTAAAACTCGCGTCAGGACACGTGACCTGATCGTAAGACGGATAGCGCAATAAATAAATATTGTATTCTACCACATAAATGATAGTACTTTTATACTGATAATTAAAGCAATTCGTCCAAAATTATTTCCTAACCATTCCAAAATATCAAAAATACACAGCGTTAATATTCAAGTTTTCACTTCTGCCGGCACTCCCGGAGCGCAAACCCGTCGTTTTTTTATGTGACTGACAAGCGTTTATAAGCAAATATAACATACACGTAGACATAAAAACAATTAAATTATGAAAACTGAAGGAAAACCGATTTTAAAGTGTGAGCAACTATCGATCCTTGCGTCTGATATCTTGCGAACTTATAGCTAGTGACAGATAACATAAGCCCTGAGAATTGACAATTGACAACTTATTTATATTAGACTATTGACTAATGATATTTGCTTACCCAGCATTCAGACTCAAGCCCTGGCTGAACCCGTGACGCAACTAAATTAATATAATTTTCGGCTCTACAGAATTGCCACTCATTGTAGAACTATTCCGAATACCAAATGTCATTTACTTACGTAAATTACACAGATTATACATGCCTCTGCACGTTCACGCTTTAATAAAAATACCTAATAATATCATGTAGCCGTTCAGATATCTTCTATCAGCTACAGAACGATTCTCTAAAACGGTAGCCGTGTTAGTAATTGGCCTAACCGAGTAATTTATTACAGTCTTTCATCGCACAGTCTTTGATAGCGACATGACTTAGTCGACGCAGGAAGAATGTAATCATTCAATGGCTGAAATTAATGGCGCTCCAGACACGCTAAAAGCGATTGTTAATAAAATATATAACAAATGCTCCTTTTCATTTGTATCCGCGTTATGTATTAATTTCTGTCTCTTTTAAAGTATTGGACATGTTTTCAGAACTGCATTTGATCTACTAACAGTGTCTAAATTAAGATATATATGACCTTAGCAGCTATTTTAAAAACACAAGGATAATATCTAATATACGAAGAATATCGAGCTATCTATCTCTTTATTATTATATTTTCCTTTAAACTTAAATAGCTTTAGAAGAAGGAATATAATAGATAATTTTGAATAGCATATATATATGTTGTAATAACTCCGCAATCAACTGTAATATTACAAAGATAGGAAGTATTATATCTTAGATGTGAAAAGTCTCGAGGTTAGGTTATCTGTATAAAAACATATATATATACAGTCTCTTGCACAGATCCCCGTTAACAAAGACGTTGCATAACATATTTATATGTTCGCACAGAAGCGATATTTAGTATATTATATATTTTATTTAAAAAAAATCGTCATTATCGTATCGGCTTAGTACTTAGTAGTGTATGTATTTGTGAATAAATAAATAAATCTATGTCTAGGATAATAAAATTCTTTGTTAGAATAAGCTTAGTTAACCCCGCCTTTATAAGGAAAATGTATATATATATATCAAAGAGATGTACAAGCTATATAATAGTGATGTAAAATAGAATGGAAAGAGTATTTATGAAGGCGGTGAATGAGATAGGAATGTTGAGAAAAAGAGCGGCGAAGCAAAGACGCGGGATTCCTTTACGGGTAACGTTTGAGGGCATTTTGCTTTCAAATGCGTAATTATACAAACCGACCTGTCATTTCACAACCGCATTCAATTAAACGGTTTATAAGTTAGTTATAATCATTTTTCTATTATGTTGTTATGATATGATTTTAAAGTTATTTGTACATAACAATTACTTTAACGAAAAATATATGAAGTTTGGTTTCACTTATCTATATATATATTTAGTTATGATGATGTTTCATGTGCAGTTTTTCTTTTTTCATCTGTCCTTTTTTTTAATGTCCTTTTCACTGTTTATACGTAGGTATATATAATATATTGCTTTGCTTTGTTCCATAAGTTTTGTCTATAGGTACGTATGTTTTATGTATTTTTGCGCTTATTACGCTTAGGTAGGTACTTAATCTAATTGAATATCTTTTTGAGTTGGCTCGAAAGCGATAAGGCCGCCCTTTTTATTTAATTATGTTAATTGTACTATATTTCTGTGTACTAGCAACGAAATATATAAATAAAATAAATATGAGATAATCTCTTGGTTTCGGAATATGATTATCTAAAAACTTAATGGGTCTGATTACGTTTTGAACACTGTGAAATTGTGCACAATACTGATTTATTTCTTTATAAATAAGGAAATTATTTTTTTTTCTAATTCGTAATTAACACAACTAAATTCTGGATTACATTTATACTACGCTACGGAACGCCCTAATTTCTGGAACTACTGTTGTCTACGATCGTAAATTAAACCTATGGCTTAAACTAGTTATGTAGGTACACATACCAGGTGGAGGGTAGGAGTAAGGTGAGCAAGCAGCCGGGTCGAGATGCTGCGCATGATGCGCGTGACCCCACTCCACGGGCTTGTACTGGGCGTGGAGGGATCCCCGGCCGAGTAGCAGCCCTCCGTAGCCTGCCGCCGCCATGTTATGGTGTGCTGCGGCCGCGTGGTATTCTGCCGCGTGTCTGTGAGCCGCGTGACCGTAGCTGAAGTATAAACAATATTAAACATCAATCATTTGATTTATCATGCGATGGAAATAATACTATAATTGACAATATTTTTTTCCAACACACAAATATACAGTATTAACTATTTTCTTGACCTTCATAGTAATAATAATAAAAAAGGTCGGTCCCTGTGACTGTGTAATGCTGGCAGCATTTCCTCGCTGTATTGTGAACTTATTAGTTGAGAAAAGCACCAGCTCTGGGTTCACCGGTACTATCTAGCAGTCGCCAACTTAATAATTAATTATTACTAACGCTTTTGTGACATACTTTTGTTTGTTTTATTTAATCATTTTTATGATTTTTATCTAAAAAATCATCGTAGATTGGCATATTTTATAACTCAACTAAATCAGTTTGATTAACCTGTTTTGAAAAACTAAAACATATTTCTTTGTAGTAAACCCAATTTCACACTGAAGTAATTTGTTGTAAATGTCTGTGCATTAACAGTATGTGTAAAGTAAACACATAAGGTACAGATCTTACCCAGCATAATGTTGATGCCAAGGGTCATATTCGTAGAGATCAAGTCCTGAACACGAAGGAGCCGACGCCGCTGCGTTGAAGAACGACGCGGGAAGGTTGCGCGATGCCATCGGGACAGCCTCTATAACCACATTATATAAATTAATTATAATTATAACTTATTTGTGTATTTGATATAATGTGACAAGAAATCGCTATACACTGTTCAGTTGAAATAATAATACACACAAACAATTCTAACGGCGTATTTCAGTTTGCCTATTTTAGTACTAAATCTAATTGTTTAATTCTATAGGATAATACCACCTTCATGCCTCAAAAGTAGTTTTGGCTTAATGGCTTCAGCGTCCAACTCTTATCCCTGAAGTTGATCCCCGGCTGTACACCAATGGACTTTCTTTCTATGTGCGCATTTAACATTAGTTCGAACGGTGAAGGAAAACATTGTGAGGGAACCGGCTTGCTTTAGAGCCAAAAAGTCAACTTTTTGTCAGTCACAGGAGGCTGATCACCTACTTGCCTATTAGATCATGAAACAGGTGAACACAGAAATCTGAGGCCCAGACCTAAAAAGGTTGTTTTATTCATTTTATTTGTATACCACCCTCATAAAACTTTATGAAAAATTCTGAAGTAGTTAGTTTTATTAATTATATTTTTTTACAAATAAGTTAAGATACTATCTTCTATTTCTTCTGACGATGAATAAAATATGTTTACAAATAGATATTAGATTATACGATGCTAGACTTGTCATATACACTACCTATACACCTAACGTTTCCAATAATCTTATAATTAAACCATATCGCAATCATTATGAACCAATAAAAAATATCCTGCCGCATCATACACCCTCTTTCTCCGTTTCCTTCACCTAAGCAATGTCTATTGCTGACAAATTTAATTCTGAAAACGTAATTATTGCGTAAAAAGCAATTTAACGAGGCGTCCGTCTCAACTAATGAAGTAAATGACGTGTAATGCGTGACATTCCCCTAACTACGTGCGAAAAACTATAAAAAATATCTAACTAAGAGCTTCTTGCTTCCGTTTCTATGAATCTTTTTCTTGTTTTCTGATAATTGTGACACGGCTTAAGTGGACTGGGGTAACTGTTACTTATAAACCTATGAAGGTGCAAAATTGTAAGGAGCAAATTAATAAATTTGCGTTATTCGCTAAACGATAAATAAAAAAAAAAAGTGGCGCTACAACCTCTTTAGGTCTTGGCCCCAGATTTCTGAATCTGTTTCATGATCATTTTTAAGTCTAATAGGCAAGTAGGTGATCCTCCAGTGCCTGACACACGCCGTCGACTTTTTGGGTCTAAGAACCGACATGCGGTTTCCTCACGATGTTTTCCTTCACCGTTCGAGCAAATGTTAAATGCGCATATAGAAAGAAAGTCCATTGGTGCACAGCCGGGGATCGAACCTACGACCTCAGGGATGAGAGTCGCACGCTGAAGCCTCTAGGCCAATACTGCTAAACGATACTAATAATAATAGAGTGGCGCTATAACACTAAATGGATATTGGCTTCAGATAGCGTTAGTTTCTTCGACCATTTTTATTTTTTAGACAAGTAGTACAGACAACAGCCTTCTGTGTCTGACACGTCATGGATATTTGGGTTTGAGCCATGCTGGTTTCCTTACGGTGTTTGCCTTAGCCGTCGGAGCAAGTGCTTATTGCGCATTGGAACACAAATTCTATTGGTGCAAATCCGTGATTCGAACGCATGACCTCAGGGATGAGGGTCGAATGCTAAGCCAACCAGGCCAAGACTACTGCCACTGCACCGGATACAATTTAGTGATATACTACTTTGCAGACGAGACCATTAAATGAAACTGCATCCAATCTAAAGCGTGGAGCTAGTGTACCGCCATTAATATTTTCAATCCATCTAGTACGTTATTCCTAAGTATCACAGTCAATAGTTTATGTATTTGATAGTGATTATAATGATAAAAATAAAGAAGTAGGTAGTTACAATGAAAATAAATACAGTGTAGTCTTTGGTGTCGCTCGGTTTAATATTAAACTTCCAATCTACGAAATTACTCGACTCTGTCCATACAATGTTCCGTTCCTTTTCATATAATCACAACATGGAAAGCAACCATTGGTATGGGGAAACAATATGGGTATTCAATTCTGCCCCAGAATGAAAGAATGAAAGATATTTTATTTTTTTAATTGGATTTTTTTTTGGGCCATGGGTTTCAAGTGCACAGGCGGCTACGGCTAATTTAAGATTTAAGTTGGCTTCTGGTAGATAGTACCAGTGACCCCAGAGCTGGTGCTCTCCTCGCTCAACGAATAAGGATCGCAATAAAGCGAGGAACTGCTACCAGTGTTAAAGGTACAGTGCCACAGGGATTTATTGTTTAGCATGTACCGTAAATAAATAACTCTCTATAAAGCAAAAAAAAACTGCGCTGTATTGCTATATAGACTTAGCCTGTTAAAATACAATAATATTCCATTTGAATTACATTTATATACTGATCGATTTAGATAAATTTATTTCTAGAATATTAAGTGCTAATTAACAGCGGAGAAAAGTAAACCCAGTGCGGGACGTACATAGAAGCCGAGTCGATCGTGTAAAAAGCAAAAGAATGGCGACTGCGGCCGGATTGTTTCGTTGTGGTAAAAATAAACACTATTAGGTATAGAACGAGTTGACACTATACAGAGATGAGATAAGAGATCAAAGGCGAGTCTCTGTTCCGATGGGACAATAAAATAAGGCTGCGTTCTCGGAATGCGAGCCGTGGGAGCGCCCGCACGTACATAATGCGCCCTCTACTTAAATCACATTTAGGAATTTACCTATTTACTTTAGCTTTAGGTATTATCTACGTACATAAAAAGTAGCTTTTTATCTAGTTACTTATAAATATTCACAAATAATGAAGATTTTTTGATTTTTGATTCTCCTAAATGAAATGCGTTGAAACATACTCTGTATAGATTTTGAAAAACAATTGTACTTAACGGAATACCAAATGAAAACTTATCTACATTGATCCAAAAGCGGCTTTTTAATACTATTAACTATTGCCTATTAATAATACGCAGTTAAGTTTTTACACGCCTGAATATCTACTATACAAAGGACGGAGATTTTTTTATCCAATTCGACAGTATATATCAAACACACTCATGCCACAGACTGAAGTAGAAAATACTAAAAGAAATAACAGGTAAACATAAGGTTTCAATTGCTAACGAATTCTTATCGTTCACATTCCATAACGCAAATTTCAAAACATCGGAACCCTTCTCGGAAGCTAATTACAAGTACACGGAATCAAAGCAAGGAATCTAAAGCGGAATACTGTTAAATCGTTAAGACAAAAGAAGGAATTATTATGTTTTAGTAATGTATTCGCACCGAATAGTATCACGAACACTCTCGTCATTAGCGGCCGGCAGTACGGCTTTTTTCCGTCCGGCACATTCGGCACAAAACTCGACAAAGCCGAGAGTGCTAAGTTTTTGCCGGGCGGTTCCTTTGGCCAGCGTTTAAGTAATGGGCCCTTTTCCGATCTAATCGCAGATATGTCCTCCACATACGACCTACTTTTTAATCGGGACCGGTCGCATTGCGTCATTGTGGCATTGCGAATCAACATGAGGAATTTAAATCTTAGAAATTAAATTGATTGGCAGAAAATCAGACAAAAATGGGAGCCCAAATTTACTATGAAATATTGATATACTCAATGAAGTAGACCATGAACTACTGGAATCGAGCGAGTCTGTGACTTAATTCAATAAACTCAACGGGGTATAGCTGAACGAGCACAATACGCAGGCAAATGAAGTGTCCGCCCGTGTTATAACTATGTAGGTACCAGGTAGCTATAACTTCGGAGGGTGTGGTTGTACCGAGGGAGGCTCTATTCCCGCAATTAAAACGGAGTTTAATTAAGGCAGACTGATTTATCTAGTGGGTTATTCCCGGGAACAGCGCTTCTACGAAGTACTTCTACTTTTTGCGAGCGGTTCGCGGTATTGTGATGGACGGGAGGGAAAACGAGTCCTAAGCGTAGCAACTTAGCGCTTTCCGCTGTTTTTATATTTTTATCGTTACAGCAATTCTAAAAGATTATAATCTATTATTAATATATTATATAAGTTTATAGTTTTTGATTGCCAAAGCTATAAATGCTAGGTATATAAACAGACTATGCAGAAAATATTTTTTTGAATATTTGAAAAGTAGCTGTACGCATGTGCAATGTACATTATACGTAAGTATCAATAATATTTATTTTTTTAGAAATGCTTGCGCAATATAAAGCGCTTAAAAACAATGGTGTAAAGCGCTTTTTCTCACACGTAGGTTCAATGCTTAGTCCAAAGAACAGGGCGAGCCAGGTGTGATCGATACTCGGAATCACTGGACGCTACCACCCGCCGCATACTTTACATTCTAAAGTCTGAACTCTTCACACACTCTGTGCCCCTAGTAGATTTAACGAAGCCTTATTTTACTTAGCAAAGCAAAGTTGCAAATTCAATTTATTAATTTAATAAAGATTAAAATTAATTATATATAATATATAATTAACCAACCTGACATAATAGAAGGTGGATCTTATTTGGATATTATATGAATTCAATATATTCCTTACGGTAACACGAATTCATAGATAGGATATACTCACTTGTCCAATTATGATTTGTAATTTAAGTTTTAGTTTAAATATAATAAATACAATTAATTGCGCAGTTATGGAAAGAGTATCTACATAAAATTAATATTAATAGTTTTTATTTAATAGATAACTCTGATGTACCTACAACACAACTTCAATTAATTAAACGACTGAAAAGTAATTTGATTTGGCGATAATTTATTACCAGGGGGAGAGGTTACCGCGTCTTCAGACGTGGACCGAATACCAAACACCAATCAGGAATACGTAACAAAAGTCTACAGGTACTTACTTACTAATATATACAGTGAGCGATTTAGTATTGTTAGTGTATTTCTGTATTTAGAAAGATATCATAATAATATAAGTTATATGATAAATTGTACATAAATTGTAAATAATTTTTAATTATCGTATTCAGTAGCAAAATTGCCTTTTTTTATTTTGGAACAGGGGGCAAACGGGCAGAAGGCTGATGTTAAGTGATATCGCCACCCATGGTCGGTTAATGCCAGAGGTCTCACGAGGCATTTCCGGCCTTATAAGAATTGCTACGCTCTTTTCTTGAAGGACCCTAAGTCGAATTGGTTCGGAAATACTTCAGTGGGCAGCTGGTGGTACTGTCTTGAAAAACGCTCAGTAAAACGACGGACGTCGAAGTGATACGGTTAGAATTTTGTATTCTGCCTCGACGTCTGATGATGAAACTCAGCTGCCTATCTTCCAATGGTTCACGTACATAAACGCCCAACAGTTGCTGAATCAAATTGTGATATAAAAAATTAGCGATATTATACAAAAATCCTCTTATAAATATGTAATCAATACGAAGAATGTCGCGCCACGGGTATAATTACGGCCAATTAGTGATGTAATCATAATCATCCTATATATGGGCAATGGCCATACACAATCACATTATACATTGAGTAAGTAGAAACGCGCCTTGGCTGAATATAGTATATATTACTCCTATTAACACAGTATTTAATTCTGGCCGTTCGGAGTTGGAATGTCAAAAGACAAAACAATGGCGCGTGTCTGGACCAAAGACACTGTGGACTAATCACGGTTGAGCGAATTGAGCTATCGTTTCGTCTTTGGTTTCTGGTTCTGCCCGACCAACAGCAGTTGAGCAGATTGGGCAGTTGCAACTTTATGTACTTTGTTTATTAAATATACCTTTTGCACAATAGTTCACGTTTATTGAGTAAATTGTTCTTTGTAATTTATTTTATGATTATTCCTTTAATAGTAGGAGATATCTCTTTATACATAACAATATTTATAATTATAAATAAGACCAAAGCAATAATTTCAAACTATTTTGTATTTCGTAAATATTTAAGTTTAAATATTGATGACGGTGTTTTTATACCTACTGAACTGTTTGCTTTAAGATTTTGATAAAGATAGATTAGACACCTTTTCAAAAGGGCGTTGAACAAGTGGAGAAACCTTTGTACCATTTTGCGTAAAATTAAAAGTGTAGAAAATAGAGTTTCATAATTGATGTAATTGCTCCCCATCTAGCTATAATTTTCAACAATTGTATTAAAAGTGGCGAGTTTCCCGATCTAATGAAACATAGTAAAGTTATTCCATTATTTAAAGCAGGTAGTATGTCCGACCCCAGTAACTTTAGACCAATTTCCGTACTACCTACATGTAGTAAAATATTTGAAAAAAATATATTAAATCAACTGGTAAGTCATTTTAACGTAAACAAATTATTACATAATAATCAGTTCGGTTTTGCCAAGGGTCGCTCGACAGCCGATGCCGGTGTTGAGTTAAATAGATATATAGTTAAGGCTTGGGAGGAGTCGCATGACGCTTTAGGTGTTTTCTGCGACTTATCCAAAGCATTTGATTGTGTCCAACACGAGACCTTAATTGGGAAACTCCGCCACTATGGCATCAAGAATACCGCACTGAATCTTCTGACTTCCTATTTACACGGAAGAACTCAGAAGGTTGAAGTGAATGGTAAGAGGTCCTCTGGGTCGGCAGTAGATATGGGGGTACCACAGGGCTCAATTCTTGGCCCTTTCCTCTTTCTTGTTTATATAAATGATCTACCTTTCATGGTAGAGAGAAAACATCAGATAGTTTTGTTTGCTGATGACACGTCCTTGATTTTTAAAATCAAACGACAAATAACAAATTTTGACGATGTGAACAATGCTCTGTCTTCGATTGTCCATTGGTTTAGTATGAATAACCTTCTACTTAATGCAAAAAAGACAAAATGCATTAAATTTTGTGCAAAAAATGCAAGGGTTATGGATACTAGACCAATTATAAACGGTGAGGAATTGAATCTGGATGATACAACTGTATTTCTCGGAATCACCATGGATTCAAAACTTCAGTGGTCCCCTCATATTAACGGATTGGCGAAGAGACTTAGTTCTGCAGCCTACGCGGTTAAAAAAATTCGCTCACTAACTGATGTCGATACAGCTAGACTTGTTTATTTTAGTTACTTTCATAGCTTAATGACTTATGGCTTATTATTATGGGGTCATGCTGCTGATGTCGAAACTATTTTCATCCTGCAGAAGAGGGCTATTCGTGCAATCTATAATTTAAAATGTAGGGAATCTCTTAGAGATAAATTCAAGGAAATTAATATACTTACCTTTCCCTCGCAATATATTTATGAAAATATTATGTATGTATACAAAAATAGTGATAAGTTTACTAGAATAGAACATACGCACAATGTTAATACACGGAACAAACGCAGGCTGCAATTTCCCCGTACTAGACTATCTAAAGTTAGTAATTCTTTTTTTGGGGAAAGGGATACTCTTCTTTAATAAAATCCCAGAGGCTCTTTTATCACTGCCTTTCAATAAATTTAAGAAATGTATTAAAGAAAAGCTGTGTAAAAAGGCTTACTATAAAGTCAACGATTATCTAGTTGATAAAAGGGCCTGGGATTAGTGCTAGACAGGCTACTTCTAATTAATTTGCGATATTTGTTTTAAATAAGTGTTGTTTGATGATTTGCTGTTTTAAAAGAGTACCGAGAGTTTTTTACGCCGGCTTTTTCTCTCGGCCTACACCCTCTGTCTTCTTTGCCGATGAGTAGGGATGCCTAAAAGTTCAAATTTAATGACGTGGAATAAGTGATACATGTATCTTATGTTCCATAATAAACATGTTTTTTTTTTAGTTTCATTGTTTAAATAGTCACGATTTTTTATTACAAAAGGTTCACAAAAGGGAGTGCAACTTTATATGAATTACAATCAAGCCCATACAATAATTATCGCTAATAAGTAATATTATGTAGACTTAAGTTTCTACAATACTAGTGAATAGCTTAAACTATGTTTTTTTTTCTCTTTATGGGACTGGCACCGTTTGTGCATTAGCCAGCGTCAAATATAAATTAAACTACTTATGTTAATGTTCTTTAACAGTCTTAGTGTTCTATAATGGTTTGACACTATGTTCGTATGTCACTTGTGTCACACTCATGAAGATGACTGACACCAAATAACGAACATTAATCGTGCTTAGTTTATACATTACGTACACGTTTCATTTACACTCAGTGAACCAGAAAAGTGCGAGTAAAAGTTAGTAATAATACGTAATATTCGCGTGAAGCGATTGATCCTGTATGTTTATTGCATGACGTATTGTTTTTGTGAGCCGTAAAGTTGCGCGACACCTGCGGAATAATATTATCTCTTCCGTCACGCGTGAGAACCATAATGTCACGCGCAATCGCCTATAGCTTTTAATGTATGAATTGCGCAGAATCAATGTAATTTTTTTGTTTAATCTATAACTAGGGTTGCATTTAAATCCTTTATTGGTCACAAATAAATTGAGTATAGGTATATTTGCATTGATGGCTTTCAGCGCCTCTCATCCCTGAGGTCATAGGTTCGATCCCCAGCTGTGCACCAATGGACTTCCTTTCTATGTGCACACTTAACATTCGCTCGAACGGTGATAACATCGTGAAGAAACCGGCTTGTCTTAGAGCCAAAAAGTCGACGGCGTGTTTCTGGCACAGGAGAGATCACCTACTTGGCTATTAGATTGACATATGATCATGAAACGTATACAAATCTGAGGCCCCGACCTAATAAGGGTTATTGCGTCCAGTTAATAACCATTACAAAGACGCTACACGCTTTAGAGAGGCGGGGTTATATTATAAGGAATGAATATATGTTCCTTTGAAGCCTGTATTCAAAGAAACTGGTACTTGTTTTTCATTTAGATATTCAATGGATTTTTCTGCTTCTACTATGGATTAGTACTATTAATTAAAATTTTGTAGCAAAACATGGACTATACTAAACATAAAATTACATGACAAGGACGATTACAAGAATACAGAAATAGACAAAAGTAAATGACGTTCCAAAAAAATCAAGAAATAAAATGGACGGAAAAGAAGTAAAAATCAGGGAAATGGACAAAATGCGTATTAGATTGGTATCCAAGGGAAGGAAAGAGGAAGAGGGGACGTCAAGTTAAAAGATGGGCAGATGGTCTGTCGCAGAGATGGAGCAGGTTAGCCAGGATAGAACGGGCTAGAATAAGAAAGGAATAAATCAGAAGATCTGCTCATAAAACTGGTTCCTAAAACAAGATATTATTTGTTTGTTTGTAAATGACCATTCTTGGCGCGTTAGGTTAAAAATGATGAGAGTATTTTTTTCTGTCAGTGTCGTTTTTTCTACAAACGTAGAATAAGGCAAAGGTAAAAATTTTGAAAAGGTTTTTATCTCGTTACGCCAACGAAGTATAACTTCTAACGCGTGTACAGAAGCACACACGTTTTTTTATTTTAGCAAAAGAAAGATATTGAAAAGTGGAAGCAACTTTGGAAAATATGTAAGTAATACTATTTTTTCTTGTGAATTGTAATTACCTTTTGGCTTGTCAATGGAAAGGGCCCTGGTGAAGTGTTCGTCGACGACGGCTGCCACGTCGCCTGAGTAGTGCGTGAAGACCACGCAGTTGGCGCTGACGTACTGCGCACGTGCACGCCCACTCGCCGCACATTCGCCCTCTGACTCGGATGAGCCGCCGCCTGGGTATACATAATATATATGAGTTAAATAATCAAAGGGATCTGTATTTTTTCGCCTTAAGACGTTGTTATAATTTTTTTTAATAGCTATCTCTTTTGACATTACAACTTTTGGTTTATTTTTTTTGTAATAAATAGATATTTAATTTACTTAAAAAGTCCATTGTTACATCCAGTTTTACGTTTTATACTTATATAAATAAAATATTTTTTTAGTGTAAGAGTGCTTTATAAATATGTCAAGTACCTATATATATAGAAAATATTTCATATAATTGATGCTTCAATTCACGTGCAAATATAATTGTTATAAAACCAACTTCTTAGCTTTATTATTAAAGCTTTATTAAGTAATTCAAATAAGAAATGTTTACATTTCTTTAGTAAAATTTAATAGTTAGTGCTGTACTATTTGTATTTGTAAAAGCCTTCTCCATATTTTCCATTCCTCTTTGTCTTACTTTTTGACAATTGACAGTAGATATTCTTTAAAAAAAGCTGTAATGGCGTCAGTGAAACATCAGTATCCCTTTCTATAATATTTATTTATTTATTTAAGCAAATGGTCAATATGGTTATTATTGTGTTAGTTCCAATATTATAAATAATATATAAGTAGGTTATTTACTTAATTATTGATGGTGACATCATACATTAAGGCTATATCTACAGTTCAAAATTCAAAAATTCAAAGTCATTTAATCATATAGGTAACAAAATATACATTTATGAACATCAAAAAATAAATATATATGAAATGCTTCTAATTTTACTTTACTGCCAGTTCTCAAATCAAGGGCATAGAACGGAGGAGAAGAACTGTCAATAAACTCTCCGCCACTCTTTTTAATCGGCAAGTTTTTTGTTTTACACAATGTTTGTAAGGAGCTGCAACCATTACACCATGTTCCACATGACATCTTAAGTTATTATTAATATTAATAAAATAAATTAAAAACAAAGATTTGTCCTCTATCAGCAATAGGCATGGTGAAAATATAGGAACACGCACTTACATTCTCGTGGGAAGAACGCGCATATACATAGTCGGAGTATATTTACAAGCTATCTTTTCTAAAATATATAATATGACAATTATAGTAAACATAAATGTAACCAAAAATGAAAATAAAATTACTAGCGAAACAGGTTAGAGTTAAAGTATTGAATATACTTTAACTCTAACTACTAATCACAAAATTAAAAAGGGCACATGCAGTCCATTGCCAAGACCCATGTAAGGGCAATACATCCTTTCCGCTATTACCGCTATTATTCTATGCATCAGCTTAGTTGACAAGCTTACCATCGGCGCTAGCTCTTCCTTCCTCCTCCTTAGTACGCAACCTTGGCGAATGCGCATGGTGCGCGTGCAAATGGGCCGAGTGCGTTGGGTGGGCCGTGTGAGTCGCGTGTGCCGTATGGGCCGCATGTGCTGCGTGGGCTGTGTGGGCCGTATGGAGCCCATGAGCATGCGGCGGCGAGGCGGGCGAGTGCGCACCGGAGGATGCCGAGCCCGTACTAAGGGCACCGGCCGCGCTGTAGTCCCCCGCATTGGTCGCACTTTGGACGTTCAACTAATAAAGAAAATTATTATTATTTATACAATAAAAAATAGTAAATTATGTGAATAAAATCTGAAATAAATACATTATTATAAATATTATAACAGACAACGTTTTGCCATACATAGCCAAAACAGAACCGATGTCTTTACTATCTTAGGAATATCATAGTTGGCTAATGTGATTTCCGGTAATGCATTGTATGAATTAGTAGTGACAGGTACGGCTAAACATACCTTGAATATTTAGTACATAATGTGAACTATTGGCTTTGCTATACTTATTGGCAACTCACGAGACACTAATGAGAAAATACTTTTTATCACATTAAATTTTTTTATGTTTCTTTTATATATATTTGCACGTACGTGTTCAACAAGAGAGAGACAATTTAAAACCAAAAAAGATTTTTTTTTTCATATGTATAAACTATAATTATCACTAATGCAGTGCAGTGGTATCACCGACTCTCATCTCTGAGGTCGTTGATTTGAACCGCGCCACCAATAGACTTTTCTGTCTAAGTGCGCATTAGTGCCTGGTATGGTAAAGGAGTTTTCCTATAACGTTTAGAGAGGAAATCAACCTTAGACCCAGATAGTCGACGGCGAGTGTCAGACACAGAAGGCTGATCACATATCTGTCCATTAAAAAACACAACACAAACATACAGAAATCCTAAAAAGAAAACGGTTTTAGTTTCACTGGGTCAATTATTACAGTAAATTGTAGTTTACTGTATGCATATATTTATAACATACCTGTTAATAAATGTTTCGATTAAAGAAGGAAAAGACTAATATTACATAACATAGGAAAAACTATAACAAGAAATCGTGATATATCAATACTAATGTTCACATCAATTATTTCCTCAATCACTTGTATTGCTCTGGTCTATAGGGTTGACCATTGATTCACTTATACCACTTCAATGTGAAAATTATAAACTTGTATTTAAAACATATTTCGAGGATTATTCGAGATTTGAAAATATAATGTATGTCAGAGCAATGGCGCTGGTGTCAGCTGCCAATATGTCACAGAGCTGGTAAATTATCAACAACAGAGCTTTTTCATAGTCTGTAATAAGGGCGTTTATGTCAGCTGCCGCCTGCCATTGTCATTATAATTTAAAAACATCAAAGTCAAATCAAAAAATGTTGCTAGATCTAAAAATTAATGTTTATTCCATGGTCGATATTATTATCGGCCGATTTATTATTAATGATTATTAAATTATTATTACAGACTATCAATTAGACTGTGAATTTGTAATCTAGTAATATCGGCAAACGACGTTGATTGGTCAAACCCACGTGACGCATCATCTTGCATGAGAAAATTGGAGTAAAGATGCTGATGACCAATCACAATTGAATAGATCCCTCCATCGTGTGGTTATGGCAACAGGAGGCATATGGGCAGCAGGCTTATCTGATGTTTCGTGATGCCCATGGACACTCACATTACCAGAAGGCTCGCAAGTGCGTTCCCAGCCTATTAAGAATTGGTACGCTCTTTTATTAAAGGAAAGTGGGAAAATAAAAACAAAACGAGCATTTTACAATTTATAAACTAAACGCAGCCCTAAGGGCTCTTCATACAATATTAATGTAGAGTAATATTTTCTCAGGCGAACCTTACCGCTCTAATGTCAAGGCCTTTTTAATTATTGCAGATGTAATGCGACAGTGCCCTAATGCGGGAATTACACAACGAATAAAATATCGTTAATTAAGTACCTACATAAATCGTATACTTTAAGAGTTGAGTTTTTTTGATTTATGTTATAGCAAATTAAAAAGCGCAAATTATTTGGAGTAAAGCTAGTATAAGAGCAGTGTTGGGCTAGTGGCTCCGGTGTGCGACTCTCATACTTGAGATCGTAGCTTCGATCCCGACTATGCACCAATGGACTTTCTTTCTATGTGTGCATTTAACATTCGCTCAAACGGTGAACGAAAACATTGGAGGAAACCGACTTGCCTTAGACCCAAAAAGTCTGTCTTGCGTGTGTCTATTAGATTGACAAATGATCTTGAAACATATACAGAAATCTCAGGCCCAGACCTCAAAAACTGTAGAGCCACTGATTTATTATATTTTAAAGTTGGTAAAGAATAACGACCAATATTCAAGCCTTGACTTGTTAAAGCTATCGCGGAATATGCCTAAAAGAAGTTTTAAGAATATCCATAGCGCAAAATCACCTCCATCATGAGCATACCCCACATACACACCTTCACGTACTTACCCTCACTTTTACACCATCACACAACACAGCCAAATTAGGTACCATTTAGTTAAATGTATTGAATAATTTTAATTTGTTTGTTTCCTTTTGTAAATTTTTGAACCTTTTTGTAGTTAAATGTATTCCATCTCTGGCTATATTTTCAGTGTAACTGTTTGTTATTATATATAATTTATGTTAACTGTAGGATTACGAAATAAATAAATTAATAATTACTGTTTTATTGCCAGGTTTGGTATTAGTGAATATTTGTAGTGGTAATAACATTGGTAAGCTGGTTAATTCCAGTAGCATTCGTGCTTATATTGAATAAATATACATTTTACAGCCATTATTCAATTAGTTTTGTAGATTTTATTTATTTATTTCTTAATCCTACAGCTAATATAAATGATATACAACAAAAAACCAATTAAACTAAACATATAACTAAAGATGGAATACATAATATATTCAAAAAGGTTCAAATATTTACAAAAGGAAAAAATCTATAAAAATATTAAATATATACGTAACATCTAATTCCACTACGCTGTGTGAGGGTATGCTCATGATGCAGGTGATTTTGCGCTTTGGATATTCTTAATACTCCTTTTAAGCATATTTCGCGATAGCTCAAACAAGTCGAGGCTTCAATATAGAGTAGGTAAGTTTAGAAAGGGGAACAAAATATTGTAGATGATCCGAGGTTTAAAAAATTGTTATGTTACCATTCATAAACTACAAAATTCAAAACAAAGCATAATAATTGTATGGTTAATAAAAGTACATGAATTCACTAATTAGTAGGAATATAAATTGAAATGGAAATAACCTTAGGTATTCAAGAATAACAACTCGTTGCAGGCTTTAGCCAATCTTACCATGCCAGTCACGAATGCGTCATGTTCGGATACAGAATTGTTATCTGCTTTTCACATTGAATTTAATGTACTATACATTTCAAAAATAAAAAGGATCAATGCCTTTGATGTGGTGCTGGATATATACTAAGAATACCGCGGACTGCAAAAAGCACCAATACATCGATCCAGACCCAACTCCACATAGGGACTCGCCTGGCTACTATATGCCGACACCTATTTGTTTCTTATTTCGGCCATACAATGCGCAGAGGCCATGAGAACTTGGAGAAACTGATCGTGGTTCGACACAGAAGACAAAGACCACGTGGCCGTTCACCAACCAGATGGATGGATGGATATTTTCTGTCCCTTTTAAAGTGAATTTGTGACCCGTCAATGTCATAAATTTATCATATTAATGGGAAGCTGCATACTTCAGATATTAATATATACAGTAGTAGCAAATAAAAACGTAGGCAGTACTAATACAGAATATTATATAACATTATTTAAATGTTAATTTTTAAACCGGGAAAAGACTTTATAATTTTATTAGTTTTTAGTAAAACCTACCTATAACGTAACAGGTGGCGGTTATCTGTGAATCTCGGTATCAGGTATCACAGCTAATGAGCTTATCTTTATAGTCTAGGCATAAAGGTGCGACCCATTTTACTCTGTTTTCTCTTTCATAGTGTCAAAGACTTTAAATTGAATTAAATTCCAGAATTCAGTGTCTTTAAGGATCAGATGATATTGAACAGTGATTTACTAATAATAAATATGTGATTTTATAAATATCATTTAAGCAAACACCATTTAGTTGACAGAGAAATGAAATTAAGACATGAAAATGTTTTTCCTTTTATTAAAGTATTTAATTAAAGTGGAAAAAAACCAATTTCTACATGTTACAAATATACCGTGAAGAAAGATTTTACTCTTTATTTGTAGAAGCAAACCGAACCCTGTTATCATATGATTAAAAATTTAAAAGGTGTGTTTTTATGACATCAACCAGAACATCCGTCAGTTTCTGACAAAAAATTAAATAACAGTCAGGAAATGAAATACATATGTCTAAATTACTTCTAGCAAAAATAAATTCCTATATATAACCTATTTGTCTTATTCAACGTGAAGACTACAAAATATAGTTTATGTCTGAATATTTAATTTGTATAATATATAATTGAAATCAGTTAAAATAGACAGTAACAACTGTTATGTTACCTTAAAAATCTCATTGAAGTATTTAAAAGTACTACTTGATATCCATATTCGATACTTGTATGCAAATGAGTATGTAAATCGCGAATTCTTTACGCGCTAACATGACTAATATGAGCGTTTTGTCTTACAAGACTTACAAATTATTGATACATGAACAATTCCTCGGTACTTAGCGGATGTTATCTAGTTCTTACACCACGTTTTCTAGTAAATAAAAATGTTTTTAATTATTTTTAAATATTAACGATTTTATATGGTTTAAATTACATTTAGAATACTGTTTTTCGTATCTGTGAAAATTTACGTAATCGATGCTTAATGAATGCAATTACAGTTGCTGAGGCTTTTTGAAGCTGTAATTCTGTTGGCGCGTTAGGAAAAAATGATGAGAGTAAATTTTTTGCACACCGCACGCGCATCCAAAAAAATCACAAAAAACCGACACCCTGAAGTTAGCATAGTCAACATTTTAAAATAAAAAATGTCCTTTCTTTAATTATGTAGAATTTATTTTTGTGAGATTTAAATAAACTTTATTCAACTAGATAATGTATTAAATACCTTTTTCTAGTGTCGTTTTTTCTACAAACGTAGAATAAGGCGAAAGATAAAAAACTTGAAAAGCTTTTCATCTTGTTACGCCAAAGAAGTAAAACTTCTAACGCGTGTAGATAAGTACACATGTTTTTTTCATAATAAATTCTAACTTATTTTACTGTAAAACAACTTATAATCTATTAGTAAAAGTGAATACTGACCCGATCGTACTGAAAGTGCGGCGCGTGGTGGAATGATCTGGCGGCGCCGCGGCCGTACAAGTAGGGGTAGTACGCGCCGTACATCACCTCGGGGCAGCTCACCGCCATCCCGCCCGCGCCGCGCGCCCCATGCCCCCACTACCCGAACCCAACTGACCGTGCCCGCTAATAGCTCGTGCCCCACACACAATGACCGTGCCCCTGTGTTGGCGCAACGCGCTCTGGCGCGTACGCTTATCTGGAAGATAAACATATGGTTAGGGAAGCAAGTCAATATAGAAGCTCTATTTGTTGATTTGGTGGTGAGAACGTAGAAACCAGTATTATGTCAAATTGTCTGTGTTCCCACTTAGTCACTGAAAGCCCAAAAGTATGACATAGCTTTTTATTTAATAAAGGGTTGATAAAAGTAATCCTTACTTTTTAGTATTGTGTAGTAGTCATTTAAATAGTTCGTCATATACTCGTCCATGCCTGTACAATTCATTATATGCATCTACATTTCTGGCTATGGCTTCTCGAAATAAAATTGCAAACCAGTCTAGCGCACTTCAAGGTGTTGTCATTGGTGAGAAATAGAAAATAGTTGATGTATCGTTTCATCGCATTTAAGATATTTAAGAACCAAGTTGATTGCCCCAACCTTTTATCATAATTTAGATTTCGTGTACCCTCTAGATCCCCAGGCATTGCATCATTCATTTGTTGCCCGATTCCGAACCCTCACACTTTAAAATCGATTTTCGTTTAGTTTTTGTAATTTTGTTTTGTTTAATATTTGTTATCTCATGTTTGCCTATAAGTCCTTATCACATTAAAAATTGTATTTTGTGGTTCTTTTACCACTGTATCGGTGTGCCGAGGGTTGGCAAGCTTTTATCAATAAAAAAAATAACGCTGTTTAGACATATTTTAAAAATAATAAAGCAAAATGGAAAAGTCAAGTAAGTCCTATGTATATGATGAATGGGGCAAAAAAATTGAATTGAGATTGCCAATTTAAAGCAATCAACAAAGTGCTCAAACGCAAAATGCAATTCAAAAAATGATCTACGAATGAACGTCGATTGTAGATAAATATTATGTGCTAGTGACATGCTATTTGTTATTTTCGTAAGTGAATGTTTTTTTTTTACTCTTAATTGTTTCCATATGTTGCAACAGCGCCTCCATTCTGATTTTGTATGGAAATGTAATTGAACGATCATCGATAACTTTCTCAGCTTTAATATAAACGTTTACCGAGATAGGATCATGTTTGTTACCCATAAATAAGCTGCCATGGAAACTAATAGTGAGAGCAATGTTGGCGTAGTTTGAGCGTACATCTCTCATACTTGAAGTCGTCCAACTTTTCTTTATAATATTCGATCGTACGTTGAAAACACATTGTCAGGAAATCCGCAGGTCACTGCCATGTAATGATTTTATAATGAGGGAGAGTATTTAGACCTTAACTTTTCACAACAAATATAAATAACTTAAAGAAATAAAAATAGAGAGAGAGAGAGAGTATAATTCAGATGGAATTGTCAACTATTACACAGAAAATTTTATTTGATGTACAAAAGTGGCAATAATTTAATATTTATTTAATTATTTATAGGCTTATATCAGAAATACAAAATATATATTTATTTAATTATAAAAACACTCCTGCTCTAACAGGCGACCCTAAATTAACAAGAGTGTACAATAAGTGAATAAAATTTATAGATGAAACAAAAAAAATAAGCAAACATACGAAATTAATTAGGAAAAACAAAATAACATAATAATAAAGTGTGTGTGTGTCAGCTACGATGCACGATTGGAGTTTGCTCCTTACGAACGATAAAATGGCGATAATGTTCTGTGGCTGTCGACCATATTTTCATACTAAAGGTGGTAAGAATATATGTTTTTATAATATAAATGTTTGTAGTAGTAATAAAACGTACCTACATCATCTATGCCCAAATAGGATTTTCTTTCTGTGACCAAAGTTACCTTTATAGTAAGAGAAGAATAAGAATGAACAATCTTTTTAGTTTTAATTTCACTGACCATTACTATTGACAAAACTCTATGGCACGCTAGACAATCTACTTTTATTTTTTACACCTGTCAACACTGACAATGTTGTAACGTGGCTGTCAAAACGTGAATTCAAAATAGAAAAGTCTGTGTAATGTATTCCATCTCATTCTTTTACACTTTCAATCCTACAGATATATATATGTTTGTCTCTTTCTACATAACGCCTCAACTTTTTGTGTTACACTTGATTTTACTCCTCATAAAATTTCCGTACCGGGCCTTATAACTCAGATCGTTTCTTAAGGAGTAAACTCCAAAAAATACAGGAAATTAACTAATTACTATAGGCACTAACAAATAATAGGACTTTTGCCAGTTCACTCAACGGACAATGAAAAAGGTCCGTTAACCTATGTAATTCGTTAACTAAATTAATACACCGAATCATATGTGCCCTTTTCAGAAGGTTAGTCCTAGCTGTGGGCACATGAAGTACCGGCGGACGATGTCACTTTCTGACGTACCCATCAGGGACATTGAAGCTAAGGTACTGAAGTGCTGCCGAATTAGTGTTCTTGCCATGTAACAATTTTATGAAGTACATCAGAAGCGCGAATTCTCGGCGTACTCTTAGCTCGTTGTTGCCCACAGAACCAAGAATAAATAAGGTCGAATACATGAGTGGATAAAAAGGGTACACACCGTACATCCTAAGATAGATGTGCCTCAAAAATGTGTTTTGTACCCGCTCCAACATCACCTTATACTTAATTTCATATGGATATATATTATAGTTATTGTTTTTCTTAATCTACTATAACCGATTCTGTGTGCCTACGGGCAAAGACCGCCCCCATTGTCCTCCATTTTTCCTTATAAGGAATACTTTAATAACCTCTTATCAAATTAGTGAACTTGATATGACAGTCTGAAGAGTACAAGTGTGGAAGGGAGTAAATAATATAACAAACACGCTCTCGTATGCAAATAAATGACTACAATTTAGAATTTGTTAAATGGCAGCTAACTTAAATATATTCAAAGAGTACATACCACAAATTAATAATTATATTAGGAAGCACTTACCTTCCATTAGCGAATTGACAAGTTACATTCACAAACATTCATTTGTTTTTCGTCTTTTGTTTAAGCAATTAACAAACAAAACAGCATATTTATTTGCTCAGTTTTAGCGAACAGTTTATCCTACAATACTTTGTATTTACGAATTACATAACGAATGCATTTTTGTAAAGACCTACCCAAGATTTACGATGCAGACTTAGAATTAGATTTAATTATTAAGATTAATTACAAGTAAACGCTCCGTTTTGCGATGTTTTCTATAAAATAACTGGTTTCTGAACGACCTTAAAAAGTCGAATAAGAATAACCAGTATTGCACAGCCAGTGAGGGTTCTGCCTTTAACTATTTATATAATTAGCTACTTTTAACTGTGTAACATATGGAAGTAGTGCTGCAAGGTTGTATGTATCTCCGAGCATAAATAAAGCTATAGTCAAAAATAAATATATTAAATGACATCTTTAATTGTTTGTGATAATAATATAAGCTTTTAATGAGGTTAAAGTTTTCATTAAGTTTTAGTTATTATTACTTTTTCAGTTATGATTTTTATTTTGTGTGAACAATTCTTTCCCTTGCTAGGTTGCTTATGTTTCAATATAATTGAAGTGTTAAATTTGTGATGTCATGTTTTCTTGTATAATTTTATACGTACCTACACAATGTTTTAGAAATTATTCAGATACTTCCTAAGATGATGTGTATGTGACATAGAAAATGTAGTTTGATATATATGCGATATTGGACAACCTACAATTATTACATTTCAAATATTATTTATTTTAAAAGGACTCAACATAGAAAATGAAATCAAAACAAAGAAATGAAATCTAAAATCGTCATTAACGAAGGATTAAGAGAATTCTCGGTTCCTGAACCCTAAAAACTAATGGACAGTTAAAGCAGTTTACTTAACTGGTCGAACAAGTTGACATATGGTTATACTTGTACGGCAAACGACTTGGGAGAAATTAAAAAACTGAGAAAAGGGTAAATAATTAAATTTTGTTTGGTACTTCTCATTTGTTTTGGTTTAATGCACTGTCTAAGATACATTTTGTGATGTTTCGGGCTTTGTAGTTAAATTTGGAATGAGCGTTGCGGTCAAGGGCGGTTTCAAAGCGTAAAAAACGTATTGAATTTAGCACACAGAGGTATTTTAAAAGAATCAGAGGCACTACAACCCATTTTAAGTCTGGGCCTCAGATTTCTGAATCTGTTTCATGGTCATTTATCAATCTAATAGGCAAGTAGGTGATCAGCCTTCTGTACCTCACACAAGCCGTCGACTTCTTGGGTCTAAGGCAAGCCGGTTTCCTCACGATGTTTTCCGAACGAGCAAATGTTAAATGCGCACACAGAACAAAAGTCCAGACGCACAGACGGGGATCGAACCTATGAACTCAGTAATAGAGTCGCACGCTAAAGCCACTAGCCCAATAATAGGCTCGCATTAGAATCTAGCATTTCGTTACACTAGGCTGTCTTTTAAAACATAAACATTCATACTTTTTCACAAAATTCAAGAGGTTGTTATTGTAAAGAATTCCATCACCAGACGTTGATGAAATACAAAATTCCAGTACCACCTTGATTTGTCGTTCATCAACTGAACGACCACTCTGTGGGGCCTTTGCGAGGTTCTGAATAACCTACACTATTTAGGACCCTTCAGGAATAGAGCATACGGATACCTAAAAGGCTAGGAATGCACCCAGCTATCTGACAGTATGTGTATAGGCGGCAGTGTCACTTAACACCTGGTGAGTCTCCTGCCCACAAAAAATAAGAAAATATATGGTTAAGTTTATTAAACTGCTAATTAATCTGTGATACGCTGAGTGTTTTAACATCTACGTACATTTAACTAATTATTCATTAATTGTATAAATTAAACTTTTTTCTTTGTAACTGTATCTGAGATCCGTTAGCTAGCACAACAGTTTACCACACTAAGTTTGTACACATTAATTTTTTACAGCTTATTCGTGCATTTGTTTTTCGAAACCATGTTTCATTTCATTTTCGTTGGGGCCGTTCACTATAACTTTCTTAAATCTGGCCAAACGATTACGGCAGATATCTATTGTCAGCAACTGCAAACCATGATGGAAAAGCTAGCTGCTAAACAACCTAGGCTGGTCAATCGCTCTAGGCCACTGCTGCTTCACGACAACGCTACACCACACACTGCACTACAGACTGCTACCAAATTAGAGGAGCTTCAATTGGAATGTATTAGACATCCACGGTACATCCCCGAACCCGAAGGATTAATAAGCAACTAATAAGCAAGGTAAAAAAATCAACTCTGATGGGGCACTCGAAACTACCTTCAAAGATTTTTTGATTCCCGTCCAAATGGTTTTTTTAGTAAAGGGATCAATTAACTATCTATAAGATGGCAAAAGGGCATAGCAACGGTACATACTCTGATTAATCAAATATATTATATTTAAAAAAAACTAGTTTTTGTTCCTCCCATACAAAACGGCAATTTAATATGTAAGGACCTAATATTTTAGGCCCTTTTTCATTTAAACTTAAATGACAATCCAGTCCTAAGCATGTTTCATGAAGAAAACATGTGTTTTAACAGTCCTTGAGACAAATTTTAAGTATGATTTACGTTTTAGATTAGAGGTCTAATCACTTTATTATAAAAGTCTGATAGTTTTACATTAATCAATACCGTCGGACGGCCAGGCATGGTTAGACTTCACTTTAGACTTCATCTGTTCTAAATATCTATCTATTTGAATAATTATCAGAACGTATTGAGTGATAGATAGATATTAAAACAATTTTTGGTTAAAATGATTGTGTTTGTATTTTTTACGTTTAAACGTTTTTATAACGTTTAAGTTACAATTTAGCAGTGTTGGCCTAGTGGCTTCAGCGTGCCTCTCTGATCCCTGAAGTCGTAGATTCAATCCCAGGCTGTGCACCAATGGACTTTTATTTGTGCGCATTTAACATTCGCTCGAACGGTGACGGAAAACATCGTGAGGAGACCGGCTAGCCTTAGACCCATAAAGTCGACGGCGTGTGTCAGGCTGATCACCTACTTGCCTAATAGTTTGATGATCATGAAATAGGTACATAAATCTGAGGCCTAGCCCTAAAAAGGTTGTAGCGTCATTGATTTATTTTATTTTTAATTTACAGATTAAACATAACTTTAGTCATTAGTCTTTAGTTATATTTATGCTTTAATCATTAGATGTTTGTGACAAATACCTACCTATACTGTAAGTTATGAATAAAAATATCATAGGTATATAAATAATAGCATGTATTTCAGGATTTTTTTTTTTTAATTGAAATAAAAATTGCTATTTGATATTTACAAGAAATGTTGCTTTTAGGGTTAAACCAATTGCAAATAACAGTGCCGTCACACTTTTTACCAACCAAAAACTACTTTAATTTTCACATAGACAAAGATTCATTGTCTGTTTTCGTAGGGTGATATTCGGAGCATCAGGTTGAGATTCAGAGACCAAGTAGCCAAGCGAAGTTTCCTTAATCATATATATTTAGAAACATTGTTGTGTCAAACTTTGCAAACGTTTCTATTGTTTTTGGTTTCTTGAATACAGACTAATCTTTTTTACTAATCTGTGGGCCGACCAGGCGAACTGACGATTTCGACAAGGAGGTTGGTTCCCAGTGGATACAGAGCCAGTGCATGGCGTACTGGAAGAAAATGGAGGAAGGCCTACGTCCAGAAATGGATCAAAAAGAGGCTGATGATGATGAAATCCAGATAATAATAATGCATTAATTGCAAAAACATATGAAAACCCATGCTAAGTTTGAAAGTGTATAACTGTACGGAGAAAATAGTTGCAACTTCAAAAGTAGTTTTTTTTGGTTATAAACCAATAAACTAATTTTTAACGTAATCATAATAAATAATGTAATGTGTATGAGTCGCCAATTTCCTTCACAAGGCGAAAACTAAGCCCAATTTTACTTCCAGCGTTTCTGATTACTTACAAATATGATCGTATGTGATGGATTTTGACATAGTTCGTGCTAAGACTATTTACGTTTAGCGCTAAGTGTGACTACCGTAGGTCAAAAACGTATTAGATTAGATAGGGTATATCTAGTCAGTCATATATATTTTAAACTATGAACTTACATAAAAAAATAAGTCAAAACGGTGATTTTATTTTTGACAGCTCGACCATTAACTATCCGTACAACTTGTATTATTTACAACTTATTCAAACGAAACATTTTTATGTTGCCGTTACAAATACGGCCATTTCATTTTCATATTTACGAAATTAATCAATTTGAAGTATCACTGCTAAAACCTTTGATTTCAAGTCACACAAAGAATTTCTAGGAGTCAAAAGTCCGGTTTTACTTCAAAATCGATAAGAACTTTGTATTTAGGTAGTTTAACGGTCTAAGCTTTTTAAGTTGGCCGTTTTAAGTTCTTTAAATGACCCTTTTATTTTATTCGTTTAGCTCAAAGTCGTTAAGTCGATACCTGCTCATATAATTCCGATAAGAATCCGATAGGAGTTGATTTATTTATTCGGCAAGTTATCATTCATTGCGATAGAATCTTCGATGTTTCGCTAATGTTTATAAGTTTCTCTGTGTTAGTTACTTAAATGTTAGGAACTTTTTGAATTAGATAATAACTTGGTTAACTTACACAATTAGGACCTAAATCTGAAGAAGAGAAGTAAGAATAATTATAAAGTTACCTAAGTTAATAAAGCATACAAATTACAAAACTGTTCTTTAATCATAAGTAAAACATTACTTGTAAAAGTGTTAAGATAATAACATGACAGAGCTGTATTTGAACCAGACTACAAACTGTAATTCTAATTATTTTAATTAACTGTTATGAATCGAATTAATGTGACTTACGACAAACTTACTTCCTTTTCATATAACTAATATATAAAAAGAATAACAACCAATTAGGTAAATAGGCAGCCTATTTAACAAGTAACAGGAAGTATAAACCTCTGTTTAACTCCTATTAACATCCGTTAATTGCGGAACTTAATCCTACTACTTAGCATCGAAAAGTTTTTTCGATGCCATTGCTAATTAGCATCATGCAGGCGGTTGCCGTACCTTAAAATTAAAATCCACACTTAATTAACAATCCGTTACCTTAAAAGTCAAGTAAATCACTTAGTCATAGGTCACTACACTGTCACAATCACTTCACTGGGTCACCGGTCAGGGGTCACTTCGCGCAGAATCGGATCGCTAAGCACGGAGCATACGACGCAAAGAATGCGTTCAAAGCGGCGCGCCGCGCGTTACTGACGACGGCTTTCAATCGCGCGCATTGGCCGGCCCCGCCCATCTCTGGAACACGCCTCCGACCCCCCTCGACCCTAAGCCGCTCCCCTCGCGATAATATCGAAGCTTTTTGCCGCGCTATCGGACGGAGTTTGATGACAGATAATAATTGGACATTTGCCTCTACTAAATGTATCGTCAACGGAATATGATTGTGATTTTAATCTTTATTGGTGGTTTTTCGTTATATGATTTAACTAAACTTCAGAGACTCAACAGTATAAACATATTTAACTAATTTTTTTGTTCGTACCTAATTGTACAAGAAATTAACATATTTACTTTCCTGCCTAAATATATATTATAATTAGATATTATGGAGACTTACAAAAACTAGATTATCCATTACTATAGGAATGATAATTTTATTAGCAGTGTTAATAACTTATAGCTCTAATCGTAATTACTTATGTACATAAGTAATACATGACTACAATTAAAACAGAATAAGTTAACTATAAATCAATTAAGTTTATTAATCTATATTCTACAAATGTATTTATATTTATATACCGTTTGGTATCCAAAGGCTGACTCCACAACAGCCAAGTACTGATGGGACGAAAGTCACCTCGCAGATTTAAGGGATATAAGACTTATACTTACTTATTATAGACTTTTTCAATCAAATGCTTCGGTTACAGCAGCTAGGACGTGGTACCATAAAATATGGTTGACTACCCAGGATAAACGATACAATTTCCACGATTAACTACTATAATATTTATAGCAACACTTTAAGAATTCAGAAAATTTCCCACAGCTAACCTATGAAATAAGCAAAGACAATTATTTCGCATTTACCTTTAGCTCATTTAAAAAAAAAAATCACATCCTTTAATTATTGAAATTAGGTCATATTTTTTTTAGTTTTTAATTATATTATATTATGTGTGTACTGGGGGGATATATAATTCTCACTAAGCAGGAACCTGGGATACTTGATATTTCGTGGCCAATAAATTAGATAATTTAATTCCTTTCCTCACATTATATCTTTACAGTTATAAAATAATTATTTAAAAATTATATCCATACATCTTTTAAACAACTACTTAGGTAATTATTTCACACGACCTCAATCTGAGTTTTAATGATTTAAAAAAAAGGTAATTGCGATTCATACCATAAAGCAAAAATCTATTATCAAAAGGGGTATATTTGGGAGCGTTTGGGACTTGAGTTGTGTAGGTTAAAGAAAGCAATAAAATGGAATTACCAATGGCGATAACCAAATACTGTCACGAGCTCACCCAAAGAAATTTTCACAAATAATTACACTAAAAAATAACGATTCGTGTCTAAAATTGTCTTATAAGACAAGTAAATATACACTGATATTTTATGCAATACAATCTAATTAAAGAAATAGGTAGATGCCTGCTTTAATAATATAGGTACCTCTATAAAGATTAAAAGGCTTTTAGTAAAATAAATATCAATCATCTTATCAGCAGGCGAAATATCAATCCTGGATCCAATTTCATAATTTACAGACTCTGCTGATCATAGAGTACCTTTCTTCCAATGTAATACTTAAATATATATATAACGTAGATAAACATTGAAAATAACGAACTTGTTAGTTCAACCTTCGTTTTTCTAATAAGTAATTTTATATGCTGTATAAAATATACATTATAAGTATTATATACGTTTTTTCTACTTACTTTTTAAGATTTATTTCCTTATTGGTGATACTCTCTAGGTAGGCTTGTAGTGAGGCTAAACCTCTGATAAGCATTGATTAATATTAAATATAAAATACCACAGCATATCTTAAGTAGGGAAGAAAAACTGACCACATAATAACTAAGACGTACAAGTTACTCTACGCTTGTAGAGTATAGCATTGTTGAACCGACATTACACGCGGGTATTTGAAAAGTAAACAGTCAAGTGTGGTAAAGTCTCTTATTTTTCTCTTCGTCAATAAGGCATAAGTATTATATAAAAATATTCGGGTAAGGTTCTCACTAAACTTGTACTTCCTTTCATACTATTAAATATATATTATTAGTTCTTAAAAAATACTAAAATGTATGTCAGATTGAAATATATATATATCTTTAGCCGATGCACAGAAATGAAAAGTAGTTTCGACTTTAGGCTGGATAATAATGCAAAATATATTACATTTTCTTTGTTGAATCTATTCTGTTTTCATAACTTGGCCTGCCATCTTGTAGCGAATAGCGAAGCATACAATGTAGACGCAGCATTTGTCTGCCCTTGTGATCGTGGTGGTAAGCAAATTTTATTTTCCCATTAATCTTTTTTTGTAATTGATTTGAAATGTAATTTATTAATTATTTTGATTAAATATGTAATAATATATCATTAAAAATCTAATACAGTATCAGCTGACAATTCACATTTATGACCTTTGACAATTAACACAATCAAACAGACGTTTTCTACGCAAGTAGACGCGAGACATTGTAGCGATAAATAAAAATAATATATCGTTAATAATTTTTCAAAAAAATGTGTATCAGATATTTTGCAGTCAAAAAAAATACGTGACAGTGCCATGAATCCGCTTAATATAGCTGAATGGTCTCCAGACCAAGTGTCGGAATGGATGTTGGGTATGTGTAACTTAATGTCTGCTTGGTGAGTCACCAAAGTTGTGATAAATGTAGGATCTGTTGCTTCAGGTCTGGGGCCGATGGTCTCCCAGTATTCTCCGGAGTTTATCAAGAAAGGTGTCAATGGGGCTAAACTGCTGACTCTGCGGTGTGACGACTTAGAGTACCTTGGAATTCAAGTAATTGGTCACCAGGAGCTTTTATTAGAAGCTGTGGAGCATTTGAGAAACTTTGTGAGTTTTAATGACGCCTTTTTAATAATAGCATATATGAAATGAACAAGAACGGAATAAGAAAATAATTTGAAAATATAGGTAATTTTCTGAATATCGGTGTTTTGTGTGTTTTTTTTGTGATTTCACACTTGTTTTAACTCTGACAATGTTTTTGGGACAAAAGTTTATTAGGAGAGTCAACATAATTATGTTGACACCATGTTTTTTATTTTGATTTATCAAATTTGCACTTTGTTGTGACTACTAACTATATTAATAGTTGCTCAAAAAATAATTTATCCAAAACTACAAGATTTGAAAGTGGCCTAAGTAGCAGAAGCCACTGCAACTTGTCTTGGCCTGTAAATGTTTATTTTATATATTTTTTTGTATCTACATTGTCTATTATATGAGGCTGAAATTGATAAAGATGCATTTGATTGTTACTTTTGGAGGGACCAGTATTGGCCTAGTGAGTTGACATTCAATTCTCAACTGTTCAAACCCCAGTTCAGCACCAAAAAACTGAATGACATGTGTCTTGCCTTGGAGACCGAACATGTACTTAATTACTTAGAACTGTCAATGAAACACATTTTCGTTGTTTACATCATTCGATAGTATTTACTCATATTTAGTAGTTCTCTTTGTAAATACTATCCAAAGAAATGGATTCAATACAGGAAATACCAGTATAATGATGTAAGGCAAACCTGTAAAAAAAGTTATATAAGTATGGAAGTAACAATAGATGTTACAAGCAGTATGTACTGTGTAATTTTTTCTATTAAATAACCGTCTACCTTAGTATATCTCAATAATGACTGCTATTAAAAGTATTAGCTACAACTTAGATGTTGGTGTATGTTTTCAAGCAGGTTTATTCTCTTTGTAATGCTTATTATGGCGGTTTCTCAGGTTAAATCTGGTACATTATACAATCTGAGTTAGTTCATAGTTTCCTCTTGAATTCTCTATAAGCACAATTGGGTGTATTTAAATATTTAAGTAAGCAATTATTAATCAGCAAACAAATAAGCTAACTAAAATTTGCTCATTTCTATTGTTAAAGTTGACATGATTAATATATTTGGTAGGGTTGTCACTACATATTGGATGACTTAACTGAGAACAGCATTTGCAATATAACCAATATTTGCCTTTTTGCATGCCATTACAAGTTAAATTTGATCCAGTTATTTCTAGGAGATTGTGTCTTATTTTAAAATATTATCTTACCAGATATGCATTTGAACCAAGACATGTGTCATTGATCTACCATTATGAAAATCATCAGTTTTATTCATTTTTGTTGGTTTGAAAATAATATTTTATTCTACACTCTTAATAAGATTGGTTATTCAATAAAAATTGTTTTATATGCTCTCATTGTACATTAAAAAGAAGAAATTATGATTTATAACTTGTATTAATTTATAAACTAAAATTCCAGCATTATGAGATATCTCGGGAGTGTGTCCAGCAACTAGCTCTTCGTGTATCAGCTGCCGCTGCATCTTTGGCACGAGCGTTGCGCCATCACGCTGACACTCGTTTGGAGACACATTCACTTGCTGATGTTGCCAGGACTGTGCATGCGGTTAAGCCTTTGGTATGCTGGCTCGACAGGTGTGAACATATTATTTTGTTTGATTAATGTATCATTTACATAGTTACATGCAATATCTAGTGATTAAGTGTAGAAGTTCTTTTTATGTCACTGTTGGAGGCAATGTACGAGAGATATTTATAAAGCTAAGTTGTCCTGTGGAACATTAGAGTGTTACAATATAACTTAGCACACTAAATAAACAATATATTATTATGTATACATTCACAAATGCAACCATTTTTTATTATTATAATTGTTGGTTTTTAACAAAATTTAATAAGCAACATGAATATTCATATATAGACTAGCTGACCCAGCAAATGTTGTTTTGTCATGTATATATTTTGTATGCTGTATCATAAAAAAATATAAACAAAAAAAATGTCTAAAATATAAAAAAAATTGTTTGGGGTGGACAACCCTTATCACTTATGGGTATGAAAAATAGATAGTAGCCGATTCTCAGACCTACTGAATATACATATAAAATTTCATAAAATCATTCAAGCCGTTTCGGGGGAGTATGGTAACTAACATTGTGACACGAGAATTTTATATATAAGATGAGACTTGTTTTTCATGTTTCACAACCGAATTCCAGATGGCCTCTCTGCTCGGGGGCTCCTTTAGCGGAGAGGAAAGCGGCCTTACTGAAGTTATCCTTGGAGGCTGCCACTTGTGCGCAGAGGGACAGGTTTGCAGAACAACCGGCTCGTGCCGTCGCCGCTGCGGCCGCCGCAGCCGCCGCTGTCGCTGATTATATCATTCAGGTATAAATCTTAAAAGAGAGTTCTTTTCTGCCAAGGAGACGAATCTATCTATTTATTTGTGTCCGTTTAAGATGATGAAAAGCTGTTATTATTTCCTGTATGTGTTTTAGGAATGCATTATCTTTAGAAAAGATTATAGTTACAGTTTGAGTTAATTTGTCCGAATACTCGTACTTGACTTGTGGTCCAGCTCTGGGGTGCTCGAGTAAGAGCTACATTCATATAATCCAACTGTAAAGGCCGGTATGCCGGTATGCCGATAACTATATAATATATGAAAGGCTTATAACTAAGAACCTAATAAACTCTCGCATGCCTAAAACCTAGACCTAAGATAGTAATACATAAATTGTGAATATATAAATATATTAATAAGAACGTGTATGTGGAAGGAAGTGAAAAATAAAGAAGACGGAGCAATGTTCTTTGATTTATTGTGTATCAAACAGTATATCCCTATTACACATACATAAATACAGCTCTTAAAATTTGGAACTGCCACATGAGCTGTGTCCTCAATTGATCAATGTTGCCAATGTGCTCCCTGGCGTATTCGTAATGACGACCTCCAATCACAAAGAGACTCCACCATCCCGAGAATGTCGGGGCTATTCAAGTTTATTTATTTCCTATTATTACAGTAACTCAAGTACTAATACAATAGAAAACTTATTAATATAAATAAACTAAAGACATAAACGTAACAAGAATTAATTATAAATGCACTTCTTGTGAATGCAACTAAATATATCCGTCTCATATGCAATAATATTCAGGGTGCACAAGACACGCGTAAATGGTGCTTCCCTGAGTAAATGGGTACGCGCCCGAGACATTGCAAGCAATTGCGACCGATTACCACGCCTAGTGTGGGTGTTTATTTGGCACACGCGGTCTCCAATATTTCCGCATTATAATATATTCTACCTCTAAGGACCTTATTCAAATTCAAATTCAAAAATCATTTATTCACGTAGGTAACACAATGTACACTTGTGATTCGTCATTAAAGAAATACATATTAATGCTTCTAATTTTACATTTACTGCCAGTTCTCAAATCAAGGGCGTAGAACGGAAGAGAAGAACTGGCAATAAACTCTCCACCACTCTTTTTAATCGCCATGTTTTTTTTTACACAACGTTTGTAAGGAGCTGCAACCATTACACCATGTTCCGCATGATATCTTAAGTAATTAATAATAATAACATAAATTAAAAACAAAGACTTGTCCTCTATCAGCAGGAGGCATGGTGAAATAGGAGCACGCACTTACATTCTCGTGGGAACAACACGCAAACACATAGTCGAAATAATTAACATCACCGCATACACGAATTCAAGTACGACCAGTCACCACAAGTAGCACCCGTTCACGAGTATGACGCATGGCCAGCCATCGGCCCCCTCGCCATATTTTAGGGAGAGAGACAACCCGACGCATGGACGCCGCCACTTAAAGAGACATATCGTTGTATCCTTCCATATCCAAGACAAGCAAAGTGGGATACATAACTGGGTACACTCGATACGACCTCATGTAAATGTATCCCTTAAATTGATTCTGAATAGGCTCCACCATTAAAGAGTATTTTTTTCCTGTGGGGCCTAAATCATAGCTACATTCCAAGTTCATGACACCAGGGGCCCAATCGGAAGGTCGAGAGGGAAACCATTCGAAGGGCCCTTTTCACTTTCTTAAGATATTCAATACTTTCATTAGTAAATTATTCTTCTCTTTATGATATCAGTGTAGAGCAGATTCACTTGAATCGCATCTGCTCATTAAAATATTCGATTACAGGACGTGTCGGACCCCTTGATCCTGCAGCCCTCGTGGGTGGACACCGTGACTCTGCGCCAGGCCGGCAAGCCCCTGGGCTTCCACGTGCTTCCCTCCTTCTGTGGCCATCATCAGATAGCCCACATACGCTTCGGATCCCCCGCCCACGCTTCGGGGCACGTTCACGAGGGAGACGAGATCGTCCAGGTTCTTATTTAATGAATAACAAATTCTTGGTAGATAGATGAAGCGAGAGAAATATGTCAGGACCACAGCAAGTGCAGATCCGTGGTCTCTGAATACCCCTTCAGGAAGAAAGCGACTTAGTAGATAAATACTTAAGGATATATTAAATAAAAGTAAAAACTCGCCAAGGACTTTATGAAAACAAAATTAAGTTTTAATTATGTTAGTTACAACTTGTCAAGAGATGGCGCTTTTTTTCCAATAAATATATATTCACTGTTAAGTATAAAACTGGTAGCTTTAATTACAAGGTACTTTATTTGTTCTAGGCTTTTCTAAAACTTTCTTATCTACATTCTCTTATAGCCCGAAAAAAAATGAAATAAAATTGAAAAGTAATGGAATCGGTATAGGTAGGCGACGTATGCGTGCTAGGCTGGAGCGGAGAGGCCGTGGAGCGCGCCTGTGCCGCCGTCGCCGGTCGGGCCTCGGGCGAGTTGGTGCTGCGCCTGCGCCGGAGAGGGGCCCGAGCCCTCCCGACGCCCCCCCTCCACACGCGGGCCCCTCGGCCCCGGGCCCATCGCCTGAGGCTGCCCCCGCTGTCGGACCATCGAATGTTGCACAGGTGATCTTGACTTTTCTTGTTAGTAATTGTTTATAATATTTATTCGGCAGCGTTTTAATTTATATAATAAATAGTTATATATTTACAACGCTTATTCCAAATATCATTATGATTTGAAAAAAAAAACATTTCGAAGGTTCTTAATAAGGAACAAACTTTCGCGAATATTTCATACGTGTTGTGTCTGTACAAAGATAGAGAAACCGCTGCACCAGCTTCATCATCGACCTGGACGTCCGCCGTTCCACAATTGAGCGTATTTCAAGGCAGTTCTCCGAACCAATTCGACTTAGGGTCCTTCAAGAAAAGAGCGTACCAATTCTTCAGGTATTGAGAGTGTCCATGGGCTTATCTCTTAACATCAAGTGAGTCTTCTGCCCGTTTGCCCCATTCTATAAAAAAATAATAAAAAGAGCGTGCGTACAAAGTACTCATGTCACAAGTGAAACTTCTTTGGTAAACTAATTTTTAATTTAATATATATTTATGCAAATCTAAAACTCTAGATTTCCGAGACTTCCGACGCTCTTCTCACTCTCTCTCAATCTGTCTCGATCGCTCTCTCCCTTTTCTTCGACAAAAACGCTGCACATCTTCGTGACGTTCCGTAAAAATGTTACCCTCGTGCGCCTAAAGAAATTTCACTTCAAAAACTGCAAAATTCGTTGTTGACGCTGGTTCAAATATAACATCACTAATATTTTGTTACTTGATAAAATGAATATTGTAAAATTTCTGGTTCCTTCTCTAATATACATTAAAGATTTTAGATTTTGTCTCTTTACCTCTCTTTGACTCTCATTTTTTCTCCTTTTTATTCAGATTTATAAAACATTTCCAGATACGAGCTGGATTTCCCGATAGTGGCGAATCCGCCGGCCCTGCCCCGTTCCCCGGTGGAGGAGAAGGAGGAGCCTCCCCCTCACTCCCCCGCCTGCTCCCCCGAATGCTCCTCGGACGAGAGCGAGCCCCTCTCTCCCCCCGCCTCGCCCACGCACCTGCACCTCGACAGGGCCCGGTATGTTTATTTATTTATTTATTTTGTAAACCTACAGCTAACATAAATTATATACAATAGCAAACAGTTACATTAAAAATATAGCCAAATATGGATTACATAATAATACATTTAACTAAAAAATGGTTCAAGAATTTATAAAAGGAAACAAACAAATAAAAACTATTCAATACGTTTATCTAAGTGGTACCTAATTTGGTTGTTTGTATGATGGTGTAAAAGTGAGGGTAAGTACGTGAAGGTGTGTAGTGGGGTATGCTCATGATGGAGGTGATTTTGCGCTATGGATATTCTTAATATTTCTTTTAATCATATTCCGCGACAGCTTAAACAGGTCAAGGCTTAAATATTGTTCGTTGTATGTCCGGGCTGCGCGATACAAAACTGAGTTCCTTGCATAGTTAGTGTTAATGTGAGGAACATGGAACAAAGCACGATTACGAGTCTGGTAGGCAGGAACAAGGAAGGGCAATTTTTCTAAAGGGAGCTGCAATTAATTTATGAGATGATGTCATGTAATAGCAATAAATCATATTGTTTTCGTCGAGAGTCTAAAGTATTAATTTTAAAATGTTCACACGCGTCATTATATGTATTAAACTATTGTAGTCTTATACGAGATAAATTTTATGAAGTCTTTTGGATCTTTTCAATTTTTTCTTTGTGTACAGTGTAACTAGGTGACCAAACAGAGCAACCATATTCGAGAATACTTCTTACGTATGTATAGTATAGCACTTTCATACAGTCGACATCATGAAAATGTTCACTAACACGTCTTACAAAACCAAGCTGCTTATAGGCCTTTCACTTGTCAATATGGTTATTATACGTCATTTTATAGTCTAACCATATACCTAAGTCACGAACACTCTACTTCTTTTACAGATTTGTTATTAATATGATAGCTAAAGTTAATTTTGTTTTTTTTTCTGGTGAATGTTATTTTGACACATTTAGAAACATTAACCGATATTCGATTTTGTCTATAATAATTGGAAAGGTTATTTAGGTCGGCCTGAATTTTGTGACAGTCTCCTTCTTTGTTTATTTTTAAATATATATTTTTATCATCAGCGAACTTAAGGTAATTTGAATCTTTAATGGTACTATTATGTCATAAAATATCATTGTATAACCAATATAGATCCTTGAGGAACTCCAGAACTTATACGAACAAAGTCACTTCTAGCACTGCCAACGCAACTGCCTGTCTACGATTTGTTATATATGAACAAAACCAGCGATGAAGGTCACCACGTATCCCTAGAAGTTGGAGCTTATGTAATAGGATGGTGTGATCCACTCTGTCGAAAGCCTTCTCAAAGTCTGTGTAAATTACATCAACCTGTCACCACTCCTACTTTGCAGTACATAGTTCGTAAACACGTTAAGTTGGTTATCGTAGAACGTTTATTGATAAAACCATGCTGTTCATCGGGAAGTGAATTACTTATTATATTGTGGATGGCTTTATAAATTATCTTTTCAAAGACTTTACTGAAAGTATTAAGTATCGATTGGTCGATATTTTCAATACTCAACCCGAGCCACTCTTATGAATAGGTATTATTTTAGCTTTTCCATACATCAGGATAAATGCCAAATGTGTTCACGGATAAGTTCTGTATTATGTACAGTGGTTCTGTAATAGCTTGAGCACATTTATTGATAAAAATAGGTGGTATACCGTCATACCCAGCTCCTTTTTCCGCATTTAATGAATTTAGTATCTTCAATATATCAAATTTGGTAATATTTAGATTACATATAATATTGTCGGTTACTTCCGCATTAGTCTGCAGAATTTCATGGTATGAAGGTGCTGCTTGTTGAAATACGCTCTCAAAGAAAGTACTAAATCCCGTGCATGCTTCCGATTCGTTATTATATATATTGCTTCCTAATTGTAATCTATTTGGATAGCCAGTGTTATTAATTCGTAAGGTTTTTAGATATGACCAGATTTTCTTTGGATCTTTCTTTAACGATGTTTGTATTTTTTGCATTGCAACTTAAAACATTTTTTTTGGACTGCCTTCTGTCTTGAACGTAGTAAGGAAAACTCATCGTAATCTCGTGGGTTCCCTCTTGCTTTCCATCGAGAGTGAGCGGTTCGCTTGTCGCGTATTATGTGTATGAGTGACTTAGTATACCAGACCGGATATTTGTTATGAGCATAAAAGGTAGTCTTAGGCACATACTGATCAATTCCACGGTGGAGGATTGAATAAAATTTCTGCACAATTATGTCAATGGTGTCGCCTCTTAGAGAGTCATTCCAGTCTATACCGTTAAGATATTCATTTAATTTATCGTAGTTAGCCTTCTTGAAGTTATATCTTATCTCCTTTTTTAATTTAATACTAGGCGTCACCAATTCCGACACTTTCAGACATGGATGGCTTGGGTCTTCTTTAACGAGATAACTGCAAGATTTAGACACCTCGATGTATGTGTCACTAAATATTAGGTCTAGTATATTTCCAGAGGAGTTTTTATGATAATTGTACTGACTGAACCCAAGACTACTGCATGCTTCAACAAACCTTGCACCCGCATTTTGTAGGTTTATAGTACCACGTCTAAGGAAGGTGGGATCAAAGGTTGGAGACCAGCCTATGTGGGGTAGATTGAAATCGCCAGCTATGATATAATGATCATTTGGGTGTAATGAGAAAATATATAGGAGAAAGTCTGTAAACGCTGTAAGTCTTACAGACTGCAAATCGTCAGGTGGTATGTATGCAATACATATATGTAGATCGCGTTTATTGCATTCATTCGACGCGAGCGTACTAGCGGGAATAGTCAACCAGGTACACTCAACGCCGTCGCACGTCCACTCGGCCATCTCTTGCGCATGCAGTGACCTTTTCGTACATAACATAACACCGCCGCCCGACGTTTTAGTAGAATTTTTAGAATTCCGATCGAGACGGAGCACATCATATCGGTCATCACATAATTCAGTATTGTAAAAGCCAGAAGTTAACCAAGTCTCGGTGATTAGAATAATATCGAAGTCGTTCATGAGTATGTTCTGTTTTAAATCTAATGTTTTTGTGCGCAATCCACGGACATTTTGATAAAACAAACTTAGGTTATTTGTAATCATTGTTACTATGTGTGAAGGTATAAAAGTGTATGCATATATTTATATATAGTACTAGCGATGAAGACCCGAGATGTTTAAGCACAGAATATTGAGGTTTTAACCGGCGCAAATGTTTGTATTTTTTAATAACATTTAATATCCATAGGCAGGTGTGTAAGTTGTATTTATGTAGAAGAGTGTTTTTATGAGTAGGTATAATGTTCATGTGATTTTTTGTGTATGAATGGTGGTTTTGAATGCTCAAATTAGGTAGTAAGGCTACTATGTAAAATTTAATTTGTTTTGTGTAATATAGGTACTTAATATAAGAACATATAATTAACAGATTTTCTCCAAATCGCGCCTGAAGTTTATTGATATAACAGGAGATTCCTCGTTCCGGCGTAAAAAAATGCAACAATTGCGAACCCACACAAATTTGAAGCCTTTTTTTATAGCAAGAGCTTTTGCCTCTTTCAAAAGTTGCTTGTTTTCTGGGGTCAAATGCTCATTGACAAAGAACTTTTTCGATTCCCCTGACAATCCTATATCCAGTGTTTGAATGCCTCGCTTTCGACGTAAGCCAGATAAAATTTTATCCTTAATATCACGTGATTTTAGGCGCACTACGATTGTCTTTGGTTTACCAGATACAGGTTGTTTCGGTTGAACGCGATTAGCATATTCGATGTGTTCATCCTGCAATACGACGTTTGCATGCTTTGCTATTTTTTTCACTAAGGCGTGTGTGGATTCGTTGGTGGAATGGGGTAACCCAACAATCTCGAGGTTGTTCATCCTATTCCATTGCTGTTGTTTATTTATTTGAGATTGCAGTTCTTTAATAAGGGTATTATTGTTTTGGACATCACTTTTCAAAATATTCACTTCCTCCCTGAGACGCTCAGCCTCGTTCACAAATGGGGTGACAATTGATTTTATCTCTTCCCTTATCTCACCAAGAAGAGACATTTTCAGAGATTCTATCAGCTTAGTTTCTAGGTGTTCAAGTTTGGAGTCTATTGCGTGGTTAATACCCTCTGTTATGAACAGCTGTAACTCATCTTTTGACACGCAACGGTCGCTCAATCCTATATCCTTCTTATTACGCCGCGCCTTTGATGTACGTATATTTTCAGGTGAAATACTTTGACCGCGATCCTCTCTGCGTAAGCATGGAGGACATATCCAGGAAATAATTAATGTCTCCGACGCAATATTCGCACATTCGATATGACAGCCTCTGAAGCATTTTGTACACCTGATTTGTGTACTTATATCCAGGTCTCTGACGCAAGCAATACACTTCGGCATTGTTTGTTATTTATTTATATTTACTCAATTTATGATTCCAAGCGAAAAAGAAAAATAAAAAAATAATAAAAAAATCTCAGATATGATCCTTATTACACTTCAGATCAAGATACCAAAGAGCTATCTATGGACAGGTGCCAATCAGTTGCCGACAAATGTTGCGAATAAATTGTACATAACACAGCTTAAGTTATTCAAAAATGTTCTTACGTCTTATAATCAAAGTATTGATTATCACAAATCACTTCTAAAACAGACGACACTTCACTTTCACTATAGTTCTTATGATATGACTCAGACTACGAAGAATGATGACCAATTATTCCCAACGAAGTATGACGGTTAATCAAAAAATTTTCACAACTGAATAATTACAGTATACATATATCTTTGCTTGCTTCTACACGATATATGTTGTAGGCGATAGCTTAGTTTATTATAATCCCTTTATTGAACCTTATTATGCACTTATTCTATTTTTAATCACAAAAATTATGTCGAGGCGACTTTGACTTTGCCTAGGTACCCCTCTAAGATGTTGTTTGGGTTCATTTATTTAGAAGCAGACCGAGGGGCAAGTGGAAGGCGGTTGCAAGTCTTATTAACAGCGCGGGAACATGAAGAATGGTCTTGTTCTCCTACACTCGGGTATGGCAAGGGAGACCGAGTGGTGTTTAGGAAATAGGTGCGACAGGGATAGAAAATGAGAATAGAGAGGACTATAGGTACTTCGATGGCGTGAACAATAACTACAGAATTCATTTTTTTTTCAGATTTCTAGATTTCAGAGAATTAATATGAGTTTACCAAATTTATTAAGAATTTGACTTTGAAATATGTATTAAAACATTATTCACCATGGTTCAAGTATTACGTCACGCAAGATTCTTGTATCTTTAACGCGCTGTGACGTTTTTCTGTACCCAATAGTAAAACGTTTCGTGGCCACTAGTGACTCTTTATACCTAGAAGTTACCATTATGTGGTGTAAAGTACTGGAAAGTCGAAAATATTATCAACAATGAAAACGCGTAATCCAATCCCCGCTCTTTTTGTTTTACAAAAGGACCCCCCCCACCCTAAATTCGTTACGTAATACTTGAACGCTCCCTTACCATCCATTTCTCGAATCAAGGTTCAGAAAGGAAAGAAATATGATTTAATTAATAAACTTAATTTAGTCATATTTGTGAATGAAATGTTCCAGCATGTACCCCCCCCAAGCCCCAAGCCGTGGTGCAGCGTCGGCACACGATCAGCTGCGGAAGTCCCGTCTCCAAAAGACCGCATCTCAGCATCGAACAGGTATTTATATGAAGATAGTTCAGAGCTTTGTTTTCATCACTTTTATTATTTATGCCTAGACCGAAATGGATTTTGTTAAAAAAGATCTCCACCGAAAAAGGGACACATTTGATTTATTTGTGGGCAATAAGAAAATGCCACTGATTTTTTATGTTTTACCTACAAAAAAGGAAAATTTAAATATTTACTTAGTCAAGTCAAGTCCTATTAGTACAAAAATAACCAATATTTCAATATCACGAATAATATATGGAATTAACTTTAATTATTTAATTATATTCTTTACTTAGCCTACTAATTCCAGGTTTAGTAAACCTTTAAATAAAAAATGTTATCTTTACTTGTGCGCTTTTTACTGTTTGTGATGAAAAGGGACGTAATTACCGCACTTAATAAAATGGATACGTTCACTAACAAATAAAATGTATGAATAGACTCTCGTAGTAACCTCTGCCAAGTCAAACAATGATAGCTGTCGGAATTCTACGGTTTTAAAAATCAGAGCATAATAAGATATTATCGTGTTCCAGTTCTGGCAAGAGCTGCAGCAGCAGAGATGGGACAACGGCGAGGGACCCGAACCCGAAGACGCTCTCTACAGGCGGGACAAGGTACGTCTCGCGTCAGCGTCAGTGCCGGAAGTATTACAAACGCAATTAAAGAAATATATATATATGTTTCAGGCGGTATCGTGCAGCACGGGTTTGCAGCTTTCCCCGCGACCGAGAACCTGTCTCGGGGTGCCCCGGGCCTCGCGAACCCCGATCGTCCCCGTCTGCCCCGAGACCCCGCCCGCCCCCAGAGGGAAGCTCGACAAGAGCCACTCGACTCCGGCCTACGAGCTGGAACCCCCGGCCGCCCTCGTCCCCCTCGCCGACAACCCCATCCCGGAATCCCCGACGACCCCCCCCCGTGCCCGGAGCGGACAGAACCGACCCGCTCCCGAAGCTCGAAGTCGACGACGAAGACAAGTCTCTGGATAATTCCGAAGATAAATACGCCTCATCCGAAGATACGAAGTCGTCGGACGACACTCCGGTGCCGGTTCTGGAGAGTCTGAACTCGGTGCTGATCGAGGAACGAGAGAGCAAAGAGGAGGAGCATCGAGAGGCCTCGGAGCGAGTGACGAAGTCAGTGTATATTCTTAAATATATTTATTTGTGGCTGTCACTTTCTTGATCTTTTAAAAACTGCTAGGTCTGCCCTGATTTTGTTAAAAGGGAAGGTTCGATTGTCTGTTTGCATCGTATGGGCTCCTAATTTAGTGGACCGATTGAAAAATTCATAATCACAGCTAGTGTTTTATATAATTAAAATTGGTTGTCGGAACACAAATTAAATAAGCAATCGTTTATCGCGTTTCATGTTATTATACATATACATATATATATTTTTTATCAATACCTATAACTCGAAAATGTATTTTCTTTTAAAGGTTTACAAATTTGTTGTAATTTGTACAGGGTAACTAGAAATTGTATCAATTTATTTATAGTTTCTTTGTCAAAGGTTCCCACTTATTATGCATCGTTGGAGCTAAAAACGGTTAAACTTGCTTTTTATGGAAATTTGGACCGATTTTTTTTGTTTTTATATGATAATGAAATAACCAGCGTTTTATCATTTTTATAAATCAGAATTTTTTGATGATTTATTTAGGGATATTAAATTATCTCAAAAGACCCCTATCACCCCCCAAACGGGAAAACGTCGAATTACCGACAACCCTGTATAGTACCGTGTCTACTGTACGTAATATGTTATGAATACTTTTCAGATACCCAAAACCGCGTGTAACGGAACGTTCGAAGGTGTCCGACGTCCCTCCGGAGCCTCCCCCGCGCCCGTCCACCCGCTTGCCCCCTCCCCCGCGAGAATACTTGCCCCCCCACCCGCTCCCCAAAGACCCCCCTATGCCCTCCAGAGAGAGGCGAGAGATCGTCCCTCACGATAGAGCTCCCCTCGCGCGCAACGAGTCCTTAGAGGAGAAATTCAACAAAGAAGAGTTCCGAAGGGAGAAGTCGAATCGCGAGCCGATCGGATCCCTCAGCGATTTGAAAATACTGTCGCCCTGTCGGGAGATCCAGCACGTCTTCGAGAGAGACGGCCGATCCCCGAGCGACGAGACCTGGGAGCCGATCTCCATGGGGCAGCCCGTCTCCCCTCTGCGGGAGTGCACAGCCCCGCAGTACCCCGTGCTGAGGATGATCCCGCGACCCGCCGAACCGTCCGCCTCGCCGCTGAAGCCGCTGCGTCCCGGGGACACGACACAGGTACGCTCTGTGCTCAAACGAACTTTAATGAGTAGAACACGTCTTCTAAACTACTGAACTGGTTTTGATAAAATTTTGACTATATAATATATTATACTATAATATATTATATTATAATATATTGCCTAAATATATTAAACGGGTCAAACTGATCTCTTTTGAACCATTATTGACCACCCAGACATACAGAATAAGTAATTCCAGATCTCGGTGCCCCTCCGTCACCTCACGAAGCACGACATAAAGCTGGTGTCGAACGAGCGTCGGGAGATGCCCCCCATAAACGGGGAGCCCCAGCGCCGCGACGGGGACATCGTGATCGGGGCCGCGAGCGACCAGTCGCTGGATTCCCCTCACTCCCCCAAGGGGGCGGTCTCCCCGACCGGGAGCGTCGTGAGGGGGATATTCCCCTCCGCCAAGTCCAGGAGCCTCAAGAAGAAGAACTCCATATTAGCCAGTGGGTTTCTATTCTTTGACGATTAGTTTATTTAACTAATGCATAAATGAATTTTCAAAATAATGTGAACTCCCCCAGAGCGTCGCGCGGTGCCGGCTCGGGCGCTGTCCTCGGTGGGGGCGGCGGGGTGGGTGAGCCAGAGGGTGAGAGCCGCCCAGCAGCAGCCGCGCTGGGCGCATCGCTATCTGCTGCTCGCCCACAACTTGCTCTACGCCTATCGGTCGCCGGAGGTAGCTTTTTGACTGAGATAAATCATTAATCGCTTGCACCCGTACATGTGTTGCGTCTGCGCAGAGCACCCGCGCCGACTGCATGATCTACCTGGAGGGCTGCACGGTGAGTGCGGCGGGAGAGGTGAAGTCCCGCGCCCACGCCTTCAAGGTGTACCACACGGGCCGCGCCTTCTACTTCGCGGCCGCCTCCCCCGACGCCCTGGCCGCCTGGACCCAGCTCATCCACCGGGCCACGCTGGCCCCGCCCCGTCGGCTGGACTCGCAGGTGTGCACCTCGCCCTTCTCCTTTTTTATAGAACGGGAGTGAGCGGGCAAGAAACTCACCCGATGCCCACGGTCACTAGCGGTCGATTCCATCTATCCTCTGTTGCAGGTCGAAATCAAACAGTTCTCGGAGACGGATTACTCCGAGACGGAGTCGGACACGGAGAGCCCCGAGAAGAGAGAGCGAGACAGAGACAAGGAGAAGGACAAGTCCAAGTTCGGATCCCTGAAGAAGCTGGCGCAGCGGGGCCGAGGGGACTCGCACGAGAACGTGCACCAGGCGGCCGCCAGCACGAGCCTCGACCGCAAGTACCTGAGGTTCTTCTCGCGGACCAAGGGCAAGGACGACTCCAAGGGCAAGGTAATTCTATAGGCCGGCACGCACCGCGACTCGACGAACACTTTGTTTATAATAATAGAGCCATACTATTAAAATGCAATGTTATCGCGACCCTAATGTATATCTGCAACTTTGGCCACTAGCTAATATTGTCGTATAATTTGAATTTTTTAAATCATTTTGAATAACTTCAATAACTTTTTTGGCGCGTTACGGAAAAATGATGCGAGTAAATTTTTACGATGCGCGCGTACACCGTCACAAAAAACCGACACCCGCACACCGTCACAGAAAAAAGCCACCCTGATAGTCAACAATTCAAAAAAAAAAAAAAAAAACGTGTGGCACTCGGGGACTGCCGCGGTAAAGCTATTGCATAGCATTTTTTATCAACTTATCCAATTATAATTATTTATTTATTTTTTATTTATGCAGTATTTTTTTCTTTGATATTATTTATATATAGTCTGTCTCACTCTAACGCATACCGGCTGAACCGGTCGCGCTTACGCTACGTCATCGATCTCGTCAGAGAGATGTGATCAGCAGTTGGTCAATGTTCGAATGAAATCTAAACAATACAGTTCACACATTCCTTACTAAAAGTTATTTTCATCGTAACCTTAAATCGCGTAGAAGTAGAGCCGTCGTCCGGCGAGTTGTAGAAACGGGGCCTCGATTTCAGACCAAGCAGCAGCCGGCCCCGGTGCCCACGGAGCAGTACCGCAGCTACCGCCGGGCCCCGCCCCAGCCGCCCCCGCACTCGCCCCGTTCGCCCCCGCGCCCCAAGCCGAGCCCGATCAACTACATCCACGCCTCGAACCCCAACCTGCTGGACTTCGAGAGGAGCGAGCCCTTCTCGCCCCGCCCGGCGCTCGCCGTCAAGCCCCGGCCGCAGGACAAGCTGGTCGGCCTGGTGACGCTGGAGGAGTTCATGCTGCGCGCGCAGGCCGAGGAGCGGCGCCAGCTGTACTCCGAGCGGGTGCTGCTGGGCGTCGCGGACCGCGACCTGCAGACCAGGCTGGACCGGGTGGTGCCCGACGTGGTCTACGGGCGGGTGCCGCGTCACGGGTAAGTGTCGTTACGTCTCACGTTCGACGCCGGGTGGGAAAGGCTGAAGTGAATAATCCCGTTCTGACGCATTGCAGCTACGAGAAGATAGAGTTCCCGGACGACCGCCAGGACTCCTTCAGGAAGAAAGACAAGGTCGGTTATGTCAATACAGTAATAGTATTGCTAGTTTTAATTAAATTAAGTTTTAAGTTAATGCTTTGCTTTTTAAGTTTAAGTTGTGCATTTGGAGTCGGATCTATGTGTAAACTAGATGAGCCGGTGACTTCGTATCACTCATATATATTTGTGTCAAAACTTTATGCAAATTTTTAAATCAGATCACAGAGATCTCACCCTACAGCTATGAAACCCAAATTTCTAAACTCATAATAACTTTATTCATATAGGTTACCAAATACACTTATGAACGTCAACAGAAAAGCTAAATTGATTCTAAATTAACATTTACTACCAGTTCACAAGTCAAGGGCGAAGAGCGGGAGAGAAGAACTGGCAAGAAACTCTTCGCCAGTCTTTTAAATCGCCAAGTTTTGTGTCCTACGAATTCATTTTGGAGTTCTGTGTTTTGAACTTTTAAAACGACACAGTTTATATTTCTATAAAACAAGTTTCCGTGTCTTTTTAATGTAGTTATTAATTTTAATCTATAAATATATGACAACCGACTGACATTTTTATTGGAAAATTCAATTGTCGTTTTAAGTAATTTTCTTTACTTTATTATTGAAGTTTTCCACCGTTTAAACATTCCCTAAACTTCCACAAATATTCCAATATCAAAATTAGCCAAATCGGTCGAGCCATTCTCGAGTTTTATTAAATTAATAGCAATTAATTTCTATATAATTATCATTTCACCTTCGGTCGCACGCAGTAAAAGACGGTCTACTTCTAGGTCCAAGGGTCGGCTTCCAGCTCCCCGCAAGCGCAGCCCGCGGCCGAGAGGTATATATTTAATTCACCAAAAAGTACAACATATTGTATGTTTTTATCTCGATACACAAACAGACATTAGTTCATTGTTTGGCAAAATTTATAAAGTTCTTTTAAAGTCTTCAGTAATAAAGCGTTGAGGCCAAAATGGAATACTTTTTATCAATTCGTATATCGGTAAAGTAACTAAAACTAAAAGATAGGTTTAAAACACGTCAGTTGTAAGATTCAGGGTCGAGACTTCATTATTGAAAAGTTAAATGGTCCCGTTCCAGTGGTGGTGGAGGTGGTGGAAGTGGAGGAAGTGGAGGAGGTGGAGGCGGGGCCGGCGTGTCGCGTCTGAGGCTAATGTTCGGGGGACGGCAGGTACGTACTTAACTGGTCGCTTAACTTTACGATTGAGTCGGGGATACATGTCGTGCGTCCCTTGCCCCAGGGCGCCGAGCGGGGTCGGGCCGCGGGCCAATACCCTCACCTGCAGTGTCCGCCCACCTTCCAGCCCGAGACCTACTGCCTGGCGAGGCTGGCGCCCAAGCAGCCCTGACCGTGAGCGTCTTCGGAGCCCGGCGACCGTTCTTGTCATTTCGGGAACCCTGCGACCACTCGAAGAGGACTCGGATGAAGTTGAGACAATAATGGGTCATCTCGTCGATATGTTTTTTGTACTGACGCCTGTATATAGCGGTTTACCTATAAACATCACCGCTCATTAGAATTAAGAGTGGGACGAAATGTTCTGTTCTGTTTGATTAATGTTAAACAAATTGGATTCTAACTCCTCCCGCTTCGATCCTTTGTCGTACTCGGTTATCGCTTATGATATATTAATGACTGATTTAATTGCATCGATGTCTCTGCGTACGATTACTTATTACATTGAAAAAATGAATGTTTACTAGTAGTATAATATCGATTGACGCACAATCGTTAATTTAACTGTGACTGTAACTTAATGTGAGGTTGTAAAAATACTTCAAAGACTTTCGTTGATGTTTTGAATTTTATTAACATTTAAAATTGTGCCAAATTGTACGTCCACGAAGTATACTTATTATGAGCACGGAATAAATGGGGTCGGAAGGATCGTCGGTCGCTTCCTAAAATTGCCCGTTGCCTCCAGAGATGTCTCCAGAAACTTCTTCGGCACACCTTCAGTGTCCCCGTTATCCTTCCAGCCTCAATCACTCCAGGAATGTCTAAGTTTAAGAAATGCTTGTAGTTGGTGACAGTTTGAACTGATGCCATTTGTGGTGCTATCTTACATGGGGCCGCTCTAGATGGCGACGAATATCTTGTAATCACTCATAAACGTCTCTCGGCTAACTATTATTTAACTTAACGTTGAATTAGCTCTTAATGTTGAACTTTGAGGCTCAGTCTTTATAAGGGTAAGTATTAATGCGAGGGTACTCGCGCGTACGAGTCGACGAAGGTACGTATACGTACGTATTCGCAGAACAATCATTGATCGTGCTATTAAATGATAATTGTTATTGATATTTAGGTAAAGGTTAAATTTAGGGCACATATTACTTAGGATTTTGTAAAGCTGATAGCACTCGAGATATTTTAAATCGTTATTTCGTAGAGAACCTCGATGCTGTGATATTTATTAAGTTTTTTTTTAATTTCGATAATATTAAACTTAATATTTGGGCACTTCGACCTAAAATTGTTTATTTCACGAAGCAACATGGCGTCCAATAATGTCTATAAGGATAAATTTTATACGAATACGTTTCAACTGAAAGATTGTAATCGTGGAGTTGCCGAAAACATATAATTTTGCTTTGAATTGTGATTTCGTAAAATATCGAATACTTTACAACGACGGGTGATGCTTCATACAATGTCTCTTTTAACAAACACTAAAGACGTGTTTGACGTCTACTGGTGACGGGCAAATTAGACCGAATTAGTTTTAATATGGGTGTTACGATTTTGATATTTCTACTGATCTTTAGAGGCTCTAGATAAGAATACCTATATAACTTTAATTGGTCAACTTTTATTTTGATTAATTGATTTCAAGCTAATGTATCTATTTATAGATTAGATAACAAATTATGAATTTGTAATAAATAATCGCGTCAGCAAAGTTTTTTTAAAATGATTTATATTAACGTTTACGTCATCGTTATATTTGGCGTAGGTACCTACGCTTATTTTACCTACGACAACCATTAAACTTCTCGGTCTAAAAGTTATGCATAAGCGAATTTTAGTATCGTGAGCAATTAATATTTAACATTGTGTTCCTTAGTAAAAAATTCATGATATGCGCGTCTTATAATGCTCAATTTTGACAATTATTTGCCAAATATAGAGGTTGTTATATAGTTGTATCTTTTTTCAATATAACAGTGCTTTATACAAATTTCACATATGGTTTCCGAATCGGCTTTTAGAATTGCAACTAATATACTCACAAAATAATCTTATATTATCTTTGGTTGTAAAATATATATTCGTAAAAATAGTACGAGTTAAAAAAAAAATTAGGAAATCACGAAATTATTGTATCGGTATTTTATTGATTTTGATTTTCATGAACTTTTTTTGGACTCCCGTGCATTTCGTACCTGTCAAGTTTAAATATCATCTTTATACGTAGGCTATAACATCACTTATAGGAACGGATCTGCAATGAGAATTTTGAATGTTCCTAAAACGGGAAAAGATCAAGCTTATTGCGGTTAAAGCTACGTCACGGGACAAATACGGGAAATGTGTGGCTATTGTTGTGAAAATGGGAACAAGCAATAAGCTGATTTTAGTATAATTAGCGTAAAACTCTCAGCAACTGCCAGAGCTATCGAAATAAAATCGGCCTATACATTTTACACCTGGTAATATCACGAAGTTATTATGGAAATGAAGAATTATAATATAGTAGACAATCTTTTTTGATAATATAATTAAAAAAATAAAGAGCATTGACGTACTTGTGACGTTTGTGACGTACGTGTTTCCATTAATTTATTTAAATTATCAGTTTTAACACAATTATCATTAATTACCTGATAGTATTGCTCTGACGCAGTTAAAGCATGATTCATGAGACAAGTTTTTATTCCTATTAGTTATTTGTATTTTAATTTGTTAAAATTAATCTTTTAATGTTAGGTATTGCTCTTGAGTTATCTTTAAACTTATCTCGAACATCGCTTAGCCCGGATGAGGCGGTGGTAATTTTTTTATAATAATTCAGTTTTGAATAAGCTAATTAGTAAATTATGTTTTGCTGGTTGCTAAGGCATGTTAGACACATATCAAAACTCTCTAACTCGGTGGTAATATCTTCGCAAGGCCGACGTCAAAGTTTAGCCGTCTAGCTATTACAGTAAAAATCATTTATTATTAGATCGTTCGCAGATGTGATCGAGTTAAAAAATAAACTTTGATTTAATATCATTAATAATAAATTAATATACAACGATGCGTACTGTAGTTAGTATATTGAATGGTGTTGGCAGTGATACTCAGCTTTATAAGTAGATAGGGAATTATATAACTTGTATTTATAAGTTTATTATTTGCTAGTTTATCAGCGGTTTAAGTTCTAGACCAACGAAGATTTTTTAACTGCTCTGTAAGTTTAGGTACTGTTGTACCTTAACAATATTGATTTCCATCTTTAACTACGTATTTGTAAGTTGATTTTTATAAGTATGAATTTTAACTAAACATTTTCTATTAAGCATTTGAATTATTTAGTTATAATTTGTATATAACGTATAAAATGATTTACAACGGAATTTCGTCTATACTGAGATGCAGTAAGGGTAGATTAAGTTTTTCTTTTGTAATCTTTTGTTAATATGAATACCATTGTACGTCAGTTCAATTATTTAATGAATAAAACATTTTTATATTATTTTGATCGTTTTATTTGTGACTATTACAGCCAAAATCGGAGCTAACAGTTATCTCAATAATTATAATTCTGACATAGATAATTATATATTTATTAATCTCTGCACCTCAGCTTTTAAATTTGATGCCCCACTAATTACTTACCTACTGATATAAAAGGGCAGTGAAATATCTTAATTACGATCGTAACTATGAAGACCTTATTCAAATCTTTACCAAATGGCTAAAGTGACTTAACTCTTAATGCCCTACTCTGAGAACAGCTGTTACGACTATCACAACTAAGTTAAAAAAATATTTTAATTTATTTCTTTACGAAAAGGAACATTTCCTAGCCACCCTTAAGCGGCCCACTTAAGCCTACGAATAGTAAGGAACCGAGACTGGACGGCCTATGCAAGGATACTAACGCGAATATAATGTTTGACAGGAAAGGAGTTCTATGCCTATCGTAATTTTTTATGAGTTTGAGACATGTCATGTCACGATAATTGGAGTAGGAGTAAGTGTTTATTGCACTGAAAATGGTAACATCCATTCCCATTGGTTCAAAGCTGTGATTCGATCGCACGACCTCGGGCTTAAGATCCGCACGATGAAGCCATTAGGCAAGCACTCTGATTACGCGAGTTGTTCAGAATTCACTTGAACACCGCTTACGTGGTTGTTCGAAATTTTAATTTGAAGCTTCGCGATATACCTACAGCTCACGTGTGTAATTATTATATATTACGTGTAAGTTGGATTTAAGCTGTTTTATAACAATAAATCAGATTTGAATATTGATCTTAATCATTTCATGCTTCCTCTCAAAGTGGCGGAGGCTCCAAGCCCTTAATTATCGTGGTGAGCCTGCCTGATAGCTTTGAGATAATCCCATCATCTTTGATTCTACCCGTAGGGCTACGGCTATACCTGAGGCCTCTTGGCGCAGACATTCCGTACTTCACTAAGTATATATTTATAAATATATATATTCACTATTTATGTGCTACTAAAACTTCCTAACTTTAATAATAAAAATGTTATTTAAAGATGGAATTAACTAAATAATATTATTAAAAAGGCTGGCCATTAGTCTCGCAAAAGACTCCTTGTCAATTGTTATCTAAAATCTGTTATAGATGTCGTATCGTATCGTATAAAAATTGTATGTCATGGGGTAATCGTATTTGTAGTAACTTTTTATTGATAACATTTTAAACGACATCAAATGACAAATGAATGTTAACTACATTTCATTAGACAAAGTCAAGGAAAGCCTTACAATAAACTACAAAAATTTTCCTTAACATTTGAAGAAACCAAATGAGAGGGAATAAAAATGCGAAAGCCGGTAAAGGAAGCACAAAGTGCATTATACCGTGATCTCGAATGTAATTAGCATAATTAATAAGAGGATGAGAATTAATTAACGGAGTGTTCAGAGTTACATTTTTAAAGGAACTCTACTTTTCCTCTGTCCATTGAAATTTAATTAATACTTTATGACATTCCATTTCGCTTTTGGAGAAATTTTCTTACTTTATTTTACCTTTATTACAAACTAAGAAAAGTCTATTTTTTTAGAAAAGTTTACCAGTAATTAATATTCCGAAAAAATGCAAATTTTCACCCTTGTCACGTCATCTCTATTAAGACTAGCCATGTTCACAGGAGATATAGTGAAAGGTTCTGGAGATAAAGTTTGTATCTCGCGTCACATTAACAGGCATAATAAGACAGTCAGGTCTTGTCAGCAGTGGTTGCAATTCCGATACACTTGATTCTAAATTTTACGACACCAACGATATATATACAGAGAAAACTACCTTTAAATTGGATTGTGTCGTTACATGACATTAAGAAATTCTAATCATTAATAATTAAATATTATTGACTAAAAATAAAAAAGGCTCAAGTATAAGATTTGAAGTAGACTCTTGAGCCGTGGAGCACAAGTGCTCAGGCGCTAATAAAAAATTATGTAGGGGCCTGGTAGATATGATCGGTGACCTTAGAGCTGGTGCTTTCCTCACTCACTCAACGAACAAGTATCGCCATACAGCGAGGAAAAAGCACACTTCCGCTGGGACCAAACTCTTTAAATTTGTTTTAATTTTCTATTTATCAATTTTTAATGATTATTATTACTATGTAGGTTAATTGTGTGTTGCAAATAAATATCAATGTATATATTATTAACTAAATAATTGAAATCGTTATTGGTTTAGGTAGCTGCTTAATGTAAATGAGACTGTCAGATAAACTATATTAGTATTTTTTTTTCTTTTCTTTAAGTAAGTTAAAACTTCTTATATATAAACAGAAAAACCAAAACGAGACTGCTTTGTCAGGTAAATGGGTCGTAGGGGCCGTCACGTTCGCATTAAATATTGAAAAGTAATATCTTTGAAGGCTGGACAGGTGCGGGCCGGGTCGCGAAGGCTTGGAGCCAACGGCAAATATATCCTAAGTATTGACTTTTAGTGCCGAGACATTACATTTGCCCGTTTGCTTAGGGCTGCAGAATCCGCCAGTCTCCGCGGAGAGTTAGCCCAAAAGTAATAATGTTTGGCTTGTGATCTGACTCGCACGACTTGAAGTATTCTTCAAGTTTCCTGGTCACAAATGATAAATACGTTTTCAACGGACCGTATTATGAATTTGAACTAAGCTTTTCTTACGAATTTTAACTGATATAATTTACTAGTTATCGTATTGTAATTTAACTATTTGGACACGCCTTTTACTTTAATTGTTATTTATTACCAATGAAATGCAGATACCTAATAGTTAATAAATAAACAGTTTTTTATCGTTGCGATTATATTTTTAAGTTTGTAATCAAAGAATTTTTATTTTATTTTAAAATAGTTCCTAACGCATAGACAACCCTACGTTACGTAGGTACCCTTAGTAACGACGTCTTGAAATAAAATCATTTTACTTTAGTAAGCAATAGGTGTATCAATTTTTTCACGAATACATTTGGTCTTTAGTAGTTTCTTAGATTAAGTCATTGTTAACTTAACTCATGGTTTAAGCTTTCAGGCCTTGTTCAAACTCGACATAACTTTATTCATATGGGTAACCAAGTACACTTGAACGTCAACAGATGTTTTTTTTATGAAGTGATTTATACTATTAAAATTATAGTAACTTAAAATACACAACTTTTGTCACAACAAGTTTATTTAAAAGCAACTCAATGTCTCATAAAAGCTATAAGGGTAATATGGAACCTGAACTATGATTTTTACATAATTATTATTAAATTATTAATAAATCGCTTTAAAGTACAGAAATGGCAGGCCTACACCTCCAATATACTTAGTTAAAATAACAATCCAGTAACAAGTCAATAACGAACCAATTCGACTTAGGATCCTTCAAGAAAATATCGTACCAATTCATAAAAGGCCGCAACGCACTTGCGAGCGTTCTGCCCGTTTGTCCCTGTTATATAAAAAAAAAACACTTAAACAAATATTTTTCTGTTTACCCTTGCTTTCTTGACAATTCTAAGGTATTTGATCTTGTATCTTTTATTTCACTTTGATAAAAAGATGATAGCATCTCTTGTACGAGATGGAGTCGTAAATATATTTAAGTATTGGAATGGAAATCAAATAGACTGCGCGAATTGGGCAGTCCAACCCACATTGATTAGAATATGTAGTGAGACTTAAGTTCACCCTCCTTGTTCTATCTGTACATAAATGGACTGATCGAGGAGCTCAACAAGCAGCATGTTAGCTGTTATATAGACGGTATAGTTCTAATATTATGAGCGGATGTTTGGACACTCCCTAACAGCATGCTGGCGGTAAGAGCGGGAAGGCCAGATTGTCCTTACATGGGTCATTGCAATGGATTGCATGTTTGGCTGATGCACGGTAAAACGGTGTGTGGTTTTATTGCGATAATGTGCGCGGGGGCTATTAATTTTTATGAGTGTATAGAACATTTATATAAATTATAGAGGGAGCAACTTTATGGTTAGAGCGGCGAACAAATTTAATGACTTAACGATTGACATTGATTTGTTCGCTGAGAGTGTGAGGACAGCAAGGATAGCTTTGACCATTGATATACAGCAAGTCACAGCTGAATAAAAACGCTCGAAAGGGTCCCAAAAACCCCTTTCTCTCCCCCTTTTTTTTTTTTTTCCATTTTTTTTTTTTTTCAAAACCCCCCCCCCCGGTTTTTTTTTGTTGTTTTCCCCCCCCCGGGTGGTTTTTCCCTCCAAAATTTTTTTGCGGGCCCCGGGGGGGGGGGGGGGGGGGGGTTGGGGGGGGGGGGGGGGCCCTTTTTTTTTTCTTTTTTTCCCCTTTTTTTTTTTTTTTTTCCCCCCTTGGGGGGGGGTTTGGGGGGGGGGGGGGGGGGGGGGGGGGGGGGGGGGGGGGGGGGGGTTTTTTTTTTTTTTTTTTTTTTTTTTTTTCTTTTGGGTTTTTTTTTTTTTTTTTTTTGTCCCCCCCCCCCCCCCCCTTTTTTGGGTTGTTTTTTTTTTTTTTTTTTTTTTTTTTTTTTTTTTTTTTTTTTTTTGTATATCAATGGCTTTGACACAAAATTATTTCAACCATGATGAATGAAGTGCATTGATAACCTTTCATTGTCAACTAATTAAATTCTGTTTTTTCTTTTTTGTTTTACACTAAAAAATATTTGGCATTACCTTCTTGTTTTATGAAAATAAAAACTATATGAGAAGATTTGTAATTGGCCTACAATTTTATATATATATATATATATATATATATATATAAATCTATTTATGTATTGTGCTGTGAATCTTCTGAATAAATAAATAAATATACCTTTAAACTAATATACTAATATTATATTTAGAACAATATTTTAACTGACACAATAATAACCATATAGCTATGTTTGTTTAAATTAAGAAATTATGATTATTTTAACAACAACCGTCATACAACCTACATTTTATGTTATTATGTTAATAAGTGCTTTAAATAAAGCTGCTGAATATAAGTCGTTAAATTGTCATGATCTTTACCCTGTATAAATTAGAATTATAATATCACACATTGTCCCAAAGTAAACAGCTGTTCCGCGGTGAGTTCGGCGCGAGTTATGTACGAGAGCTTTTTGGGTACAGACAAATTAAAAGCAGTAGAAATTTTGACTTCTAATTATCAAAAGCTTCTTATAAAGAGAACATCAATTCAGAATGGAGTCAGACTGAGTACCTATAAGTTGTATTTGGCTAAAAAGCCTTGGATAATGAACTTACTTTACTTACTGTAATTGAGGAAGATTTAAATATGATACAAACAAAAATCATTTATTCATGTAGGTAACACAATGTACACTTATGAAAGTAAAAAAAAATATACATTAAATGCAGAAGAATTTTTCATTTATTGCCAGTTCTCAAATCAAGGGCGTAGAACGAAAGAGAAGAACTGGCAATAAACACTCCGCCACTCTTTTTAATCGCCAAGTTTTTTGTTTTACACTACGTTTGTAAGGAGCTGCAACCATTACACCATGTTCCACATGACATTATAAGTAATAAATAATTTTTAACAAAGATTTGTTCCCTATCAGCAGGAGGCATGGCGAAATAGGAG